>QVTF01016189.1:67500-492500 GCA_003573665.1 Oxygymnocypris stewartii
CGGACCAGATCGCTCTGCTCAATTCCGCTCCCCGCTCATCTACAATTTCCTCCCGCTCCGGTGAAATTGCTCCACGCTCGCTCAAATGTAAAATTACTCTGCATGCCAAGACCTGCCATTTTCAACCGAAGCCTGAGGTTGCGGCGTGGTTGGACCACACCTAATACGCGCGTATTCCATAGGCAATGTGGCTGCTCTAATCTGTTAACATAGGTGCGGAAAGGAAAATCAACACGCAGCAAACCCGCTCCGTGACGCGTCCGCCACGCAGCCTATATCCTCCTATAAAGAACTCACAGCAACATCAGTCAAAATAAAACATATATTTATTTCAAACTATAGGCTAACTATAAGTATAGGCTGATGGTTTTGTTAATTATTGAAGGCACAGGTGAATTCTGGGTGGATTTGTGCATGCCCTAGGCTCGTGGTGTGAGCGGTATCGGAGCGGAACCGGAGCGAGACAGAGCGGTCGCTCCAGCCTTTGGATAAAAACCCGCTCCCCGCTCCGCTCCGCTCACATGCTCTGATACACACACACACACATATACATATATATATATATATATATACACACACACACACACACACACACACACATATACATATATATATATATATATATATACACACACAGACACACATACATATATATATATATACACACACACACACATATATATATATATACACACACACACACACACACACATATATATACATATACACATATACACATATACATATAAACATATACACATACACATGTTTAACACTATATATTGGACATAAAACACGTAAAAGATAATTTTAGTATTTTCAGGTATGTTCATATTTTATGAGTAAGGTTTTTTTTCTTGTATTCAGTGTTTTTATTTATTTTCAAAGTAGCATATAGATTATAATAAACAAAAAAATGTAGCAGACAACTACTGCCCCCCCAACCTCCCTCCAACCCACCGCACATCAGTATTTTGAATAAAAACAAATGATAAAGACATAAATAAAATACAGATAAATAAATAAAATAACTACAAAAATAATAGAGATTGTTTAAATGTCCAAGATCTCCCTAACTGAACATATACATTTCTTCCATATAGAAAAAATGACCGGTTTAACATGAGTGGTCCGTGCTGATGACAGTTCCAAATATAGTATCTCAAATAAGGAACGTAACCAATGCTTGATAGAAAGGTCATAAGGAGGTTTCCATCGTTGAACTAAAAGTTTCTTTGCAGCAGTCGAGGCAGCCAACCAAAATTTACAGTCCTTCTTATTTAGAGGAATTTGAGAGTTGTCATTCAACAAAAACAGAACAGGATCTTTGGGAAAATGAATCCCGGTGACCTTGTACAGAACATCAAGAGCCATATCCCAAACATCTTGCACATCTGGACATTCCCAAAGCATATGCATCAGTGTGTCCAAGCAACCTGGCCCACAAAAATTACAATAAGGATGTGGTGATAAACGCATAATATGTCTTGTGCGCATGGTTAAATATGCCCTGTGAATAATCTTAAAATGGATGAATTGATGATTGGGGTTTGTGGATGCATGAAATGTATTATCCCAAACTGTTTCTCATTAAATATTTATATTAATGGGAATAAACCCAGCTAACCATGCTCTTGCTTTTGGAAAAATCTCTGCTGTATGAGTTGAAAAACAAAAGTAAAAATAAGAAACCGTTCCTTTGTTTGGTGCATTGTTAATCCATTTTACTACTGGATGAGTTTGAAGATCGGTACCACAAGGTACCTTGTGTTTATGAGTAAAGTTAAATTAAAATCATATACAGCGCTCCGGACCGCGCATCCCATGACGAGCCCTGTTTTAGACTGATAACCTTTTTTTAATAACAATGATGAAGAATAAGCATCAATGTTTTTTGTTGATGTGCTGTAAAGAATACGAAATGCTGCCGGTGTGGTTTAGTCATGTTCATTAATAGCTTGAAGCTGTTCAAGAAGATGTCTAAAAGATTAAGGATTAAGGCCAATATAATATATTATAAATTCTATAAATAAATTCTATAATAAACACACACATAACCATGCAAAATGGTAAAAATAGCATAATATGAATATCAAACCAGCAGCTACTGTTATCAATGAATGGGAGCGGCCAATACTGTTCAATCACTGAAACCCTAGTATTAAACTCTAATATCCCACCATAGCCTAAGGCGAACTCTGACCTTTGCACAGCAATGATCTTTAGTGGGAATTATATAAAACCTGCCTTTTTACAGCAAGTGCCATATTGGCGTTTTTTGCAAGAGCAACAGAAAGACTCAAAGCTGTAACTTAGTCTCAGTATGGGGTTAAGCATAGTGTATGATTGAGTTCAGCGGACTGTTTCACTGTTGCTCACTCCCACTCCCCCCCCCATCACTCTCGCAGTGTGCATACAAATGAAATGCTGCCTCATAAACTGCGAGTTCGTGACAAATGGTATTCATAAATAAAGCCAGAGATACAGGCTGCGAATGGTAATGTGGCCACTAAACATCTGCTAGGCTCTGCTACAGCAAAAGCGTCCAGAGCAGACCAGAGACCCGGAGAGAGGGATAAACAAAGGGATGCAATCTGATTACATCCATGGCAAAAGCCTGAGTAAACTTCACCATAGGGTTTGCTCTGAACACTGCTGTTGCAGGATGTGTGCTCGCAAATAACAGGAGGCCGGTCAGATTTGTCCAGGCTCTTGAAGAAAGGTAAAACCACTGACCTTCAGGGACATTGATCTGAGGGATCTTCAGTATGGCTGGGAGTTTATTAGACTGACATGAGCATCCTTGTGTGGAACTGAACTAGTAGAGCAAGGCGCTCGCTAGAAATGCAAAAGTTACTGCATGGTTCTCAGGGAATGAATAAATAAAGATGTCTGATTTTTTATCAAAATTGTACTGAAAACTACAACTACAGCAAACTTGGGTTTAAACACTGTTAATTTAGACGTTAATCACTAGATATGCACCGATTGCAATTTTCTTGACTGATTCCGATTTCTTGGACGTCTGACCTGCCGATACCGATTTTTGCCAATGCCGATTTTCTTCCAAAGAAATATAATTGACAGCATATACAAACAAAAATCTATGCAAATATCAACGAATAATTATTTACATAATAAAATAAATAAAAAATTACAATTCCCGCAATCTGGACTAATTTACAGATTTTCTCTCACTTAAACAACTTTCAAAATAAAGTGCTCTGTTACTGGAAAGGGGAAGATATAGTTAACTTAAAATGAGTTTCTTTATGTAACAAACATGTCATTTCCCACTGTTTATAAATGGTCATTTCTTTCCCCTAACCGTAAATTCTTACTTTGTTTCAATTAATACCATTAGAATAATAAGAAACTGTAGAGTTGTTACCATTCAAATGAAGTTAGTATTAAACTATCTTTCCACTGCTGAGGAAACAGAAACTGCATCTGAAGTGGAATTAGATGCATTTACACAGACAGTTTGATGAAGCTGAGTTGCCATAATTGCATTTACACTGCAAAATTTCAAATGCATAAATAATTTCATAAGATTAATGTTTTACATAGTTTTTAAACATACAAATAAATGTAGAAAAAAATGCAATGATACTTTTAAATATGACTAAACCACCAGTAGGTGGCAGCAAATATCTGTTTTAATGAGCGAGTCATTTATTCAACCGATTCATTCAAACGGCTGATTCATTCAGAAACGAGTCAATTGACTGTCCTTATGAATGGGCCACTGAATCAATTGACTTACTCGATTCATTCAATAACGTGGATTCGTTCAGAAACGAAACACCGCTGTGTGTTGCTCAGAGACACACAACAGTTCTGCTGTGGCTTTGATCGCAACCATTTTCGTGAGCGAAATTGAGCAAAAACAGTCAATATTTTGTCTAAAATCTAAGTCACTTAATTTCAACCTCTTGTTTATTAAAATACTACTGTATAAAATCAGTGTCACGTTGCAATCGTGCTGATATTGTTATTTGGGGAAACATCATGGCCGTCTAATTTTGCTTACCTAAATCATATTTTGTAAATATCTTTTTTTTCTACCACAGTATGCATCTATACATTTTGAGTTACTTTGTGTGTGCCGTCTCTCTCACACACTCACTCAGGCTGTGCAAGCCTCATCTGGCACAACATAAATACATTATCAGTCGCCGTTTACACTGAATGCCATTAAAATTAGAATCATTCTCACGCGAAAACTACATGCTTTCAAAAAATAACTTTCTAAATCTTCATCTTTCTCTTTCTCTCCTTCCATTGCTAGCTTGTACTTATTTGAACAATGCCTGAGACTTGGTGTTATGGGCACTTCCTCTGTCTGTTTGCCTCTTCAAGATTAATCGCTTTATGTATTCCCCAATTGTAAGTCGCTTTGGATAAAAGCGTCTGCAAAATGACTAAATGTAAATGCTTAGACGTGACTGTGATATCATACTGTGAGTGTTCGCGTGGCTGTGAGTCTCTGCCTGTGCCGCTGGCAATAAAAGGATCGGCTTGGAATCAGCAAGACGTGAGACTGACCGGCCAGTCACCGATCCGGTCCGGTCATGCGAGAAATTGTCCGATTCGGTGCATCTCTATTAACCACAGCACTCAATGTACAGTAGGAAAAATTTGTATTTATTTAGAAAATTCTGTATTATAAATATTTTTATATATATTTAAAAAATGTAACCTGTTTTTAGTGTTATTTAAAAATAACACTAAAAACTAGAATTAATTTTAAACCAAAGTGAATTTAGGCATCACAGTATGAAACATTTATATAAGATGACATTAAAGCATAATGTGATGTCTATAATAAAATTACATTTTAACAGCGTGTATAAATTATTAGTAATCTTAAAAAAATATCCAAAAGTTAAGGCTGGTAAGCAGTACAATTCCAATATTCTACATAAAATGTAACAAATTTTTTAAATAAAAATAAACTGAATACATAAAAAAAGAGGTTGAGGATTTTATGTAAGATTTTCTCTAAAGATTTTATATATAACGGTGTTATTAAAATATTAATTTTAAAGGTATCCGAAAAACTTTTAATAATCAATAAACAACACTGAAATTGTATTCTATATATATTTTTTTAAACAAAACATTTTAAATAACAAAAAATCTAAAATGAATCATTTAAAATGCTAAAAGTGAATTTAGGCATCAAGACAAAATGTACAGAAAAATCACAATTTTGCAATTTTCCATTAAATTTTATTAAATTATTAGCGATGACTAGGGTTGGGTACCAAACTCTGTACTTATAAAGGTACCGACCAAATTGCGTCGGTAATACAGTGTATCGATTCACATTAAATCATTCGGTACCAAGTTTCGGTACCTGAGAACGCATTTGGGTGCATTCGCGAGAGACAGAGAGAGAGCGAGAGAGAGACCCTGTGACATGATGTCACCCCTGCAACTCTTTAAAACACAACACATAGGGCAAACCGAAATGTTCTGAAGTGTGCTTGCATTTCTAGGATCATATGGTTTCCGCGAAAATGTGGACAGGATGGCGGAGTCCACTCTTAAAAAACGGACTTTACTCTATAGCGCAGAATTCGTCAAGTTTTGGATCAAAAGAAGGTCGGTCACTTAATTCGAATCGCAATATGAACTAGTGTATATGAATATTAAAACACAAAAAGAATATTTAAATATGATTCCTGCATGTTCCATTAGCCTCTGTGTGTATGAATTGCGGAGATGCAGTTTTGTTTAAGCACAAGTAAATTCGTGGTGATTTTCGGCCTCTGCATCTCACTACATAAACACATCAACACATGAGCTTACAGGCTGTGAGTCATTTCATGAGAATTTTACCGTTTGAATTGAGAAAACTAGCATCATAACATACTGTATACACAGAAACTTCACAGCAGCATGTCAAAATAAAAGTGCGGTTTAACATGTAACAGAAATATATTACTCTTGTATTACTTTTGTACAGTATAAAGTACGTCTTTATATATGGCATTGACTGACAAATTTAACTAAAACAATTAAATGGTAAAAATAATTATTACAACCACATTAACGACAATTGTAGAAAACAATTAAATTATTAAAACTTTTTTAAAGGATTTTTCTACCATGTATTAGTTTTAACAGTAAATCTCTGTTTGTTTGGCAAAAAATTAACTGTTTTCATTTGATTAAAAATAACTAAATGTTTCATGCCTTCATTTGATTATCAGAAAAAAAGAAAAAAATATTTCTGAAAGAAAATAAATTAGGGCCCTATGGTTCAAAATGTTTAAATTGAGAGTTTTGGACTTTTTTCACTGAAATATTTTTTTTTATTACATGGAGAGTACAGTAATGAAAAAAAGGTACCTTTGGGTACCGGTACGGAATTTCAGGTACTGGTACCATACCGGTTCAAATGTGAACGGTACCCAGCCCTAGCGATGACCAATATTGGCACTCTATTCCAGGGGTTTTCAACATTTTAGGATATGCACCCCCCCCCCCCCCCCCCAAGTTTGTCTAATTTCCCTCGTAAGTATCACAGTACAGTATGAAAAACTGATATGATATTACAGTCCTTTATTACTAATAAGATACATTTTACATTAAATTACATGTATATTCTTTATAACTAACTTTTTAAATATTCAAAAATCATGTTTTTGATTATGTTATGTTTTTATTGTGTTTTGTGTTAGCTGTATTTCTTAGTTATGTTTTGACCTACTCAAAATAACCAAACTGCAGATTGATTGAGATTAGAAATAGGAATGCACAATGAAAAAACATGATTTTTGAAAATGTTTGAGTTATCCGTTTTTGCAAATGAACTCTTCATGCACAATTTAAAAACTGCACTATAATGTGATAAATCAAAGTTGTCATATAAAGAAAAAATTATCTGGAAATGTGATAGTTGGGGTATCACCTAGTATCACACTGAAAATAAAAACACAAGGGTCTAAAATATGTGTCTTCATTCTCGAGCCCTGCAAGCCCGTCGGAACCCGCTGAGTCCATTCGGGGTGGGTTCGGGCCGTTTTTTTTCTTGACAGATCGGGCTCAGTTCGGCCTCGGGCCAGAGCATGTGAATGAAGCGGAGCGGTGTCACGCTCAGCTAAATATTCCGCTTTCTGGGCGTGTGCTCCGCTCAGTCGCTCACGGCCAAAGCAAACACTCCGCTAATGTTCCGCTCACCGTCACCGGTAAACCAAATCCTGCTCAGATCAGGCTCTGACATTAAATGTCTCCAGTAGACTTATTTTTTTTTCCTGTTTATAATTAAATTATTGAATAAATGTCTCAATTAAAGCAGTAGTCCGATAAGTAACGGTTATGTTTCAGCGTGACATTAATTTAAATATATTAAATTAAAACTATTAATTTAAAAACATGTCTTGTTTTTGAAGCCACTTAGCAAACTTTCGTAAAAAATTTAATAACTGAAAAAGTATACTTTTACATTAAGTATACTTTTTTTAAAGTTATTTTACAATAACACTTCAGTTATTGTGCAAACATTCAAAACACAATAGAATAGAAGAAAAGAATTTCACAAAATACACCTTGCTTATCAGGCTCATAAAAGCACACACAAGATGAAATGCACTTTGGTTTTAGAAACACTAGCTTAGACAAACTATTGCTTCGCCTATTCCACAGATTCTGGAACTAGCAAATTACCAAAGGGGCATTTTGGGCTGAGCGAGCAGCGCTCAGCGTATTGAGCGAGTGGAGCGCAATCTTCAGAAAGAGCTCTCTGCTCTGAAGGAAATATGATCGCTCCGCTTGCGCTCCACTCTGCTCACATGCTCTGGCTCGGGCTCATTTAGCTTCTCGCCTTTTATTGTGACCAAATACGTGCACACCACACATGTACTGTGTGAAATATTGTTATAATTATATTATAAATATTATACATCGCTTATGTAATAGGCAAGTATGCAACGCATAAACGCACGCATTAGCATACAGGTGACAGTTGACCATGCAGAGCATCAGGGAGCATCAAGTTGGAGTGTGGGGAGTTACTAAAAGTTCCCAATGCTTCGGGAAAAGCTGCATTTTGGCAGAGTTTTGTCTGTATTGATATTTGTGGGCATGATTGTCGGTGGTGGTGTTTGAGGCCTATAATAAAAGTTTACCTCTTAGTAGCGTGTGTGTGTGCATAGCAGAGACAGCACGCGTCAGAGAGCTTAAAGAGATATTGATGTTGGTCTTGGGTCGGGGAAATTTTATATTAATATTAATAAACTAGTGTTTTCTAAGTCGGTGTTGCAAGGATAAAGTTGCAGATCCCGACTTGCCATCTCCTCATTAGACCCGCCTTTAATAAATGCAGCTACGGATTATGATTATAACGAAAGGGTTTTTGTTTTCTATATGTTTTATTTCGTTAAGTACCAATTTAAAGCTTTCTATAGATATATTTATGTCTAAATTGATCAAACAAGCTATGATCAGCTCACTGTCTACTGCTGGCCGCTGGTTGTTAGCTACTTTAAAAAACAAAAGCTTACATTTAACAAATAAAAAAAAGATCTAAATGTTTTTCTAAATTACCTTAATAAAATAACGAAACGAAATACAACCACTTTGCCATTTGATACAAAACTGAAGTATTCTAATTGCTGAAACAGTATAGTATACCTGTTTTGGGAGAAGGGAAAAATTAAATACGGGCTCGGGTCAGACTCGGGATAGTAACTCTGATCAGCTGTCGGACACGGGCCGGGCTAGGGCCTGAGCGTCTCGGGCCAGGGCCGGGCTAGGGCCTATATTTTAGGCCCGTGCAGGGCTCTACTTTGTTCTCTTACGCCTAGTGCATTTTGACATGCAGCCTTGTGTGAATTGGGCCCAACAAACGAGCTGTCACAAAGGGGCATCAACAGATGTGTTCTTTCCACCGTGAAGCTCACATGGCCTTCGCTCATCTTGTTACCGCCCCGGAATGACAGGCAGTACTGTACCAGCGCATCCCAGAACTCTCGGTTTCGGTCACAGCAACGCTAGGGATAAAAGCTCAAAGCAGAGTCTCCCGCTCAGAGTCGCTCTGAGATGACAGCAAACAACATTAGTGCAAGCCGGACTGAGAGATGCAGCATGACAATCTGGTGTTGAGGCACAGTGAGCGAGACAGGCACATCGGCTCGGAGAAGCTGCCGTCAGGTTCGCTCCGTCACTCTAGAACATTCCGGAGTGGGCGCACAGTGCGCAAGAGCCTCTGAAGTTTGTGCCGGGCCTCCCACTGGGTTCTGAGGCAGTCAGCACAGATCTTGTGCCGGTCTGACAACAGGAGCCCCACCCGGAGCGAGCTGACCTATTTCTCGGATGTGACACCGGGAGGAGAGAGTATGTAAGTGGTGTGACGTGCTATCAAAAGCCCAATCTGCTCCAAGTGGAGCCGTAGATGTTACTAAACAGGGCTCTAGACTTTTTAGACCTAAATTCTCAATGGTACGACTAACAAAAATCTGAGGTCGCACCTGTGCGACCAGCCGTTCTCTGCAAAAAGTCTCCGCAACTCCCTGTGGTTCAACAACAGACACACATTAGGCTCATATCGTGGTCTAAACCAATCAGAGATATTGAAGGGCGGTCCCCCCCTCTGATTGGCCGTGGTCAAGATATTCCTGTACGTGTGTTTACGTTTGAAAATATTGCAGTCAGACAGAGAGAGAGGTGAGTAGTAGAGATGCACGCAGTTTTGCCAACTTAGCGAGATTTAGCACCTTTTTAGACCTCCATAGCGACTAGTGACAAATCTAGCGACTTCTTGGACAAACTTTAGCAAGTGTCTCTGTGATCGCCGCAACGGTGCGAGATCAGTGTGCACGCAGCTCTTTCTCTGCATCTGCTCTGTTCAGTGAGCGTCTGAGAGGAGCAGCCCGTTCAGTTATAAGAGATATTATTGCTTCTCTGAGTTTACATGCAAATGTACCCAAAATCACAGCACGGGAATTGCCTTTGTCTTGTCTTATATTGTGTATTATTTGATTTCATCAGACAACAGCTCAATAAAATTATACATTTTTGTGCAGACTAGCTTCTTGGAAGGGAGAGCTGGTTATGTATTCTTAAAGGGCTGTGTTTCAGTCACTATTTCATATTTATCCCATTGACTGACAAGAGAAACAGTCAAATAAAGTAAAACAGTTTTATTGAGAATGTGGCTGCATTAAAATACTGTATGAGCACAGAGAGACAATTAGACAGAACAGGTGTTTTTTTCTTTACTTTACTTTTAGTCATTTAGCAGATTATTTTATCCAAAGCGACTTACAAATAAGAAAAAGAAACTAAACTTAAAAGTTAAAACTATAAATATTATATATACACACATTAAAGAAAATTAAATAAAAATGGCAAATGCATACAACAACATTTAAAAACTAAACTAATTTAAATGAAAACAAAAAATAAAGCTAACAACAAGTCAAAATATTAAATCAAGAAAAGGTTTGAGTATAATAATGATTCTAACATAACACTAGAGGCCTAAGTATACTTATTTTTTACATAGTAAGATTTGGTTATAAAATAAAAACTGTAAATACTAATATATATATATATATATATATATATATATAATGTTTAGTGAAACTATTTGGTAGCAATATTGACTAGTAAACGATAACTGGTCAACAAAGTTCTTTGTTTGAAGCACAATTCTACAAGAAAAGTAACTTACAGAAAAAGTGAACTGACATTTAAACTTAAAACATCTCAAGATAAATTAAATAAAAATAAAATCTAAATTAAGTGTTTTAAGGGCGTCAAACTGAACATCTCGTGGCTCAATGTCTTATGGACTATCCTCCATTGCAGTCACATGCCCCTCGGATGGCCAACTCCTGTAGTTTGGCCTTCTTGATCTTTGGCCTCGGCTAAACCAGCTGGCCACACTCTCTCTAGCATCAACATCTTCCAGACTTGGCCCCTCTACACTGATTCTTATCAGATCTTCCACTGTGTCTGAATTAAGGGATGCTCTAGTGCAGTGGTTCTCAAGCTTCTTTGGTCGTGCCCCCCCTTAAACCTATAAAAAAATCCTCTCAGACGCTCACTGAACAGAGCAGATGCGGAGAAAGAGCTGCGTGTGCGCTGATCTCGCGCCGTTGCAGAATTACCAGATCACAGAGACTCGCTAAAGTTTGTCCAAGAAGTCGCTAGATTTGTCACTAGTCACTTTTTTGGAGAAAAAAAGTCACTATGGTGTCTGAAAAGGTGCTAAATCTAACGAAGACTTTTCTTTTTCTTTTCTCGAATGGCTGGTCGCACCAGTGCGACCTCAGATTTTTTTTTTTCGCACCATTGACAAATTAGGTCGCTCTAGAGCCCTGTATAGTCTAATTAAATGCATTTATTAAAAATTATTTTTACAAAAAAATTCAAATTGTTAAGTGAGTTTAGGCATCACATCATTATAATCTACTACAGTATAACAAGATATACAGGATATTCATTTTAAGAGTTCCTAAAAATTACATTCACCGGTGTTATTAAATTATTTGTATTTTTTATGATTATAAATTAGATGACAGCAAAGGGGATTTAAACGTAAAAATAGAAGAAATTAATATGCTAAATTACATAGCCAAAATCGACCAATATCGATAAATATATATATATATTTTATGTATTAGCCAACAATCAACATAACAATATATTGAGTATCCCTACATATCTCAGCCAAGTTTGCTTCTTTTCACAGCTTAGTTCTGATAAATGTATATCAATTAGGAAGCAGCTTAGTTTGCAATAAGAACATTAAATCGACCAACACAGATAAAAAGAAATCTGTAATATCGGCCAATAAACTATATGATACTGATACATTGTGTATCCCTACCTAAAATGTCAACCAAGAGGACTCATTTTTACAGCTTAAGTTTCTATAAATATATATCAGATTAGTTTATAAAGTAGCTTTGGAATGCGAACATTAAATCGACCAATGGCAATAAATAATACAAAACGATCTCTAATATCGACCAATAACTGATATGATACAGATATAATCAGATGACTCCTTTTTACATCTTAAGCTTATTTTATATATATATATATAAATATATTTTAAGTGGATTTAGGAAGCAGCTTTGCAATGAGAATGTTAAATCAACCAATGCTGATAAATATAAAAACTATAAGTCTGTAATACCGCACAAAAAACAGCATACAAACAAATACAAATTAAGCGCAGATGAGCTTTATTTGTCACATACACAATTATACAGAGTATAATGAGGAGTGAAATGTGTTCTCTGCATTTAACCCATCCAAGTGGAGCAGTGGGCAGCTGGGCTCACAGTGGGCTCACAGTCCTCCTCTACCGAGTATTCTGCTCGCTAATGTCCAATCCTTGGATAATAAGATGGACGATCTTAGAGCCAGGATTAGTTTCCAACGGGACATTAGAGACTGTAACATCCTTTGTTTGACCGAAACATGGCTCACGCCGACGGTCCCGGACACCGCTGTAACGCCGTCTGATAACTTTTCTGTTTTACGGATGGACAGAACAGCCGAGGCTGGAAAAACCAAAGGTGGTGGAGTGTGTTTCATGATTAACAAGAAATGGTGTGACCAACTGACGTCAGCGAATTCACGGATGTAGCAGTAAGCTTTATCAACACGCTAACCGAGCAAGCCACCGAAACAGTAACAATAAGGACATTTTCCAATCAGAAACCATGGGTGGACATGGGTTAACCATCGCACTGCCGCATACAACGCTGGTCTTTTGTCGGGAAACATGAGCGAATACACAACATTGTGTTATGCTCTCTGTCGTGCAATAAGAGCCGCTAAGCGCCGGTACAGGGAGAGAATTGAGTTACATTTCCAGCTCAATGACTCTCGACGCATGTGGCAGGGACTGAAGACCATCTGTTCCTCTGGAAATAACTCTTCCGGGGAGGTGAGAGCAGATCCGTTGCTGGCCAAAGAGCTAAACACTTTCTACGGCCGCTTTGAAAGTAACGGCGGCGCGACTCTGCCGATCAGCGCGTCAGCAAGCAGCAGACAGAGCAGCGATGATTATGCTATCACCTTTTCAGAGGACGACGTTCGGAGGGAACTAAAGAGAGTGAACGTCAGGAAAGCAGCAGGACCTGATGGGATTACTGGCCGCGTTCTGAGGTCCTGTGCTGATCAGCTTGCTGGTTTGTTTACTTCTATCTTTAATGAGTCCCTTGCTACCTCTGTTGTTCCCACCTCCTTTAAAAAATCTGTCATAATCCCTGTGCCTACGAAGAGTAAACCCTCTTGCCTGAATGACTATCGTCCATTTGCCCTCACATCGACAGTCATGAAGGTTTTTGAGAGACTTTTAAAGAAACACATTTGCTCCTCCATCCCTGCTACTTTGGACCCTCTTCAGTTTGCCTATCGGCCAAATAGGTCTACTGATGATGCCATCTCTCAGGTACTGCACTCCTCCCTCACTCACATCGACAGCAAAAATGGCAACTATGTCAGGCTGCTATTCATCGACTATAGCTCAGCTTTCAACACTATAGTCCCCACCAAGCTAGCTGTCAAACTATCAGACCTCGGCCTAAACACTTCACTCTATGACTGGATTCAAGATTTCCTCACCGCCAGACCACAAGTGGTGAAAGTCGGCCAGTTCACCTCCAACTCCATCACCCTTAATGTAGGAGCCCCACAGGGCTGTGTCCTGAGCCCCCTGCTATACTCTCTATACACCCACGACTGCGTGTCCTCACACAGCTCCACTTCCATTGTTAAATTTGCTGACGATACTGTGGTTCTGGGCCTCGTTTCCAACAATGATGAGGCCGCATACTTGGATGAGGTGGAGAGACTCACATCATGGTGCCAGGACAACTGTCTCTCTCTGAACGTGAGCAAAACCAAAGAGCTGATTGTAGACTTCAGGAAGAGACAGCAGCAGCCCTACACTCCTCTTTTGATCAGCGGGACCCCTGTGGAGAGGGTGAGCAGCTTCAAGTACCTCGGTGTAAACATCTCCGAGGACCTGACATGGACTGCACACATCTAAACACAGGTGAAGAAAGCCAGGCAAAGGCTGTACCATCTGCGACAGCTGAGGAAATTCAGGGTCTCACCAGCTATCCTGAAAACTTTCTATTCAGGGGCCATAGAAAGTGTTCTGACTCAGTGCATCTCAGTGTGGTATAATAATGCCTCAAACCAGGACTGCAAAGCTCTTCAGAGAGTCGTGCGCTTAGCTGAGCGCATCTCAGGGTCTGCTCTCCCCTCTCTGCAGGACATCTACCTCAAACGCTGCAAAAGCAGAGCAGCTAAAATCATCAAGGACTCGAATCACCCCGGTAACCATCTTTTCATTTTACTGCCATCTGGCAAGCGCTACAGGAGCATGATGGCAAAAACTGAGAGACTGAGGAGGAGTTTCTTCCCCCCGGCCATCAGGCTCCTAAACTCAGTCTCATAACATCATAACATCCACAGGACTCAATTTAATAAACTGTAACACATCCATTATTCACCATCATCCACACTGCTGCTATGTGTACATTGCCGGTACAACCTATTTGCACATTCTCTTGCACTGCACACTTTATCTCATTGCACATCTTACTCCTTATTTTATTATTTGTTCCTATTTTCATTCTCACCATATTTATATATATATTCTCTCGTGTTATGTTTCATAGTTTTATTGCTTTTATGCTATTTTTTTTATTTTATTTTTTGCACTTTCCATTGAGCGGACCTGTCCTGACTAACATTTCACTACTTATTATACCCTGTATGATTGTGTATGTGACAAATAATAAAGAACCTTGAACCATTGCGGCGCCCGGGGAGCAGTTGGGGGTTCGGTGCCTTGCTCAAGGGTCTCACCTCAGTCGTGGACACTTCCTGCCAGAGCCGGGATTCGAACCCACAACCTTGGGTTAACTCGGGTTTCAAGTCCAACGCTCTATCCATTAGGCCACGACTGCATGATACTGATATATTGTGTATCCCTACCTAAAATGCTAGCCAAGATGACTCCATTTCACAGCTTAAGTTTTAATAATAGTAGATGGGTTTAAAAGGTAGCTTTGGGATAAGAACATTATATTGTCCAATACCAAAAAATTATACAAAACTATCTCTAACATCGGCCAATAACCGATATGATACCGCTATATTGTGCATTCCTATACAGTATCTCACAGAAGTGAGTACACCCCTCACATTTTTGTAAATATTTTATTATGTCTTTTCATGTGACGACACTGAAGAAATGACACTTTGCTACAATGTAAAGTAGTGAGTGTACAGCTTGTATAAAAGTATACATTTGCTGTACCCTCAAAATAAATCAAAACAAAGCCATTAATGTCTAAATCACTGGCCACAAAATGGAGTACACCCCTAAGTGAAAATGTCCAAATTGGGCCAAAAGTGTCAATATTTTGTGTGGCCACCATTATTTTCCAGCACTGCCTTAACCCTCTTGGGCATGGAGTTCACCAGAGCTTCACAGGTTGCCAATGGAGTCCTCTTCAACTCCTCCATGATGACATCACGGAGAATGCCCCACAGATGGTCAATAGGATTTAGGTCTGGAGACATGCTTGGTCAGTCCATCATCTTGACCCTCAGCTTCTTTAGCAAGGCAGTGGTCATCTTGGAGGTGTGTTTGGGGTCGTTATCATGTTGGAATACTGCCCTGCGGCCCAGTCTCCGAAGGGAGGGGATCATGCTCTGCTTCAGTATGTCACAGTACATGATGGCATTCGTGGTTCTCTCAATGAACTGTAGCTCCACAGTACTGGCAGCACTTATGCAGTCCCAGACCATGACACTCCCACAACCATGCTTGACTGTAGGCAAGACACACTTGTCTTTGTACTCCTCACCTGGTTGCCACCACACACGCTTGACACCATCTGAATCAAATAAGTTTATCTTTGTCTCATCAGACCACAGGACATGGTTCCAGTAATCCATGTCCTTAGTCTGCTTGTCTTCAGCAAACTGTTTGCAGGCTTTCTTGTGCATCTTTAGAAGAGGCTTCCTTCTGGGACTTCCTTCTGCAGTGTGTGGCACATGGTCTGAGCACTGACAGGCTGACCCCCCACCCCTTCAACATCTGCAGCAATGCTGGCAGCACTCATAAGTCTATTTCCCAAACACAACCTCTGGATATGACACTGAGCACGTGCACTCAACTTCTTTGGTTGACCATGGTGAGGCCTGTTCTGAGTGGAACCTGTCCTGTTAAACCGCTGTATGGTCTTGGCCATCGTGCTGCAGCTCAGTTTCAGGGTCTTGTCAATCTTCTTATACCCTACGCCATCTTTATGTAGAGCAACACATCTTTTTTTTCCAGATCCTCCGAGAGTTGTTTGCCATGAGGTGCCATGTGCCATGAGGTGCCCCCATTCACACCTGAGACTCTGTGACACTAACGAGTCACATGACACCGGGGAGAGAAAATAGCTAATTGGGCCCAATTTGGGCAGTACTCACTTTTGTGGCCAGCGGTTTAGACATTAATGGCTGTGTGTTGAGTTATTTTGAGGGGACAGCAAATTTACACTGTTATACAAGCTGTACACTCACTACTTTACATTGTAGCAAAGTGTAATTTCTTCAGTGTTGTCACATGAAAATATATAATAAAATATTTACAAAAATGTGAGGAGTGTACTCACTTCTGTGAGATACTGTATATAATGCAAGCCAAGATTACTAAGTTTTACAGCTTAGTTTCTAAAAATATACTAGGTGTACTTAGGATGTAGCTTTACGATGAGAACTATATATTGTCCAATACAAAAAATCTCTAATATCAGCCAAAAACTGGTATGATACCAATATATTGAGAATCCCTACTTAGAATGTCAACCAAGATGACTCTTTTTTTACATCTTAGTTTCTTTAAATACTCAATGTCTTAGCTTTGCAATGATGTTGCTATATTTCTACATAGAGAAAATCCTCTTTTGCATGATACAGTACATCTCCTGACCCCTTTAACCTTCCTGCAATGGACCTCAGAGTGGTGGAGGTTAAAATTAGAAGTGAGGGAAAAAGCAAGGCAGAAAAAATAGCAGGTGATTGACAGAAGGAATATTACCACCCCTATTCCTTCCCTGGCTCGAATCGGAGCAGTTCAAAGGGGGCCGTAATTGAAATTGACAAACTGCAGCATTAGCCTGATCTCGACAGCCAACCTTGCAGAAGCAAAAAAAAAGGTGCCTGAGAGGAAGAAAAAGGGAGAAAGAGAGAGAGGAAGAAGGGCTGAAGTGTTCTTTATGCTTCGCAAGCACCAAGACAGATTCATCTTGTTCATGCATAATGCATGCCAGGCGCTGTGTGTGATCGCATTGACGGCTGGTTATTAACTGTGTCACAGTGTGAAAACACACCTGAATCAACAGACCTCACATGCATATACAATCCACGGCTAAACTCCTGCAAAACACTGATTGATCAAAAAACTGTAATCGTCAAAAGCTGAAATATCATAGCTCAAGGTGTACACTAACTTGAGTTAAAAACGTCAGTATTGTATACTTGAAGATGTAGATCTGTTCCATTTGATCTAAATGTACACATTTTCTGAATTACGTGTTTCACAACATTCATCAGATGCTGAGAATGTGTCACCAATTTTATTAAAAACTGCGGAGCCTGTGGAGCTCCACTCTGCCATGGCTCTTCTAGGATTTTTAGTTCTCCAGAGGGCCTGCAACATCTGGTCCTCAGGACAGACTGTTAACTCGTCTGTCAGCGTGCCGTCACTGCTCTTTTAATGGCCAGTGCTGTGTTGCATGCTAATACATTGGGCACGCTAATTACCTAATAAGTAAGAACACTTGCAACAGTTATGGATACAGCTACTACGATTGTTACTAAATTAAATTCATCATTACCGATACCAGAAAAACGAACATGCTATTGAACATACTTTATTTAAAAAAGTTAAATATTAAATATTATTAAAGGGGTTATATGATGCGATTTTAAGTTTTCCTTTCTCTTTGGAGGGTAGCAATCTGTTCATGCATAGATGAGATCCCTGAAGTTGCAAAGACTGAAGTCTCAAACCCAAAGATATATTCTTTGTAAAAGTTAAGGCTCGTCCACGCCCCCCTAAAATGGCTAAAAAAAAAAGGGTAAATTCCGACTTTGCTATGACAATCTGGCGCTTCTGAATCAGCGACTGTAAGTATGTTTTGTTATTAGTTCAATATTTGCTATTGACCGTTCAAATGCGGAGTTTTGTGCAATGTTTGTAAATTTACATATAATGTAAATGTAAATAACAAAACTAAATTGAAATTTTAAAACAAGCTATAAATCAACTAAGTAACACAAATTAAATAAATCTCTTTAAATAAACAAACTAAGGCTTTGTCTGTGCTCTTTCCATTTAAAATTAGAGGCAATCACTGCATTTTAAGCATGAGCGCCAAACAAAGATGCTGCATACATGCAACATGAGCAGTTTATAATCTAAATTAGATTGTATAATTTCGAAATTTGAAGCAAAAACAGAATGCTCTGACTTCAGTTTTGTGAAAAAAAAATCATCATCTCAACTCCTCAACATGGCATATGCATATTATAAGCAAAGAATTTTCTATTTTAACGGCAATTATTTTTCAGCCTAAAAAAGGAAACTCTCAAAAGTCTTCTTGAATTAAGTTGCCATAGCTACAAGACTTGAAGTCTTGGGGGCTGGTGGGAACAAAAAGCTGTCAGAGCTGGTGACAGGAACTCTTGACTTGTCGATACGTTATTCAAATGAACAACTAATCCCACAATTACACAATGAAGTAATGGTAGAATCCCATTTCCAAGGTGAAAGTACAGACCCAGAAGATTCACCTCAGGTCAAGTAGATTAAACTATGACGGATCTGGCCGAACCCACAGAGATGATTGGAAATAAGAGCATTGTCTCAGAAGGGAATAGGGCTTTTCATTCAATTGGTGATGAATTAAATGGCTGCGAGTGGATCCTGGCTTATAAGGGAACAGTGGTGTCAAAACGATCCTTCATTGTTCTTGGTGACCTGCTTTTCCCCACAAGGTGTCAAGTCAAAGATTTGACTCGATCTGTCTCGCTTGTTTAACCCAAACCTGCGTGGCAAAGGGGCAACCTTTAGGGGAAAGGCACAACATCAATCCTTTAGATCCTTATTTCTCTTCAAATAACCAATTTGACTTGCATGGTTTGGACCTGTAACCTAGTGGCTACTAGTACTGAGTCTTAAAGTGACAATTCATGCTTTATAAATTCAAACTTTTGTCATTATTTATTCAAACTCATGTCATTCCAAACCTGTTTGAGTATATTTTCTTTTGAACGTATTTTGATAAATGTTAAGAGTTTTTGTAAACTCTTTTACATATAAAAATCTGCAGTGCCTTGCACATGACATGAAAAATAAAGTAAATAGTGCACATGATTTACTAATTAATTCCCTCAGTTTACTAAATCGTACGCGCAATTTACTAATTAGTTCCCTCGTTTTAAGTCAATTATGCACGATTTAGTTAAAATGAGGGAACAAATTATTACAGAATGCACAATTTACTTAATATAAGGGAACAGATTAGTAAATTGTGCGCACCATTTACTTTTTCCCCCGCATATCATGACATGAGGGGCTCTGTAAAAATGCTATTTACATAAAAATAATTGCAATGTTACTCTGACTGCTACTCTTTACTTTTAATTTTAATTTAATTAAACTTCAACATTTAATTCAGCGTTGATGTTGTCTATATATCTGATCTGCTGAATATGATATGACAAAACACTGACAATTGCCACTGTTCAGAGGCAACCTGCCAGAGTGTGGCAGGAGATGAGTCCAGAGAGAAAGGTGGAGAACGAGAGATAGAGAGCAAAGGTTTGCACAAATGAGAGAAAATTCAAGGGAGAGAAAAAAACAAAAAAAAACAGAGGTCGGGGCCTCGCCTGGCTTGTCTGTGGAGACCTGCAGAGAGCGAATTCGGTCTCATTACCATCAGGGTCATTAGCTTCAGTCTGATCTCTACTCAACACGCCAGCGCAGCAACCCTCGAGAGAACATGTGAAAACACGCTCTCCAAAAGTGACGCTTGTTATGCCATTAAGTCATGAAGAGCTCAAGAGCGCGAGGACAATTCCTCTGGGACAAACGGTACGCTTTTCACTGTCCTTCTCACGCCTCCCCTTGTGTGTCTTCATAACCCGTTTGTTCACCCGCTAATGATATTAGCTGCCGTGCTGCCATTTCGGGCTCAGACACATGATCCCTTGGTGGTTTTCCATGGAAAACAATAGGGAGAGATGAGGTGCTAAGGGACGCGAGCGGGCTTGTGGATGCACGCTGTCCAGCTCTCGATGATTTTAATTAATTTCCCATGATCAAAAGTGAAACATCGGTGGGGTAAGATTTCCTCATGGTTTCCATGACAATGTATGATGACTGTGTTCTCCCCTCCACATCCGAAGGTTTATTTGAAGAATTTGCAACCCGGAATTATTCATATTCAAATATGGCCAAAAATAGGCTGGCACAGAACTAGACTTTTGATATTCAAGCGGAAGGATTCTGCAAGCTCTCTTCAACCAATCCATTCAATGGAGACACGGAAACACTTTCCACTTTAGACGTCAGCATGCACACGGTTACTGGCATACAGAAATGTCCACAACATTAATCTTGGAATTAATCTAGATTAATCTAGATTAAAATGGCTCATATGAATTCTGCCGAAGGCATTCAGAATATGTGTGCTACCCAAATAATGACTAAAAGTAAGTCTTTGAGAACGGGTTTCTCAAGCCAGGTGGCGCATTAGACCAGGGGCTCATCTCCTGTTTCCAAAATGCATCACAAACTTTAATCTCTTCCCGTCCCAATCCCACGAAAAAACTGGAGGAAAATCCCGTTCCACTCCCGGAAGAATGACTCCCATTCCCTCCCACTCCCGTGTTGTTGTTGTTGTTTTTTTTTCGATAACTGTCAATTACAGTAAAAATATAGTACAGATCACAGCGTGCCCACCTTATTAGTTGAATAAAAACCCAAAATGTCGTTTTTTGTTATTATATTGAACTGAAAGCCATCTTATGCACAGCGTTGCACAGATTAAATTTCATGTAATTCATCCATGCTAACACACACGTCTTCTATTTTTATTTTTTAGACATTTCACTCTCTATAGATATATTTTTTTAAAGACGGAGTTTCGAAGTTTCTCGCTCAAGTTCACATGAGACCTAAAGCGCATCCTGTTTGCTTAAAAGCGCAACATTTCGTTGTTATTCTGAGTGCACACAAATAAACGTAGAGTCTTTACAGATTCGAAAGATGTATTAGGCTACTTTTATCTGTATGACCAAAAATGACGGAGATTTTAAGAGCAAGTGAGCGCACCGGAGCCTGTCCCGCAGCAAACGCGCTTCCACACAAACACTTCAATAGCGCACATTTCTCTAGGTTAACATCATATTGAGCGGCCATGTAAAGTTGCTACTACATACATCTTTCAGATGAAAAGCCAGATTTGAGGTTGATGAATGATAGCTGAGCGTTTGGATGTCCTGCCCGATTGTATTACCACATAGACCAGCCGTTAACAATCTGTCCATCACGGACTGCGAGCCACTAGTTCGAAGACTCGTTCTCGCCCCCTACAGTGCAATTCGGCTAGGTATACATCCGCGCTAAAATATCAGGGTGAAAGTCATCATAGCTTGCGTAGTATAGACCCAGCTCCCAACCCAACTTTGAGAATAGATTAACGGCGATATTTTTTTTATCGCCGATAAGAGTCTCACGTTAACGCAGCACGTTAACGCCGATAACGGCCCACCACTAATATATATATATATATATATATATATATATATATATATATATATATAAAGTTTTTACCTTGAAAATGTTTTTTTTAAATAGATATTCTTAAAACAATTTTTTTTATTAAATATATATATACAATTATTAAATATGTCCTATGTTAAAATGCTGTTCATCGACTTCAGCTCAGCATTCAACAATTATCCCACAACAGCTTATCAACAAATTAAACATGCTGGGCCTCAACAATTCCCTCTGCAATTGGATCCTGGACTTTCTAACCAGAAGTCCTCAGTCAGTTCGGGTCGGCCACAACACCTCGAGCACTACCACACTGAGCACAGGTGCCCCACAGGGCTGTGTGCTCAGCCCGCTGCTCTTCACGCTGCTGACCCACGACTGCACTGCCAAGTTCAGCTCCAACCACATCATCAAGTTTGCCGATGACACATCAGTGGTAGGTCTCATCAGCAACAACGATGAAACGCACTACAGAGAGGAAGTGGCACAGCTGGCTGAATGGTGTGGTGCTAACAACCTGTCCCTCAATGTGGGGAAGACAAAGGAGGTTTTGATGGACTTCAGGAGAAATTATGTTCGACAGCTCGACTGTGGAGTGAGTCAGCAGCACTAAATTCCTGGGGATGCACATCACAGAGGACCTCACCTGGACCACCAACACCATGTCACTTTCCAAGAAGGCACAACAGTGCCTACACTTTTCTCTGCCGGCTGAAAAGAGCAAGTCTCCCTCCACCCATCCTCATCACTTTCTACAGGGGAACCATTGAGAGCATGCTGACCAGCTGCATCACTGTCTGGTACAGGAACTGTAGTGCAGCAGAAGACCGCAATACCCTCCAGCGGACAAAGAATACAGCTGCAAAAATCATCGGTGGCCCTCTCCCCTCCATCCTGGATATTTTCCTTAAACGATGCTCCAGCAAAGCCAAAAGTATCGTGAAGGACCCCACCCATCCTTCCCACAGTCTCTTCCAGCTCCTACCATCAGGAAGACGGTACCGGAGCATTAGAGCCCGCTCCGCCAGACTGCTCAACAGCTTTTTCCCCCAGGCTGTGAGAGCCCTGAACTCAATTCACCCCACTGCTCTCTGAAACCCCATACAAACCCCCTACCTCCTGAAACATGGACCATCTCACCCCCTCCCCCATCCTTACCACATCACAGGAAAAAACTGTCAAACTTTTTTTGTGCAATTCAAAGTGTGCTATACAGGTGAGTGGGCCAGTACAAGCCACCTGTGGTAACACACTGTCCTCTATTCGCACTAGACACATTTCTCACACACTACTGTGTACATAACCCCACAAAAGACTCCATAATATATGCATGTTTACATGCTCACGCACTAAAATCTATCTTACACTTATCCCCAGCCAGCTGCTTGACTCGCAATGTTCTCTTGGCACATGTACAGTATTTGCAAAGCATTTGTACAGTTTGTATTTTTTAGTTCATGTATAGGTAACCATTTGTATATATAGCATATGTATAGTCAAAATCTGTCAGTAGGTTAGTTCTGTATAGGTTTATACTGTTTTCCATTGTTGTATGTCTGTATTCATGTAGCACCGTGGTCCTTTGAGGCATGACATTTCGTTAAACTATGTACCCACATGTACCGGAATGACAATAAAGCTCAACTTGACTTAATATAATCATTTTAATTAATAAAAATGCACTTTATAGCTACAGACAATGACTTGAATAATCTATGAATGGTCTATGAGTTGGAAGTGTCAGTCTATAATGATATAATATATATATATATATATATATGTAAAAAATATAATACTCAAGTAAAATATATACAAATTAATTATAAATACAATTTATACAGTTACTTATGATGAATAATTGTAATCTCTCTATCTATATCTATCTATATACATTTATTTTAATTAAAAAAAATACATCACCTGACTACACAATATCTAATGACTTGAACAATCATAGTTAAGAGTTTTTCACGTTTTTCATTAAATTATTTTAAGAAAAAACAACAACATTTAAAACAATTATATACAATGTCTTGTACAGAAAGTATTTAATGAGTATATAACTCTTGTAATTTTAATTAAATTAAAAGATCTGGACAAAAACTATGAAAAAATTATCTACAAGAGTGATGCACAGATTCTCCTTGCCTAAAATAGCCGCTCTTCCGTTACCCTCCAAACTACACCTTCTTTCTTCCTTGCCCTTATCGTTCACAGGAACATCTGGAGCTCTCCTGCCTCCACTGTGGCACCAGATGTTGTAATACTCTTGCAACAACCACCTGAGCGCTCAACATTCATGGGACGGCGCCGGACGTGAGAACATAACGTCTCGGCATTCAATTTCAGTTAAAATGAATCCACGTCTCAAGGCAAGTCCAGAGCAGGAGGGGGTCCATCGATGGTCTCTGGGGAAGGCTGCTTAGCTGCTTCAGGGTTACGGCTGGCCGCTGTGGTTCAGCCAAATTAAGTCTGGTGATACTCCAAGGATACTTCTGGAGACTAAACGGATGTCTTGTGGTATTTAATTTAGAGCGAGCTATCCAAAATCGCTTGGAAAGCAACGTGGTTTAGCATCCCACAGAGGTGGCCTCACCTGAGAGAATGGGGAAGTTAGTGTGAAGACATGCCAAGTTCGGAGGCTGCATGCTGGGGATGGCAGGTCTGCGTGAGCTGCCAGGACTGAACAGCTGGGTTCACTCCTGAGGGAGCTGAAATGGCACTGGCATCAAGCCAGTGAATATGAGCTAAATATATATATTCAAATCAGGAGTCAACAATAATTGTTCTGCTAGTACAGATTTTTACTGTTGTAAAGACACATTTTTTTTTGATTGCCAGCAATTATTTTTATATATTTACAAAAGGTTATATTACATGGTTAATTATCAGACAAAAACACCACACAAGTAATAACCTAGAACACTGTCTAACACTTGATGGCTGCTCTCTCGATTCTTCATCATCAGTCAGGAACCTAGGTGTGCTATTTGATAGCAATCTCTCCTTTAACAGCCATGTTTCTAGCATTTGTAAAACTGCATTTTTTCATCTTAAAAATATATCTAAACTGAGACCTATGTTCTCAATGTCAAATGCAGAAATGTTAATTCATGCGTTTATGACCTCAAGGCTCGATTATTGTAGTGCTTTATTAGGTGGTTGTTCTGCACGCTTAATAAACAAACTACAGATGGTCCAAAATGCAGCAGCTAGAGTTCTTACTAGAACCAGGAAGTATGACCACATTAGTCCGGTTATGTCAACACTGCACTGGCTCCCTATCAAACATAGTACAGATTTTAAAATCCTTTTTCTATTTAGCGCCCAATCTCTGGAACAATCTACCTAAAACTGTTCGGGAGATAGACACACTCTGTCAGTTTAAATCTAGATTAAAGACCCATCTCTTTAACCTCACACGTACACTTAACACACTAATACGCTCCTAATATTCACATCCGTTAAAGGATTGTTAGGCTGCATTAATTAAATCAACTTGAACCAGGAACACTTCCCATAAAACACAATGTACTTGTTACATTGTAAGAAGAATGACATCTACGCTAATATTAGTCTTTTGCTTTCTTATTCCGAGGTCACCGTAGCCACCCGATCCGGTCCTTATCCAGCCCAGATGATCACTGCAGTCACCAGATCCAGTCCGTATCCAGATCAGATGATCACTTCAGTCACCAGATCCAGTCCGTATCCAGATCAGATGATCACTGCAGTCACCAGATCCAGTCCGTATCCAGATCAGATGATCACTGCAGTCACCAGATCCAGTCCGTATCCAGATCAGATGGTCACTGCATTCAACGGATCCAGTCCGTATCCAGATCAAATGGTGGATAAGCACCTAGAGACGACCTTTACAGCCCCTACAGCCCTGAACGTCAGCAGAGTCTAGGACACGTAGATGAGCCTCAGAGACAGATCTCCAGTGAGGACCTCGTCACCTAGACAGTCATTGGGAAAAGACCCCTGGAACCAGTGGACCACTTACACTCTGACTTTGATGCAGCTGGAACAAACTACTGGTTCGTCTGGCCGGAGGGGAACTGGCCCCCCGACTGAGCCTGGTTTCTCCCAAGGTTTTTTCTCCATTCTGTCACCGATGGAGTTTTGGTTCCTTGCCGTTGTCGCTTCTGGCTTGCTTAGTTGGGGACACTTCATTTCCAGCGATATCGTCAACTTGATTGCACAGATATTATTTAAACTGAACTGAGCTGGACGATGCCATTACTAAATTCAATAATGAAATGCCTTTAACTCAAAAATGTTCCTATTTTGATATTGTGCAGTTCTTTGACACAATTTGTTTTGTTAAAAGCGCTATATAAATAAAGGTGACTTGACATGATTTAATGTAACTTAATTATATTTTTATACTTCATTGTATTTATATACGTTCAATAATTTTAAGATAAAAAAGATACTTTGTAAACAATTAATGTTACATTTTGCTACAGTATTGAATTTATTTAAAAAAAAATTGCAACAAGACGATGCTTTCAATATTATCTTATCAGCATTTTTTGTAAATTTGACCAAACTTTATCAGCAAGCAAGATAACATTATATTGGTAACAAAAAATTATAATTATAATAATTATATACAGTGCTGACTAGATTACTGAACTGATTACAAATAATCCAGATTACATGTAATCAGTTACTACCCAACTCTGATTTTATATATATATATCTCAGAGTTAGGTTCGGTCTTCCAAATCAGATTTTTCAAGATTTTCAACTTGATGAATTCATTTAATATTTCTGGGTAGATGCTACAAAATGATTGATACTTAAGACAATGAAATGAATGGCAAACCAGTCCAGCTTTGAAAGCCATGGTCACGATCCAAAAAAAGACTTCTCCCCAACTTGCCAAAATTTCTCAGTTCCAGCATCTACAAACGGACAGATGGCGGTATCCTCGGACGGGCATGCGACCAGCCTAATAGCGAGGAGTGGACCGCTGTCGGTGAGTGTTCCCGTTGACAGACCACGGCTATTCAGCTGCTCATGAGTGGGTCAGGGGCAGCAGGCTAGAGTGGGAGAATCCTCAGACCTCCCATATTGCTAATCATCCGCTAAGTGTGGGATCTATTGCATAATACATCAAAAACCATTAGGCAGCTTCATTACAGATGAACAGATTAATCCAGCTAGGGTTACCGAAGGAAAGAGCTTTACTTAGGTTAATACAAGTGGGAAACGAGCCATGTGCAAAACTAATATGGAGGACCAGCAATGGCTGTAACACTGACAGTTTAACCACTTTGAAATTTGATACAGGGATGGGATCACCACCACCGTCAAGGTGTTTTCTGATATATATATATATATATATATATATATATATATATATATATATATATATATATATAAAATATAAATGTTTAACATGATTAATGGAAAAACTGATAGTAAAATTAGTGCTGTCAATCCATGGCTCTATTAATTTTAATGTCTCTAGAAATTGTCCTTTTTTTAGGCATTCAACATTACAGTATAATTGAGAGCTACCAATTTTAACATTTAATAGACTTTAAAAAATAACTTCTAATTTAAGTAAACGTAAAACAATCTTCCCATAAATACCCATTTTAATAAATGTCATATTTACCTGTGCCATTCAGCAAGTAGGAAGTATACATAAATTGAATAAAGTTATCAAACGCTAAATTCTAAATAAAATTTAGATGAATCCTTAAAGCTACAAAAGTTATTGATTTCCTTATTTTTATTAACAGACATCACAGCAGCTGGGTTATTTGGCTGCTATTACTTTAAGAGCTGCTGCTGCTGAGCGTGACACACGTTCGCACTTGAATATGAAATAATACAGGCTACAGCAATTCTTAAATGCAATTCTTGTCAAGAACAAAAGATACCGAAGTAATAGTTGTTAGTGGGGTGGCCAATCCTAGATCTGCCTCTGCGTTAACTGTGTTCAATATTTGTAGCGTTGTTAAAATGGAAAAATTTATCGCCTGCGTTAATGAGCTAATTTTGACAGCACTAAATAAAATAAAATATGCAAAATTGAAACCGTCCAAGTTTCCTATAGCGTAACGACTCACCAGAATAAAGTTTTAATTTTGAGGAAAGTCACTTAAAAATCACTCGGCTAAAATGCATATACATCTTCGAACCTACAACCTTTGGTAACTACTACAAATCTAAGCACTAACCAACACCACCCCACTGATAAGTGTGAAGAGTGCATGGGTGGGTTTGGCAACATTTTAAACGCTCACTTTACACCACAAGTACCAGAGAGAGGAGCCCTAATAAACAGCCATTAGGTACAGAGACAATGGTGATTAGCATTGTGTCCGACGAGGAGCGTAAGTGCTTCACCTTTGATTAGCAACCGAGAGAGGCAGGTGTTCCTCCCGCTCACCATCGTGCAACTAAAAGCCTTTTGATGGAGGAGAATCTCTCTTGAAGCTGTGTGGCGCGACAGATTAATATTAAATAGAATTCACAATATGGCACGCAGAGGATTTTCATAAATATTCACAGGCCTGGACAGTAAGCTCCACTCGGTTGTGTCCATGAATATGGATGAAAGACTGGCAGGGTGAACAAATGTCTTCAAGTATACGAGAAAAGAAGCGACGTCAAGAGAAATCACAAAATTGTTCACTCTTACAGGCAAATGCTACTTAACGCAAGACTCAACACAGCAAACAAGTTTGATAGACGTGGGATTAAACACTAGTAGGTGCATATATATATGTTTGTGTGCGTATAAAAGTTAAGTCACAAACACAAGTAACACAATGGTATTAACAAAAGGAACAGTGTGTTTTTTATTTTGCTTTTAGCACCTAACCTTAAATCTTGATCTGAAAGAATAATAAATAAGGTCAGGGGCATTACAGAAGCATGACCAGAATGTGGTCTAAAAATACACTATAGGGACCAGCGCTCCGTTATCCTCAGCTCAACCTGCACCAGCATCTCGCTGACATTAGGCGTTCTTGTGCAGACTGCATTAGCAGGATTATTGACCAGAGAGGAGCCATAATGAGACCCTCAAACCCGGAGAGCCACAAAACACCTTTTGTCCTGTCTTATTGCAATAAGATATACACATTACATCAATATAAAGCTACACATCAATGCTAGGACTGCGTAAAATATTATGATTTCATTAATTTCACTCCCTCATTTGAATGATCACCATATTGATTCTTAAATTGCATCTTTTACTCAATGGCAGTGCTGGCTTTTGAATTTAGTCCAACAGCAATTGGACTTGAATTGAATATGAGATAAAAAGTTGTGTGTATATCAAAATACTGCCAAGAACTGTGTCTTTCTCACAGGCTGCATGCAACAACATTGAGTATGAGCAGTGTAGTCTAACTCAAATGCCCCTATGAACTGAATGTTTCTGAAGCATTAGGGCATCAAAAGCATACGGCTCAACCAGTGTAGTCTAATTCACAAACAAATGATTTTTTTGGGGGCTTTATTTGATAGGACAGCACTTAGACAGGAGGCAAAGTCAGAGGAGGGACAGAATCTGGAAAGGTCCGCAAGCCGGGTCTCGAAAACGGATTCCCGAAGCGCAAAGGTGCAACATTACGACGCGCTGCCACAAGGATATCGGCGCCAACACAAATTACTCTTTTGAGCTGGTCCACTTCATCACAAAATGTATAATTTGGGCACAGTTTGGGCTCTGTTGTTAATTCTTAAAATCAATAGACCAGTTTCGAACATAAGATAGAAAGTGTATATAAAACAACCAAGAACTGTCTTTCCCACAGGCTGCACACAAAAACATTGAGCATGGGCAGTGTAGTCCAATTGATTCATATGACTCTTACGATATTGTTCTTTCTGAAGAGTGAGTGAATTCAAAACAAAGCTCAACCAGTGTAGTCTGATTCATAAATAAATGACTGGTCCACTTCATGAATCATTAAAAAACCCTACAAACTAAAAATATATAATTTGGGCACAGTTTGGGCCCTGTTGTTAATTCTTAAAATTAACAAACAAATTACTTTTGAGCTGGTAAACTTAATGAATTATTACTGGGGAAAAAAACTGAACTCACAAACTAAAAATGCATTGTTTAGGCCCAGTTTGGGGTTTGTTACGAATTATTAAAATGAATTATTTCATAATGTACCAAGTTAGAGGGTTCCCTGTTTAGTTTATAATATATGAGACCATTTATTTTGTGCGTAAAGAAACTGAACATGTAACTGAAATAAAACCAAAAAGAAGCAAATTCAGAAACTACTCATATTGAACGTATGAATTCTTTTTAAATAAAATAGACAAAAATAGACTTATAACATTGGCCATTACATTGGTTATTCAGGATCATTTAAAATCACAAATAACTTGAGTTGCAGTGCACAAATGCCAATTATTAACTTTCAACAGTCTGCTGTTTTGTGAGAGGTAAAAAATAGAGCTACAAATCACCCTGAAACAACCTGTACTAATACATTTGCCAAAAAACAAGCCCTCTTTTGTCGGCGTCTGTGACGAGGCATGCATTACCTACAATGTCGGCAAAGGGCAGTGCCCTGGAGCAGCTGTGCTGGCCAAACATCGTTCCACAGAGCCATTAAGATCTGCTAGGCTCTCAAATCTCCCAGAGTAAGACTGACACTGCTTTTCACTGAGACCTCAGCCAGATGTAAAATTGTCACTTCAAATCAAAGAGGAAAAGGTATTTGGGTTGAGTAATGATAAAGATACAGGAATGATGTTGTACGCATTTTAAGGTCACATAACAAGTGTAAGCAAGCAGAATGAGATCAACTGTTAGTGACCGCTGAGAGCACTCATGTTTTATTCATGCTGTAGCCAAGGTCCAAAGCCTCCCATGATCATGGAAACATTTGATGTGCTCATTAGATTTCAAAAAGGTCACTTCATTTTCCCCCTCGCTCTAACTGCACATGTATAATTTCCCTTCTGAAGGGAGCTGTAACCTTTTTAGAGGAAGCCGTCGAGTGCCAGACCTGCTGTGTGTGCAGTCTGGGGCCGTTGTGCTGGGATCGGTTTGCCCTGAAGCCTTAGAGGACATGAGCAACTTAAACTCTGACCAGACTCTATGGACCTATCCAGAAACATTACACAGTCGGTCAATGTACAATGAGAGAGGAGGAAGAATCAGGATCACAAGCTGAAACCAAGCAAGCTACACATAAGAAAGAGAATGAGAAGTGATAAACTTCAATTCATTTAAGTGAAATAATGCAGATTAACTACATCCAAAATATGCACTCGTTATAAATCAGTGTTTACTATTCACATTTATTGTACTGGCAGCGACAGCAAAACCAAAGTCTCAAAAACAAACAAAATCTCTGAACTAAAATAAATCTATACATATTGTATTTTTATTCTCTTTTATTCTCCTAATCAAGAAAAAAAAATGGACAGAGACATCATAGGTTCACCAGCAAAATGAATACAGGAATATACTGCTATTTTATCAGTTTAATATCCATTGGACATTGAAAAATAAATAAATAATTTACTCAAATTTGTTAAGAATTAAAAAAGAACACCCTCACCATTTAATTTGAAAAAGTCTATTCTTATTATCTTTTTCTTTTCTTCATTATCTAATGCACATCAACTAGCCTAGTTGTTGTTTTGTGATTTTTTTTTTAGAGCTGCGAAGTTCAGCATGTACAGGGCTGTAACATCCATCAGCAAATAAAGTTTACAGATATAAACAAACTGAAATATGCACAAAAAAACATTTAAAAAAGCGGTTTCTTACTAAACCACCAATACTAGACTCAAGCAATGAGTTTAACACTGCCTTAAACAATAGCCAAGTGATATAATTAAAAAAGAAGCAGCCATATATTGTATTCTTTGTATCATTACAAAAATAATGGCTAATGCATAATAACATAAAAATACTCATTGCAGAAACAAATATAACAAGTATATTGTGACAGTCACACAACTGTTCAGAAAATCCGTAAATCTTTAGAAAATAATTGGGATGTATTAATTTGAATTGGAATGTATAAACTAGAATAGAATAAAATAAACTGTCTGTGTATGTCATTTTTGGGTATTTAAAAAACTTTGTAAAATGTACATGCATTTTAAATTGAAAAACTATATTCTCCCATCAACTGTTTAAAACTCTCTCTCATTAAAAACTAATTATAAAAATAAATTAATTAAACAACATCTCTTTGAGAGAGGTAAAACGGAGTAAGAATTAAGAATTTAGACAAAAAACAAATAGTTTGGACATTCATATATTAAAGTGAGTGAAAAAAGCTCAGCTTAAGCTAATATGAATGTCAAGTTAAGTTAAAGCTGATCTGGCTAAAATATGAATTAAAAAATAAAACATGCTGTGTTGCATGTTTTTCAAAGGGTTACTGCAGGCAAATGGGTCTAATTGCAAACAGCTAAGGCGTTACAACACTGGGGATCTAAACTACAGTCCACAACTATTACAGATATTTGTATTTGTGGTACATGGTATTTCAAGATTTCCTACAAAAAGATCAGATCTAGAATGAAGAGTTTGAAAAAATAAACAGACCAAGCTGTTTGTCCTTTGCTACATCGCTTCTGACGTGAATTGCCTGTGATTATTTAAGATTCAAGATACACTGTACCATAAAAGCCACTAGGAGAAGACCCAGCTAGTTAAGATCTTTAAGCTCTCATCATTTTGTAAAGCAACCATTTTTACAGTAACAGCTGCGACACAAAACTAATTCAACAAACATAAAAACAACCAATCCAGAAACATGGGTAATGTATCTAAAAATACCAAGTGTGATCTATATTTGGAAAGAGCCATCACAAGCGAGAGCTTTGAACCCACCCCTTGGCTTTGTTTTTTTGCTCGCAAACGTTCTAAAAACTGGATATCTCTAGGTTGTCAAACAAGTTGTGGCCAGTGATCATTCTGTGGTATTTACATGACCAATGCAAGCGTTATCTTATTATTTAAAAGGGAATGTAGATCACAGAACTATTAGACCAATTCATCTTCCTCGCTGTTGGTATTTTCTTCTAATGACCAAGAGTTACAATTACATTAAAATCCATTGCAATAACACTTAGCAGTGTATGACTGATCCAAGCAACCCTTCGAGATCTTCAGATGGAGCAGGATTTGGCTCTCTTTCTTGGCTTTGACTCTCCAAAGTCCTTGTCATCATGAGAGCAGGGGCTGAAAGAGCAGAGCGTCTGTGAGAGTCTACGCATCCCCAGCCGGAATACGCTGTTGGACAGGCTATAAATGACGCAGTTGCAGAAGCTGTTGCTAATTGCTAACCAGGTGGTCACAAAGGAGAGGGCAGGGCTGTCCAGCACATGGGAGCTCTCCAGAAGGAAATAAAAAATGTAGGGGAGCCAAAGCATGTAGAAAACACTGGTGATCCGAAAGAGCACCATGGCGTATCTCGGGTCTGGCCCGTGGCCTGCATGGTTGCCCCCTTCGGCAGTTTCCATCTCCTGGCTGGGAAAGCGTGCCCGTCGCTCGTTGATCTCTCGGTTGTGCTGCTGGCAGATGCGGAAGATGTGGAAGTAGGTGAAACAGACCACCAGGGCCGCAGGGGCATACAGCAGGCACACAACAAAGCCAGTGAAGAGTGCAGAAGTGGGCCAAGAGTGGGCACACCATTCAAAGATATCCCCATGGTACCCCGGCTTACCCCAGCCAAAGAAAGACGGGAGAAACACCACGCAAGAGTAGATCCATATGAGAATGATGCAGCAGCGAAGGCGGCAGGGTGTTACCAACTGGTTGTAGGAGAGGGGCTTGGTAATAGCCAGATAGCGGTCCACACTAATGCAAGCCAAACAAGCCATCGAAACGCTCTTGAGTACAGAGATGACGTAGCTGAACACCTGACAGGTGAGGGGTTCTTGGACACCAGCTGGGTAGTGGAGCAGGGAAAGGGTGGGAACCAGGCAACTTAGCCCCACCAGCAGATCCGCGTAGGCCATAGTCTGGATGAAGTAACTGGTGGTGTAGTGGTGTAACAATGGGGCACAATGAAACACAAAGATCACCGTTAAATTCCCAGCAATGATGAGCACCGTCAGCAACACAATGACCACAGTCTCTAAGACGCAAGCTTCCACGGCCTTGTTCTGCCCCCAGCTTAGGGGGCAGGAGTGGTTTAGAGACATACCGAAGTGACGGCTAAGGCTACTGTTCACAGTGGGGCCCGGTTCGATCAGCTCCGACCGGTTCATTGTCCCGGACCTTGTCCACTTGGATAAATTTCCGTTGTCCAAAATGCAGTGCAGATGGCCTGCAACGTGATCCTGTGTCCGTGCTTACTCGATCTCAATCTTCTGTCTTTTCCCCTTTCCCTCTGTCTTTCACATGGCTGGATTTGAATGAATTGAGCATTGGAAAAAATCAATACAGTACATGAAGAGAAGAAAAAAAGGTGCCTAGCATTCCTCTGAAATCAGTCATGCTTAGGAGCAGTTCAGTAATTGTAAAACAGAGATATTTCCTCGGCAAAGAAAACTAAGGCTGCTGGAAACAAAAGGGTAGCATATCTGTGCTGAAGGCCAGTTGGCAATCTTGTCCACAGCACCCGCAGTGAAGTCGACCAATTCCTTAAACAGTTCTCTCAAGGGTAAAATGTGCAGGATTGTAGAAGGGGTTGTAGGATAAGGAAATGAAGATCAAACGGTTTCCTGTGACCAGTTAAGACAACATAAGAAGGATTAAGACAAGAACCGATAAAAGTAACAAAATAGATATGAAGAAAGTTCCTGGATCATTCCTTCTCCTGAATCCACAAAAAATGTAATTTCAAGAGTTGCAAAATTCTCCAAAATATCTGTTCATTTTAGTTGTCACCAAAAAATAACATGCACCATGTTTTGCTTCTGGAATACTGTCCTCTTGGCCCCTGTCTCGATCCCCTTTGGGTTTCTATAGTCCGAATCAAAACACAGACACTCTAAACAAACACAGAACAGCATATGAGAGTTTCCAGAGCTATCGCTGCACAGAGCACCACTCATAGTCTGCGGGAGTCTGAGTGAGGCAAAAAGAAAACTAATCACAATTTCAAGATCGTGTTCTGAGGGGCCAGAGCTACGTCTTCAGTCTTATTTGCTCCCAATCTATTTACTTTTCATGAACTTTCACTGTGCATCGGATAAAAACAGGTCACATAAAAAAGGAAAGTTCCGTGTTTTCTGAAACAGGTATATAGCTGCTTATGTGAGGGTGTTTCCACAGATCACATCAGGACAGGTCTTAAATCCACATGTTCTTGGTTTCAGTCCAACGTTTGCACATCACACAGCATCCCAACCTCTTCACCTGATTAGTTGTACATGCCCAGCTTCTTTCCTTCTGAGGTAGACCTCGTAGCTTCTTCTCCAACTTCTTTGAGACACATTCCGTAAAAGTCTCCTCTAAAATATTCCGTCCATTCCCAAGATTGGAAGATCTGCGTACCGCTTCGGTCCTTGTCAGCTCTCAGCGACCTGTGAGCCAAAGCAGGTTAACAGCAATTCCCACCGAGCGTGCACAGTACAAAATGCACTTTAAAAATTGAGAATTCAAGTAAAAAGATGAGAACAGTAAGATTTTGAACAGATCTATTCCAAATTGTGCGGCAAATCAGAAACAAGCCGAGGAAAAGAGAGCAGCCTCTCACTGCTGGTGCTCAGAGATGCTGTGAGTGGCTCACAGTTTCCTCTCCCCCTTCACAGTCTCGCTCTCTCTTTCACGGTGTCTCTCAATCACATTTGGTCCCTCCTTCCTTTTGCCCTCTCTCTCTCCCAGGTCTAGCTCGCTCTCAAACTCTCCTCCCTCCCCCTTTTAACGGCACCTGAGGTCCTCTTTCTCACACAACTCCTCCCAGCACACTGTTCTCTCTCTCTTTCTTTCCAATGTTCTCCCTCTTTTCTCATCATCCTCCTCTTCCTGCACACCCTGAAGATGTTTCCCCATTCAAAAATAATCAAAGACTTCCATCTCTCCCGTTGTCTCCTACAGCTTCGTGTTTTATTGTCCCTCATTCTCTTTTTCCTTCCTGCTTCAAGTCACTTACACAGAGCAGTGCCCAAGCGCAGCAATACCTGCCCCTTGGTTACAGTTGCCAGGCATTTCAGTTAGCCAGGACCCTCCCTCACAACAGCTGACATGGTGCAACAAACAAATTAACAGACTCCCGGAGGGGGGGATTTCATTCCCCTGGAAGGATATCATCGCCTGAGTCTGCTCTAACACAATCATAAATGCAGATCTTCACCAGTTTTACTGACAAGTTTGCTTGACATAATTACAAATAGAGGAGCTCATAAAATACAAAGGGATTACGTGAATGACCGCCAATGTTTCCTGCACTGCCGCTGAATGTTCAAGCCCCGTGGCGAAACAATTTAATATTTTATCTGAGTGGTGAGCTTGCAGTCCTGAACTGAATTTGATGACAAAAACCGGTGCCTGGAAAAAAAGACTATAAACAGACAACACTTACGCAACTTTGTCCTATATATAATTTGTCCTTCTATAATTCCCAGAGAAAGCTATCTGCTAGCATCCCTCAGCTGTCGCAAGACCATCCTCTATAAACCCCCAACCTTGCAGTTGCTAGCAGGGATGCCAAAAAGAGGAGGGGGGGGGGGGGGGGGGGGGCAACTGGACTTTTTGTTCTAGACCATAAGACCTTCGTTCATCTTCGGAACACAAATTAGGAAACTGTTGATGACGATTCATCGACAGCAACACAACGGACATATTCAAGGCCCAGAAAGGTAGAAAGGCCATCATTAAAATATTTCATGTGACATCAGTGGTTCAACTGTAATTTTAAGAAGTTACGAGAATACAAAGAAAACAAAAACAACGACTTTATTCAACAAAACATTGTGGTACTCTCGTGAACGTGCATCAAAGACTGAAAGGGAAGAGAAGAAATTGTTAAAGTTGTTAGTTTTGTTTTTTACAAAAAAAGTATTCTCGTAGCTCCATAACATAACAGTTGAATCACTGATGTCACATGTACTATTTTAACGATGTCCTTACTACCGTTCTGGGCCTTGAACGTGTCAGTTGCATAGCTGTCTATGGAGGGTCAGAAAGATCTTGGATTTGATCAAAAACATCTTAATTTGTCTTCCGGGTTTGGACCAGTCTTCATTTTTGGGTGAACTATTCCTTTAAGGCTCAAAGTCACACTGCGAAATATCAAGTAATGACCTTTTACTTTTTTATTTCTTGTCTTTTCAACTCTGAAGCAGAAAATAACTTACATATTCACAAGACCTAAGACTGGTTGCCTATAACTGACAATGTCATTATGTAGTAATACACATTCACAGCACTTTTTTAAACAAAAAAAAAACATATAAAATTGTTCCAATTGGTTGTTATAATATAGCATGATATTAGGCCAAATAAAAAAAAATGAATTCTGCAGTAAAAACAGTAGCATACGTTGGTGAAATGTATAGGAAACGCTGATCCATAACTTGAGAAACAAGATACTACTGAACAACAGTGTATAAATGATTAATCACAAAGGTAGAGAAAAAGGCTGGAGAAAACAATGACCATAATCCTGTTCATCTGTCGGTGCCTGAGCTTTTGATCCAAGTGACTCTGTACAGGGACATGCAGGGCACTCTGGCTCTCATCACCGCACTGGCAGTACAAGTACAGGGCAGGATGACTGCTGAACTTGATTTGGCATTATTTACGGCAACAGTCAGGACTTTGCTAAATCCACTGCTTTCAAAGACAACATGAAATCAAATTGGACCCTATTTACATCATAACTTAATTTTAACAAATGCCCTGGTCTTACAGTGCACAATAAATAAGGGAATGTCTAAGTGAATCTATAAACCATGGAAAATGAAATAAACGTACATATAAATAAAAAATACATATATAAGATCACAGTATACACATAAATGCATTGAAATGTCCAAATCTAAACTACTGTATTATTCATTAAAAAGATTTAAGAAAAATACCAAAATTAAACAGACAAAAAGTTTGCTTACGCTTTATAGCCACATCATTTTAACATTCATAGCAAGTTTTCATGTTTTACATTTTGCACAAACAACTTGCAGGCAAGTCCCGTGGCACGCATGTAGCCGCGATTCAAACCTCTGCACACATGACCAGAGGATATGACTGCAAGAAGTGTGTCTCTCGGTAATACAAACTATCATTTCTGCGTCAGCAGACCCTGGTGAAACAGTCTGATAGCACACGCTATGAGGAAGCCGACCCTATCTACTCGACAGTGCAGATGGGGGCCAAAATCCATTTCCACCATTACAACGCCATAAAATGAGGCATGTGTATAAACGAATCTAAAAGGTTCTCTCGTTCGCGAGTGGAGTGTCATTGCGAGAACGAAATCACGTTGTTTGCAGGGTTATTGATTCTCAGGGATGTGGAACGGGTGTATGATGAGGCCGATAATAGAAGCATTATAGTTCGGAGTGAATGGCAGCTCAGTCGCTAGATGTTGACTGCATTAAGATACATGTCTGGCTGTGCTGGGAACAGGGGGCAATTGTGAGGGAGGGGCAGGTGGTCGGAGGAAACTGGGATGGCTTTGTGGACAAGTCTCAAACATCTCATACGCTAGGAAAATGGCAGCTCAACAGCACACACACTTTGTGGATAGAATCACAGAATCCTGTTCTAAAAATGAAATTTGCAGTATAACGCGTAATGTCATGGAGGGCTGTAAAATAAAGCGAATTGCAATATGGATTTGTGTCTGTGTGAATGAATGGTTTGTCCACAACACACACACGCACGTGACATATCAGAATAAAAAATAAAATAATAGCTGAAATATGACCTATGAACATAGATGAACTATTTCATTAACTAAATAGACATAATTATGAATTAAATCATTAAAATGGAATCCAGAAAACAAACTTAAAACAAAAGAACACTTTAGGAAGAACAAAACAGAATTTGCAAGAGAAAACAATGATTTTTTTATTGTGCCCTAAAAATGTCATTTCTATAAACTTTTTTATGAATTGCATATAAACTGTATACGTTTCACGAATCCAAATAATTAGACAGGGTTTTTGATTATTCAGTTTGAAACATTTTTTTTAAACTAAATCTTAAAAATCAAACATTTTAGAATACTGATATACATTTTGACATATGTAGAGAGAGAAAGAAGATAAGCAGGGATCCAAGATGATTGGAACAATTATTGACCCCAAAAATATATATTATAAAAGAAAAAAAGAATAGTAATAGTAGTGTTATAGTAGTGTTATGTACATTCTGCTGAACAAATATTTCTGCCGTCTCATAATTCGTCTTCAAATAACAGACATATTTACATAGACAATTCTTGTTGGTGCGTTATTTGAGCGGACTTAGCTTTTCTGAGCATGAGCGTGGTAACTGAGCAGAATGTTTGAGCGGAATATAGGTTGTTTGCAAAAACATGATTCTGATTACGCGCGAAATGCAGCTGGAGGGCAGGAAGTAATTTTTTCTCCATAGGAATCAGTAGCAGAAACTCAAGATGCCTGTGTTTGTTGCTGTTTATGCATGCTCAAATCGACCAAACCGAGAAAACACAAGGGAGCTTTCACCGTGTACGAAAATGTTGTTCAAAAGGGAAAAGTCAAGAAAGTGACTGAAAAACGCTGGAAAAAGTGGCTTGTAAACCTGCTTCCACGGATACACAGGAGCTAGAGTCCCACAGCAATGACGTCATATGCAAACAACCTATTGAACCTATTTGCATGCTGCGCAGTGATGACGGCTGAGGGAGTTCTCTTCAAAAAGTTAGCAGGCAGAGGGGGACATCACAGGGTTATCCGTTGTGCCAGTGGAATGGCAATTTGCTTGCCGCACGAGGCAGTGTCAGGTGTTGCTTGCAGACGCGTCTGTATATTAATCGGCCTATTTTGCAGCACAATCGGCCGATGCCAATTAATTAAAAAAATCAGCCGATTCATCGGCCGGTCGATCAATCGGTCAACCTCTATTTCTGACCAATATCCATATAGAGTTGGGCAGAACCAAAACATATGTGCCAGGGTTGCAGGAGCCTGACGACAAAGGTCACAGAAAGGATCAACATCAGAGTAAATTTGAGAAAGTTTGACTTTAGTCCAATGAGTACGATGAAGTATTTTGTATTGGATCCAACCGTGTTTGGCACACACAGAGGAAGAATGCACCCTGTATAAAATGCTTTCCTACAGTTCGTCTGAGATTTAGAGTTTTTATTGATGTCAGTGAGCTTTTATGCAGAGAACATATTTTGTCATAAAAAACTGAAATCATCCCTTTCCCAATACACATTGGTTCAAGTATTAAATCTATAGGAGTAGGACAGGGGAGGCTAGGGAACTGAGGATACATATTACGGATAAAACTGCGAACCTGCAAATACAGGAAAAACAAATTCTGGGCAGCAAAAACTTATCTGAGAGCTGTTGAAATGATATTGAAAAACATAATCTATATATACATCTTTAAATACTGATAAACCATAATTTGCCCACTGAGAAAAAGTCCTGTCCATCATTGATGCTGGGAAAGCAAAGTTTGATGCTATAGGGTCTGATGTAGAACATTTTTGTAATCCATAATACATCCTAAACTGTCTCCAGATTAGTAGTGACGTTTTTACAATTCCATTTTTGGGAGAGTGTGAACTATTAATAGGGGAGTATAACAGGGCGGTCAATGTAGTAGGAATACATGAAGTTGCTTCTATGGCAAGCCACATAGTTGAGCATTGTGACTGGGACTGGTTTAACCAGTATTGAAAAACCCTGAAATTGGCAGCCCAGTAGAAGTGTCTAAAGTTGGGTAGGCCCAAAGATTAAGGTCGCTGAAGAAGTAGTTTGCTAATCCTAGCAGTCTTTTTATTCCAAATAAATTATGAGACTAACCTATCCAGTTTCTGAAAAAAGGATTGAGAAAGAAAAATGGGAATGCACTGAAACAAATACATACACTTTGAGGATATTCATTTTACAGAATGAATTCTGCAAGCTACGGACATGGAAAGCACCGACCACCATTCAAAATCCTTCTTAACATGGAGCTGAATATTATCAAAATTGAATTTTAAAAGGTCTGGAAATCTACTGGTTATACAAACCCCAAGATATTTAAGATTCTGTTGGGCAATTTTAAATGGTATAATATGTAAAGGGTATTTTTTGGCCACTGCATTCAGTGGAAAAATGTATTATTACATTGTAATTAAACCCCTAAAAAGGAATCCAGAAAAAAAACAAAGAGTACACTAAATTTGGGTAGAATAAAACAGAATTAGGAAAAAATGTAAACCGATTTCATAGGGTCATAAAAAATCATTTGTTCATCTTTTATAAAACTGTTGATTGATTGTTTTTCAGTACATTTCATGATTTCAATTAATTATACAAGCTTTTTGATTATTAAAATGTAATTAAATCAATAAAAATTAAATCAAAAAGAATCATAGAGTCAATTTGGGAGGGAAATGACAATGATTTCATAGAGCCCTAAACATTTTATTTTTGTTAAACTTTTAATAAATTGTTACTAAATTGTATAATAGTTTGTGATTTTAAATAATCAAAAAGTTTTTCGATTACTAAAATTTTATTTAGTCAGATTTGACAGGGCCCTATTTACTGGTCCTAAATAAGAGATTGTCTAACTATATTTGTACATTTTTCATAGAAAAAATTGTCCTCTAAGCAGTCCTTCTTTATTTCACCTCTGATCACTTAAAACCAGACAATACTGTAACAAAACCACCCACCCTCAGAAAAAAGCAGAACTATTCTTACAAATCCAGAATATGCATAAAAAATGTTTTTGTATTGAAACAATTTGCCATTAAAGATTTCATTACATGCTCCATAAAGACTATAATCTACTTAAGCAGGTTTGTGAAAACTATATAATCAAGCTGTTTGAAATAGTAGGAAGAAAAACATATTATATTAACATACAAAATATATTAATACGGAATGCTGGATGCAGCTCAGTGATCATATAAATGGCTAAAACGGGGCTTCTTGGCACGAAATATTCAGGATGTTTCATGCTCGGTGACAATCTTGTAATCACACAATTTAATTCAGCCTAAGGGTCCATGTGCCTCAGCTGATAGTACAATGACTTAACATTGTGCTTTCACATGCCTCTTTAATGTGTCAGTAATTAAACATATAGTATGCTGTTTGCGAAAATATGTTGTAACAGTCTGATGTTTGATCGTCTCAGACTTTTTTTGGTTTCATAAAAGTAGCATTCAGAACAAATCACTAGGGAACAGTAATTTGAAAAATAAATGTATGCATGCATTTTATTCTAATAAAAGTAACTAATATTGTGTTAATGTACCATTTATTTTCAAATAATGTCATAAAATCTTATTTTCTTGTCTGTATATAAAAATTGTCAGATTCAGCCAACGTCTACTTTTCGGGGAGGAACAAATACTTTTTAAGCCCTGACTCGAGAGAATAGCACCTCTGGTAGATCCCTCATGCATCAGTGAAGTAAAGGTTGCGGAAATGTCAGTTTCACGCTCTCTGAAACATCACACGGGTTGCATTTTCATTGATCCACAGCAAGGACAATGCACACTCAAGAGATTGTTAAAAAACATATGGTCAGACACCATTATAGACAGGGTGGAAAGAATAGGATTATGTTTTGATGCGAAAAAGCATTAGACAAGTTAAATGAACCTGACTGATGGGAAACACTAAAAAACAAAATAAAAAAAATTGTTTCAAAATTATTTATTAATACATTTTAAATTAATGAAATGCATATTTATTATATAATTGCAAAATAATCATATATTATAAGTATTTGTTGAACAAATCCCCTAAAAGAAGACCATAAAAACCCCCCGAAAAAAGAATCCCCCAAAAAAGAAAAAACCTGCTAGGCAAGAGTGGACATTTTTTATTTCAGCTTAAAAAAAATTGAGAAACTGTGGCCAATTTACTCAAACAAATATTGCATTAACTTCCCACGGCACAATACCCAACCATTAATAACACAGACATATATAGCATTGATAGCCAGATCTCTGCATGGTGTTTTTATTTTTATTAATTGTGCCAAGTTATATCGACATGGCCTGCAGTGGAAAATACTTGAAATTAAATGAATGAATAAATTATACTCTCCGCGCCCCATAACCCTGAAGGCAGTACGGTGTTCAGTTCAAGGAAAGACTGGAGCGGTTGTGGGAAGAACTGTAGGATTTACATTATCTGGCAAAGTCTTTCCTCTCGTTCTTCCTTTTCTGTTTTCTCATTCATTCTTTGACTCCATTCGACACCCTCTTGCAGTGCTGAAGTATTTTGTGGCGCCTTTTCACCATCATTCTTATAGCCTGGCATTGATTATTGTGCTGTATTTCAGAAGTTGTTCCTAAAGCAATGATTATTGGCTTGCACATAAAGAAAACCCCAAGTTTACCTAAAAATACCTCTACTAGGACACAATAGTGGTTGAAGCGGTATGAAAATAAAACTTGAAGCCATGGGGGTTTTTGTGCAGGGTTGCATGTGTTGCAGGTTTATGGCTGGGGTGGGGGGTCTTCAACCACTGACCAAACAGTAAATTGATTGTGGCAGGTCAGAATGAGGGCATGCAGGGATGGTTTTGGATTTCCCTTACCTCCAGCTGACCTCTGGTCACCATCATTACACTGCCCGAAAGTCATTTGGTCTTTTACCACACATTTGGAAAGTCGTGACTTAATGGTTAATCGAATGATTAACCTTTCGTAATCAAAAGGTTGCAAGTTCGAGTTTCGGTTCGGCAGGAATAGTAGGTGGGGGGTGTGAATGTACAGCGCTCTCTCCACCCTCAATACCACGACTGAGGTGCCCTTGAGCAAGGCACCGAACCCCTAACTGTTCCCCGGGCTGCAGTGTGTGCGCACTTTGGATGGGTTAATTGCAGAGCATAAATTCCGAGTATAGGTTACAATACTTGGCCGTATGTTACATCTCTTTCACTTTTTTCACTTTCATTTTAGTCGATTCGGAAACAAATCCAAGGACAACCGAGGGTTGTAAGTAGAGCAGCTGGAAAAATACCCGCTTGGTAAGTTACTAATGCGTTACTTTACTAGTTACTTGAAAAAAGTAATCTGATTACATAATGTGCAATGAAAGTCAAATAATCAGATTACTTTTTCAGATTACCTTTTTATCCCCAACACTGTTTAATATAATAATAATAATGATAATATCATAAAATAATCATTATAATATAATAAAAATGTATCATGCTATATATATATATATATATAATGTTGCTCAGTTGCTCGATATTTATAAAAATGCACTTTATATACTTTATTATATTATTTATTTATATAACTATACATGTTTCTGTCAATGATATATTTTAATAATATATATTTATTAATATATTTATGCATGTATATTTATAAAATATACATAAAACAAACACATACCAAACAATAAAGCAACTATTATACAATATCTTCACCCAAAATACTAATCTTAAAATGTAAAAACATAAATCAGTGGTGTGCAAAGGGGTTAGTCAATGTATATTAAGTATTTTTTTAATCTTCATTATCACATAAAATATCCATAAATGAAAAATAACCTAACAACTAAAAGTGTTTGACTGATAAAAAGTAACAAATCGTTCAATCAATAAATAAAGTGTTTAATTGCCTTCCGACTCTAAAACATCAGGTTTATTTTAAAAGTGAAAATGAATTATTATCAGAGCAAAAATGTGGATCACTGAAATAATTTTGTGCCAAATTAGTGGCTGAATACCACAATCTGACCCACGTTTCTGAGTCAACAGCTGTTAGTTCAGTGTGGGAACGTTCCAGTCACTGACCACGCTTGGCGTGAGAACGAGTCTGACTGCAAGAACAACATGAAAGAATTAGCTTTTCAGACATGTAAAAAAAACTGGAGCTTGCAAAAACTGCACAGTCCTATTCCCGATAGTCAGATGTCATAGATCTGTAGCTGTGTAGAAATGGCTCGAATTTGCTGTGACATTGCTTTTGGAATAAGCAATTACATAGATGCATTCTCAGAACCGCTAAAACCATTTGACTAACTCCGTTTTCACGAGTTTGCGAGGTCAAACGAACATCTGAGCGAAGCATCAATATGGGTAGAAAATGTTTAGTAAATAAACAGCCTGCTCTACTACAAAGGTTCATCATGCTGACAAGTGGAAACTAGTAGGTAAAGATTATCTATTTTTCCCTTGAAAACCCTGAGTTACCCTGAGTTTATCTGTTCTTCAGACCGCTGCCTTTCCTCACCCAAAACGCTTTGAAAGACCAAAGCAGGTGCAACGCAATTTTAAACATCACTTCAAAACCACACAAACTCCCTTGGTACATCTTTGAAGCGTATTTACTAAATTGCAATGAACAAACAAGAAAAAGACCCATAAATGCAGATGCTACATTGTTAAGAAACGTTTACCAGCTAGTTGGCAAAAATTGGGATGGAATGTGACTTTTGCGATTACCAGTGGTAATCTCTTACCTTGGTGATGAGGATGCGGTATTTCTCCAGCAGAGGCTGATCGTTGTGGGAGTCAGACAGGAGCTGCCAGACTTCAGCTCGTAAGGCCTCAGGGATCCCAGGCTTCACCAGAGCAGACAGACCTTTGGGTCGCGCCAACAGGTTTCCTTGCCTGACAGGTGGAAGACAGACGGCGTCATTGCAGCACAACAGAGCTGGTATTTTGCAGTCGTGTTCAATATGGATTGCGCTTCAAATCTGGTCATACTCTCATGTCGGGCCAAAAGTCTCACCATCTGTTGAGGATCCCACCCCAGGATTCCAAAATCTTCTCGGGACAGTCCTTTGACACATCTCCTGTCCCGCTAGAGATCTCACTGTCACTATCTGTACAGCGGGGATAGAGATAAGTGATACAGAAGTGGTAAATTATAAAGTGCTTTGTTAGCAGGTTAATGAACACACACAATCATCCTATACATACAAGATTAACTAGATTAGAAAACATATTATATTGCGTAATACATCTGCAAAAAATAGCCAAACGCGTAAACGTACAGTTACACGCTGGTCAGAATGTGTAAGTCATTATGTGAAAACGCTCTTTTCATAAAACATGGACACTGAACTAAAGCATAAAGAAATCATAATAGCGTATTATAATTAGGGGTCGACTGATTATCAGCGCCAATATTAAGCATTTTTATGGTTATCAGTATCGGTCATTTCCAAAATTAATTTGCAGATAAAATAATTTAAAAGCATCTAAAGAAAGCTTTTGTAAGAGCCTTGTTACTCTTAATTTTGACATTTATTTTCATATATATCGGTTCAAAATATCGTTAACGGTCTACTTGATCTGTAATCAACACTCTCTGCAATGGTCTTTGCATCAACACATATCATCCGACCCCTAATTATAATACCGAAATTGTTTTTGTTAAATCATATGTTTAAATGATAAAATATATGTTTTGGTTTTCATCTCTCTCATCAACTAAAATATTACTTTCGTGGATTAAAATCAAAAGCCATTTACTAAATATATTAAATAAATATTTTGTCCAAAGACAAGAACAATGACTACAGGTTATACTTTGAATGAAATCTTGACATTTTGCAAGCAAAAAAAATTTAAATAAAAATAACAATAGAGTAAACTGTCAACAGTGTAGCGATGTATGAAGTACCACTCACACAGAAGTAATTTTTAAACCAAGTGGGCTTATGTTGGTCAAGATGTCAAATTCACATAACCAACTTGAAGCAATTATGAAATCTTAAATGTGACCAAAGGTGTGACCACTGACCACATCTTTAAAAAAACTGGCAAAATGGCTACAGCTATTGTGAGCAATATTTTCCTGAAATTTTGCAATGGTCAATACAGGTACATCTCAAAAAATTTGAATATCATGAAAAAGGTCAATATTTTTTGTCACTCATTTCAGAAAGTGAAACCCATATATTATATAGATCATGGGTTCTCAAAGTTTACATTCAAAGGTCCGAATCGGAATGATCATCAACGTCAAAAGGTCCGAAATAATTGTTATTACAAAACTTGTTTTTATAAACATGCTTATTACTTTATATAACAATTAAACTTGATATATGCTTAATTATCATATTTATCACATCATCAGGTGTACTTGTGTTTACAAAATGTACCATAGTTTTATAAAAAATAAATTAAAAAAAACATTTGGTTACTATTGATAATCATGATAATCACAAATTAACCATGGCCTTGCTACACTAACCATAGTTTAACCATTGTATTTGTAGTAAAACTGGTTATATAAATTGTAATCAATATGCAAAAGAAAAAATACAATTTTTACTACACTTATTATAATAAAACCATGGTTATTTTTCATAAGAGTTACTCAACAGTACTGTATTTTTATACAACTAAATGCCCAATAAAGCAGTTCTCATTTAGGTCTACATATTTAATGTTTCTGAAATAGTAATTCAATGTAACCTGCAGTCACTTCAACTGAATTGCCAAAATCTTTAATTATAATTTTTTTTAAATATATATTTCATGGAGCACAAACGTGCACTATGTGCATATTTCAACCCTTTACAGATGAACTACACTCATGTTCATATGCCAGACAGTCAACAGTGTGTCAACAGTTTTAGGAAACGCTGTTTTGTACTCGTTCATTCAGAAGTCTGCTGCGGTTCGTTTCTTTGAATACGCTGTTAACTTTGCCGGTGGAGAAAGACTGCGTCGGGAAGGCGAAACCTCGTGCTCACGGGGCGAAACCGGTGTCATTATTCTACTGAATGAAATATAAGGTTTATCCAAAATGTCGCTAGTTGCTATGTGCTTTGTCTTACAAAAGAGTCTGTAATCACTGTAACACTGGTTCATGCGCCCGTGTGTGTGTGTGCCACGCACACCGCGCGGAGGTCTGAGTGATACAAGTGCGCTTGAAATATCAAGTGGAGGCGGGTCCGGATTGAAATCCCTCCCGGTCCGGATCCGGACCGGAGTCCGGACTTTGAGAAGCCCTGATATAGATGCATTTCACAGAGTGAAATATTTCAAGCCTTTTTTCTTGACATTTTGATGATTATGGCTTACAGATAATGAAAACCCAAAATTCAGTGTCTCAGAAAATTTGATTATTACATAAGATCAATAAAAAAGGATATTTTAAACAGAAATGTCAGGCCTCTGAAAAGTATGTTCATTTCTATGCACTCAATCAGCATCTCCATAAAGCTTGTCAGCAGAAGGAAGCATGAAGGGCTCTAAAATTTTCTGGTAGATGGCTGCATTGACTGTGGACTTCAGAAAACACAGTGGACCAACACCAGCAGACGACATGGCCGCTCAAATCATCACGGACTGTGGAAACTTCACACTGGACTTGGATTCTGTGTCTCTCCACTCTTCCTCCAGACTCTGGGACCTTGATTTCCAAATGAAATGCAAAATTTACTTTCATCTGAAAAGAGGACGTTGGACCACTGAGCAACAGTCTAGTTCTTTTTCTCCTTAGCCCAGGTAAGATGCTTCTGACGATGTTTCTGTTTCAGACGTGGCTTGGTAGCCCTTTTCCAGAAGCTGTCTGAGCGTGGTGACTCTTGATGCACTGACTCCAGCTTCAGTTTACTCCTTGTTCACTCACTCTCCAAGTGTTTGAATCTGCTTTGCTTGACAGTATTCTCAAGCTTGCGGTCATCCCTGTTGCTTGTGCACATTTTTCTACCCAATTTCTTCCTTTCAGTCAACTTTGCATTTAATATGCTTTGATACAGCACTCCTTGAACAGCCACCATTTCAGTAATGGCCCTCTGTGACTTACCCTCTTTGTGGAGGGTGTCAATGATCGTCTTCTGGACCATTGCCAAGTCAGCAGTGTTCCCCATTATTGTGGTTTCAAAGAACAAGATACCCAGAATTTATACTGTATGGATGGTCATTTATTGAAACTCAAATGTAAATATTCTAATATTTTGAGATACTGGTTTTTGACTTTCATTTGCAGTAAGCTCTAATCATCAAAATAAAATAAAAAAACTTAAGTATTTTACTTTACACGTAATGAATCTAAAATATATGAAAGTGTCACTTTTTGAAATAAGTTACAAGAATTTTTTTTTTTTTTTTACCATATTCTATTTTTTTAGATGTACCTGTAGTGTAGCAATGTGTAAAGCAAATGCCCAACAAATTCTCTTGACCACCTTGAACCTGTTGGGAAATCTTTTGCCCGACCTTCTTTATTCCTATTAAAATAAATGGATTTGCCCGTAAACATCAATAAATGTAACCGCACATTAAAACAAAAACAACTGTAAAAATAATGGTGATCATTCTGCCATCTACAGCTGCTGTCACACTTTGAAAACGATATTTAAACATAAAAAATCAATATTAAAGATACAAGTGACGAAATCGGATCCCACTTTAAGTTCAAGTCACATCCTTCCTGTGAGAGTCTACGCCCTGAGTCTCAAAGTACATCCTGTCCTGTCGTCGCCGCCGACTGCAAATGCCTGTACGTTGTGGGCAAACATCACTCTTACAACTCCCCGCAGGGCAGCACTTCGGATGACTCCATTTGGGCATGTTAGGATGCTGCAGGACTCCTTTGAACAACAGCGTTCTGGCAAAATGACAGAATCGTCCTTGCAGCATCCAGAAGACCGAGGTGAGTTATACGGCGGACGGACCTACATTAGTCAGGGCCGCAGAGTGCCAAGATTACGGTCACCCCTTGAGGTGATAAAGAAAATGTCTTGGACTTAATGTCTGCAAAGGTCATTAAGAGCCGACCAGCAGACTCTCTGCCCTCCGAGCCCATATCTCAAGGTCTGCAGCCACAAGATGTCTGCCGGAAAGATGTTTGGAGGGAATTAAGGGAAATGCATCTGGTGGCATCAACTATGTAAGACCAAAAAAGAAAGTACAGGTAATTATGGCAAGAAGCAGCAATATTTTAAAGTAATGATCTTTTTAAATAATGAACAGAACAGAAACAGAGGGAATTCATTTATGGGTCACCAAACTGAAAACTGTGTTTTGAGCCCATTTACAATGTTCAAGACCTCCAGCGAGAGTCTCAAATGCCGTACATTTTACAATCCCCGATGTGGGGTCTGGAACACAGTGATTTCTTTTGAAACGCTTTAAAAGGGCTTATTTTTACATTTACTACACAAGTACCTTGGCAACGTTGCAAGGAGAGAGAGAGAGAGAGAGAGAGAGAGAGAGAGAGAGAGAGAGAGAGAGAGAGAGAGACTCATTAGACCTACACACATCTGTATAATGTATATAATGTTCACATGCCTAAGTTCAGTTGTTACATGATTTCTGTATTATTATCTTTTATTTATTATTATAATTATTTATTTAATTCATGTTATTTTACTAATTCTAGCCATGTGTTTATATAATATTGCCTTTTTATTTAGTTTCATTGTTACTATTATTTTCTCTAGGCTTTACTAAATGTTCAGATATTTTAAATAATTTCCTGTGTTGTCTTAATGCTTGAGAAAGAGAGAGAGAGAGAGAGAGAGAGAGAGTCGATTTTAGTCCGCCAGACTAAATCGAAACTTGCCTCCTGATCGAAACATGAATGTAATCGTCCTTCAGGTTGATCGCTGCAAACCAATCCTGGGGCTGGATGCATTTAATAATGCGCCTGCGCGTCAGCATCTAGAACGGGAGCTTGTGCAAAGCCCGGTTCAAGACTCGCCGATCCAGGATTGGTCGGTGGCCACCTTTCTTGGATACGATGAAGTAAGGGCTGTGAAACCCCTGCCTCATCTCGGCTGGAGGGACCGGCTCGATTGCATCCTTTGCCAGGAGGATAGCAATCTCCTCACGCAAGACAGGGGCGTTCCGGACTGTCACCGAAGTCTCGAGAACGCCGTTGAACTTGGGAGGCCTGGCGAACTGAATCACGTAGCAGAGTCGAATTGTGCGCGTGAGCCAGCGAGACGGGCTGGGTGGCGTGAGCCACGCCTCCAGATGCCGTGCAAGCGGCTCCAACGGCGCAATCGACATACCCGCTTCGTCGACTTTCTGGACGACTTGGGCGCCAAAAAAGGCACCGGAGCAGAACGCGGTTGTGAACCCGCGCCCCGCTCCGAGAAACCAATAATCCAGCACGCGGTCTGTTGACCTCCAGCCCGATACTCCCGGCTACCCGGGCAAGCATGGCCGTCAGCTCTGGGTCCGGTGCGGCGGTGGCGATAACACATGAGGGGGGAAGCCCCACCGCACCTTCATCCTCAGAGGACGTAAACCCATCCCCTAATGCTGCAATTGACATCCTATCCTCAGATGGCGCACCGAATGAAATGCTGGGCGCCCCGTGGGACGGACCAGCAAAATCACCCGGGAACCGGACGTTCGCTGCGTGAGGAGTAAGAGGTCCGTGGAGATGTACCCGGCGGAGCGGCTCTTGCAGTCACCCTCAGATCTCCCAGAGCGCCAGCCGGTGGTCCTCTGCTCGAGCCAGAGAGAGACCAGCGCGGGTGGCGCCAGAGGGTGCCAATCCTTTGAGAAAGGAATGGCGAGATCGCAGCGAAGTCATGCTCATACGCCCACAACAGGTGCATGAGTCATCCACGAACACATCTTCAGCGTGTTGGAAGCCCAGACACTGAAGAAAACTCTCTCTCATCTGCTCAGATTCTGTTCTGCGCGCGGAAGAGCAGAGCTTAATTCAGTTAAACACAGATATTAGTTGCTTGCTTCTCTAATTTTACATGCAAGTATAGCCAAAATCACAGCACAGCTATTGTCATTATCTTATGGGTGTTTTATTTAATCAGACAACGGCTCAATTATAAGGATTTGTGCAGATTAACATCTCGTAAAGGAGAGCCAGTTATGTAGTCTTAATGGGTCGCGTTTCAATCACTTTTTCATATTCATTCTGTTGTCTGACAACAGAAACAGTAAAATATATAAATGAAAACTGTTTTATTGAGAATTTAGCTGCATCAAAATACAGTATGTGGACACAGAGAGGCAAACAAATGTAATAATAAACAATATAGGCTATGTACATTTTGCATGTTCAGAAGAAGTGAATATTTGTCCATGCACATGTTGATTAGAGTATTAAAAACTTGAAAAGTAATTAAATTAATTTAAGGTACATTTCGAACAAATACAAATGTGCGATTAATCACGATTAAATATTTTAATCGATTGACAGCCCAAATATATATATATTTATTAGGGATGCACAATATTTATCGGACAGATAAATTATCGACCGATATGGGTGAAAATGACGTCATTTTTATTGCTCTGATAAATAAATGAAATCCGATATCTAGATCCGATAAAGTGCGCTTGCTGCGAAAAATCAATCAATCGGTCTGATTTATCTAAGATGCATCCTCTTTCCGAGTGCAAGTGACCTGCTTTAAATTGCAGTGACTCTCAGCTTGTGTCGCACTCATTACGTCATCATTTATGAACATGTCTTCACAGGTCTGGAAGTTTTTCTCTGTGGCAGAGGAAGACAATGCCATTGCTATTTGCAACACATGTTCAGCAAGGACTCCGAGAGGAGGAAAAAAGCGTCAAGTTTTAACCTAACAAATCAGATATCTCACTTGAAAGGTCGTCATCGTGACGAAGCTGTATTAAGGGACTTTAAGCAGCCTACACTTTTGGAACGGTAACAGCGTTCTAACGTCATATTGTGCATTCGTGACTTCAGCTGCTACTTTGTGGTGCTCTGTAACCGTCTACTATGGGACTCGGGAGAACAGCTGCTTTGCCATTGTCATTACAACCTGACAGCTTATGTAGTTAAATGTTGCGCTTGATGTTATATACCATTTAATTCCATCAGTACATGATTCTACTATTAGTCTTTCATTTAATCTGTGTTGATTATGTTTTGAACTTAAGCTAATTTTAACGATTGTTTTTGTTTGTACAAAAATATGTCTGCTGTTAGCAACAGCACCTCAGGTAGCACTGAGACTAAAGATATGTGAAGAGAACAATGTAATTATTGCCTAAACATCCTCCTCATAATCCATCATTTTTATTTAAATACATGACTGAATGCCACGTTGCACCGTCTTGTTTATGGTTGCTTAACCTTTTGAAACATTAAAACCAAGCTGTATTCATGTTACCATAACTCTTCAACCGTTTGCACCATCAAAATAATTCAAATAGCTCCTGACAACAGACAATGTGCGCTTTTGGGAATATATGGCTTATTGCGGTAATTTCTTGTGCTCCGTCGACAAATGACAGCTGACTTCTGGGAGAGCGGGAAGGGAGAACTTTAATGGAGAGACAGGGAGCGCAGAGTTTTGAATTGCATAAAAAAAAATATGCAAATACGAAATGAACACAAACATGGTGGAGGAGGAGTAAACAGCGTAAAGAGTAAAGGAGGAGTAAACAGGAGTAAAGAGTCGATTGGGATGATTTTTGATGAGACTCTGGGTGCGTTCTGATTGAGGCTTTTTCACATGTAGTGTGTGCATCGCTATAATAAGCTATATAATCGCTATAGTGCATGTAAATGAATGGGTGTATGCAAGTGCATGCATGTGTAAATGTGTGCGTGTATGAACAAAAAAGGTCTCCTGAATGAAAACTGTGCAATCCGGTGTCCCAAAAATACTTGTTTATATATGTAGTATAGTTGAATTGAATTGTTGAAGTGTTGTATTACTTAGATCATGATTTTTTTCCTTTTTATATAAATAAAAAACAGAAAATGTATTACTGTTTATGTTTTATTTTTGTCTATTTAAATGATGTTTGCAAACTCACCACACAACATTAATGGTCAAAAACTGTACTTTTATGAAAGCCAGCTGTTTTCAGAAAAAATGACACCTTGCACTTAAAAATAGCACATTCTGTTAGAATTGTAATAAACAAAATAAGTGAAAATGACCCATTTTACCCTTAGGTCTTAAAGGGTTAATACGTTTGTTCTGTTATAGTTCTGTTATATCATTTATGTTACTAAGTATTGTGGTGTCTTACACAAAAAATAAAAACTTTTGAAGAGTCAGGACTGATGTTTGCTATTATAGTTAGGCCAGAGCTACTAAATGTCAGTTTCATCAGTGCATCTTAGATTTTATATTCTCCTGGGTGCACAAACTTATAATAAAAAATTTTAATATAAAAATGAACTTATTGGTTATCGGTATCGGCCGTGAGAAGGATTGAATTATTGGTTATCTGTAATTTTTTTCATATCGGGCATCCCTAATATATATATATATATGAAGAGCTCTTTTCCAAAACGCGATAAACGCCAAATTTAAAAAAAATGAGTTCGTTATGCCATTTTGCTGTGTACTGAACCTATTCACTGCTCCATCAATGTTTCATGCAAAATCGCTATATTTCCTTGTTTAAAATGTACTGCAAGATGCAGTTCTTTTCCAAACCGCTATAAGCGCCGAACCTGTTTTTAGCCTAAATGCGATATATCCTCATATGACTGGACAAAGAAAATCACAAAAAAACAACAAAAAAAGAAGGTTCGTCACTCAGGTGGCGCGTTAATACCCACTGTGGGATGTCAATGTAACAGATGTGTATGCCAGTAAGGGCTGTGTGTAAACCCCACTCCCCTTGACCTCAAAAAGAGTCGCTCTAGCGAGTGACGCTAGAGGCTGTAGCCTTTGGCGTTCCTTGTTAGAGAGCCCGCTTCCCGCAACAGAAACCCGGGTTCGAGACCCGCTCGGTGTGATGGTGCGGACCCGGGGGGGTTACATCAACACAAGGCTGGTGCAACCGGCTTATAGTATGAGTCCCTTATGTCATATGTTGCATGTTTTCTTTTTTTTTTTAAAGACATAAACCAACATAAAAAAAAGGATGGATTTGTAGCGTTTTGAAAAAAAATATATAAAACTTGGAATTTATAATCAACAATATTGTTGTTTAATTTAACAATCATTGTTTAACATGTTCAGACTGAGCCAACAGACCATTTTAACAGGATAAATTGAATATTAACAAAATGTATGGGTCTAGGTAAAAAAAATGTCCTTTTCTCTAAAACTATTAAAATGGATTTATAGCGTTTTGGAAAAGAGCTCTTCATATATATATATATATATATATATACATACTAGGGATGGGTCACGATTTTCGAATATTCGAATATTCTATTTAACTCTAGAATATCGATTAGGTTGTGCGATTATTTTCTAAAGGTGTACCAGGGCTTGACAATAAAGACTGTCCGATGGCTTGAAGGACGCTCGGATTTGTCACTTACCAGATCGGGCCACTGCAGCGTCGTCATGAAATTGTATAATTTGCATGCGTTAAGCCTTGTTTGTTTGAAAATGTAAGCGATTAAAAAGCATTTGGGCGCGAAAGAGAACTCCTTTCAGTATATGCGCGCTGTGTTCTGTTCTGTGTGAACCGCGCGAGCACAGACAGACGCGTCTCTGACACGCGCGAGCCGCCTGAACGGGCAAATACATGAAGTATGTCAAACTACCTCTCTTAGCAAGTAACTTTAGCAATAATACATTTTTATTGAATTTATATACTGGAGTACAGATGCACAGACCAACAGAATATTTGTTTGTTTTATTTTAGAGCATCTTCTGTTCCGTGCTTGAACACAAACTGCACTGTCGGCACTCGGGCGCGGCACACATACATGTGTACACAATACATATACACACACACACACACACACACACACACTATAGTGTGAGCACTAACCACGCCGGAGAACGGAACTTCTGATACGTGCATTCTGATTGCGTGAACAATAGACCTGTTAAACAATATATTGTGAGAGGGCCGTTTGTTACAGCGTCCCAAACAACTCAAAATAATAAACCAAAGTTAACAAAACGATGCACTCCAAGTGCTTCTCTGCCGCCTTCACGTCCTGTTTCCCATTAATGAAGCCCTGACTAGCTCCCTGCATTCAAATTATTCGGTTTTTTGCTGAAATAATAACGTAATATTCCACTGGTTGATATATTATATTTAGATGCAAATTATTTGTGTTGTTTTTCGTGTTAAATGTGAAGAATGATAGGTTGGATGCCACACTTATTATTATAATTTTTTTGGCAGAGTAGGTGTAATTTTCACTTTAACTTCAGGCAATGTAACATGATTTTATGATTGTAATTTTGTCTTTATTCATAAAATATTATGACGTTAATTATTTATTTATTTATTTGAGAAGGATAAACTGATCAAACTTGCGCTGGCCGCTTGGTATTTAAAAAAACTAAAACTTGAATTTAACAAAAATAAGATGTTCCAATCATATTTCTAAATTAAATTAATAAAGAAAGGAAACAAAATAATGACCAATTTGCTATTAAAAAACAAAACTGAACTATTTAAATGGCTGCAACGGCAGATTGTGGGGAGGAGAGAGAGAGAGAGACGGGCTCAGACTCAGGCGGAGAATTCTGAGAAGCTGCAGGGATCTATATTCGTTCCCTTGTTTCAATTCAAAGTTCACCGAACTAATTGTGAACAACACTCCCGTCTTCTTCCCGAGCATGTGAACATGTTCATTTAATATATTTATGTATATGAAATAGGTCATTGTTATGAAGACAGACGTTAAAATGAATGTTCACATAATAAGTGCCGTCATTCAGGCGGTTCACAATATGTTTTAGCGCGTAATATGTTTTAAGAATTATATTCTGTTTAGACCGCAATATGTTTTACGCCTAATATTCATTGATGCATTAATCAGATTTAAGATTTTCTTTTTAATAATATGAATGTTCATGCTCATTTTTAAAATAGAAATGTCCTAGCCTTATGAGCAGTTGATAATCGACGGACTGTTCTGTTAATAAATGCCGTCATTCGGTTATGTTATATTAATATGTTTCAGCACTCATACTTTACAACCATTAATTTTCTTGGGTTAAGATAGACTATTCTCTAATTAACTAAACAGTTTGTTATCATACAGATTGAAAACCTGGATGGTCTCTCTCCCCCTCTCTCTCTGTGTGTGTGTGTGTGTGTGTGTGTGTTCGCGCGCACGTGCGTGTGTGTGTTTGTGCGCGTGGGTGGGCGGGTTTATGCGCGGGAGGGGTGCGATTTTCAAATAGTAATCGAATAATACCCAGCGATTATCGAATATTAGTTTTGCTTAAAATGCCCATCCCTAATACATACACACACATATACACAAACAGGCTAATAATAGAATAACGATTTTATTGTCAGGTTTTTGTTCTGTTATGTGGACCGTTATTTTGTCATTGTCTTCTGTGTACTTCACTTCCTGTTTCAACCTGATTTAGTTTCGGTTTCTGAATTCCTTACATCGTTACACACACATACACACAGATTATGAGTGGTGCACTGACTGGATGACACTTTAATTTCGTTGTACATGTTAAATTGACAATAAAGATTTGAAACTTAAAAAAAAAAATACACAAATATATATAAAGGAAATATAAATATATATATATATATATATATATATATATATTTATATTTCCTTTATATATATTTGTGTATTTTTTTTTTTAAGTGTGTATATATATATATATATACACACACACACACACACACACACACACACACGTAATTACTTATTTATTTTAGCTAAGGTTAATAACTCTGGCATAAAAAAGTGTGCCTATATAGACTGTCTGTTTAAATGATATAAATTCATATAATACATTTTTCAACTGATTTATGAGCTACAAAGGTTCAGTTAGTCCTATATCATTCATGTCATCAAATATGGGACCTGACTATGTGGAAAAACTAATTGCTAAGCCTATGGAAATCTGGCCCCTATTTTACGTAACAAGACTCGTATTTTACTCCAGCTCGGTTTTGCAAACATATGGAGTTCCTGTATTTATGCTTTGTAAAATGCGAACATCCACCAAATCTGGCAACCTTCAACATCACCTAAATTATGTAAATAGCATTGCGTTGCCTCAATTCCCTCTAGATCAGTGTTACTCATTGCGCGGCTCGTGAACCTCATGCGGCTTGCCAAGCTTTATTTTGCGGCTCGCATGGCAGTAAATAATATGATCAAGCAGACAATACAGATATTTCATAAAAACATTAAAAACAAGCGGGGTGAAAGTAGGGCTGGGCGATATGGCCCAAAATATTATCACGATAATTATTTTCATATCAGTCGATATCGATAATTATCTCGATAAATGTCAAATCTTTATTTCTTTCAAGTTTAAAGCCAGATTTTTGCTCCAAAGTGAAAGTTTTAGAAACCAGACCATTAATTTTCCTTAACACAATAATTATCTAAATAGATATGTGTTTCTTAGTTTCTGCATGTTCTAATGAGTTGATATTGTTTCAAAATCAAGAAATTATGAGGTTGCCTCATAATATGAATGATAATATCACTTTTTTTGTCTCTTAGAAATACACATTTGATCGTAGCTTGAGTTAGGATGCAGTAACATTTTTGTTCATTATCAAAATCAGTAACATCTTTACATCAGTAACATCTGTAGCAACCTCAGTTTTATATGGTATAATGTATTCTGACTAGTGATCGACCGATATTGATTTTTTATAACCGATACCGATACCGATATTTATACATTTATGTAACCGATAACCGATATTCAGAACCGATATTTATTTACTGTTATAAAGTAAATAAATAACAGAGTGAAGTAGGCTTGCCGCGATAGACGTGACGACGGTTATTCTGGTGTTAAGCCGCAACACTGTTACATTACTTGCTCACTGTGGCACCGTCCCCCACCGTCCTTTAGATTGTTTTTATAGTAATAAAAATAAATTCGTTCAGATAGAGGACACTAAAATTAAAACTGAACGCGGCTGACGAACGAGAGTCTTGCATCACAGCAGTCTAGGTCTGCATTGCCGGCTGTCCCGACCAGATTTCTTACTCCGCTGTCCTTGAAGGACGTGCAATTCTCTTTCCCTTTTTTTTATTATGCTTATCCTATCATTTTAAATGACAGACTGTGTCGAATTTATTTATCTTTTCTCTGCTGCACTTTTCACTGTGTTAACAGCAAGATGTTAAATGAATTTAGTGTTTTGACAAGACTTATAAAATAGCTATTAGGCTAAACCTTCATTTTTTTCCTATTGTGTTGTAGGCTGAATGTTAGCAAACGAATTATATCCTGACAAAACAAATTATAATAGGGATTACAATTTTTGTATAACTTTTTCCTCTCTGTGAAACTTTATTCCGTGTTGGCAGCAAAATGTTATTGACATTTATCAGTCAATAAATTCAAGACTCTTAACAAGACAAAAATAAAATAAATACACTTTTGTGCAGACTAAACTTTTATTTGTTAGCCTAGCTCTCTTTCTTTCAGCAGAAATGTGAACAAACAGAATATATCGCGGGAGCGGAATAAAACCTAAAATAGTCTCGCGCAGACCTCTACATCACAGATCAGATTTCATTTATCACGTGAAGAGAGATGACTGACAAGAAGAGTGAGGTGACACAGACAAGACAAGACGCGGAAGAGTTTCAAAACGAAATGTAAAAGCACCCGTTTTTAGCCTGTTGACTTCTGAGTCTGACATTAATCTAAGTCAAGGAGAAAACTCACCGAGATCTACCAAGTGAAAAGTAAATAAATGATAAAATACACAATAAATAAATAATTAAAAAGGCTTGTTGTGATGTATCTTTATGTTGCATTAATTTAATAATAATAAATAAAATAGTGTTTTATTATTATTCACTATTCACGTCGCTGCATTCAACTATATAGCCTACTGAGCTGTATTCAAGCAGAAATATGAGTGATCGAGAGCGTGCATACACGGTTCGTTTGCGCATCATTTATAACGGACACAGCGCGCGCCTAATGCACGATCATGTCACTGTAATCAGCTTTACCATGATTACAAAACTTGCCCATTAAAACGTGTGTGTACTAGTAACTAGTGTGACGCTGGCTTCTTTTATCCAGCGAGAGCTGTAGTTTGTGTATCATGTTCTCATACAGCGGTTTAGAGCCGCCGTTCAGTCTGTATTCACAGCGCCATGAGAACCGTATTTCTCCTCCTAAACACAGAATACGTAGAGAGGTGAATACGATCTATTACCCCTGATCTAAGTGATAATGTTTAAAAAAAAACATTCGTTTCTCATTTATTTGGTTCCACAGTATTTGCTGATTTTTATTTTAAACACTGCTTGACGCCGAATTGCTGCTGATATTAAAGTCAAAGTAAAATGCGCACGGCGCTTACAGGCTATTTAAAACCTAAGGAAAAGAGGGAAAACTCAAACAAAATATCAACTTCATTTTAAACTACAGTTTTAGGTTTATAAGCTGTTATATTCTCTGGAATATTGAAATAAGCTATAACAAACAAAACATTGTAGGCCTATTTTATTGCATTGCTCAACTGGCATGTTATATCAGAATTCAAATGTTTTTGTCATTCTAGATTATGAAAACTGCTGACAGCGCGGTTTATCTATTTACACAGAACTACTCAAACTGCGATCGCTTGCGGAGATAATAAATAATTAATTTCGATAGAGAAGTATTTATTTAGATGTTTATTGGTAAAATAATGGTTCGATAGTAAATGTTAATATAATTCAGCGTGTTTCAAACAAGTTAATCTTGTATAAAGTTACATGCGGTGGTTGTGCTGGAGCATTTCCTGAGTGAACAGTGGCCACTGCTCCAGGTGTGTGTGTGTGTGTGTGTGTGTGTGTGCCCACTGCTCCAGGTGTGTGCACACTTGGATGGGTCAAATGCAGAGAACAAATTTCACTGCTGGTTATACTCTGTATAATTATGTATGTGACGACAAAAATAAAATAAAAATAAAAATAAATTAAAACCGATATTTTTTTTTTTCAAAACCGATAACCGATAATGGTAAAATGCTTAAATATCGGGAAAAATATCGGTAAACCGATATATCGGTCGATCTCTAATTCTGACCAAGTTTTATTTTTATTAAGCACTGGTCTCCTATAGTAGCATACATTTAAATAATGATAAACAGTTAAAACCACACATATAGCACCTCAATAACATGGTCAAATATAACTAAATGGTTTTTAAGTAGTCTATTTGTATGAAAGACAGTAGTCTAAAACCATTCAGTATAAATGTACACATGCTATAGCTGCCTTAACAACACATACTTACTATAATTATATACCATTACTCCTGTAATAAAATTAAATGTGAATATCCCACATTTCTGCCACAATACCATAGTGCAGTGAGTGTTACTACAGTAAATCCATGGTAAATAATGGCGATGTGCATATTTAAAAGCCTTCTGACTGTCTCGTTGCCCACGGTGTTTCTCATGTTCGGCTTGTGTTCTCACATTAGGCGTTCGACTTAAAGCGGAGCTGCACAGAATGGTCAGTGTATGACATCAAAGTACCGCGAGAGCGATAAGAGCAGATGAAACCTATGCTTTCGAATGGCTCTCGCGGTACTTTGATGTCTTACACTGACCATTCTGTGCAGCGCCGCTTTAAGTCGAACGCGCCTACTGACTGGATCTCACAGCACAGCTTAGTGATCACGTGACCGAGTAAACGCATCTGCTCTAGTGAGCTCGTGCCGCGCGGCAGTTTGAACTGTGATCCGAGCGGATAAACGGTCCGTGTGGCACGATTCAAATGAGTCACGTGGTTTCGTTCCGCTTTTGGCGCATAAACATTATATCGATTTTTTTTCGAACTTTTAATATCGTTTTAGAGGAAAATTATATCGCGATAATTATCGTTATCGAATTATCGCCCAGCCCATGTTTTAATCATATTTTTACGCTACTGTTGTGTAGTTTTTGGGGATTTATTGTATTTTTTATTTGAATTGGCAAATTTAGTAAGGTTTCTATAGGCTTATTAAACTAGTAAGCTTAATGTAAAATTCACTTTAAAGATGTACGTTTCTCAGTAGGCTATAATTCACGGTGAAATATTAGAATGGGCTAGTAGAACATAGCTGCCATCTACTGGAAATACAACACTTTCAAATTAATTTTGAAGATTAAACAGTAGCCTAGTGTATGCTAATACAGTTTTACAGGAATACCAGATGTACAAGAATTCCAGATGTAATTATTCTTGATGTTTAATTGTGTTTAATTTGTGACTAAGTGACTTAGGCAGCAAAACAATTTAAAATAAGATTAACTGTCAAAGACTAAAACTAACAAAAATAATAAATACTGTTACAAATGCATTGTTCATTGTTAGTTCAAGTTAGCTAATATTCACTAATGGGAGGCAAGGGGCACCAGGTAAATCTTCCCTAGGGCAGCAAATTGGCCAGGGCCGGCCCTGATACCACGACTGAGGTGCCCTTGAGCAAGGCACCGAACCCCCAACTGCTCTACGGGGGCGATGATTTTTTTAAATCATCTTGTCCTAGTTACAAATTTGACTGTTAAATGATAAAGAATGATAGCCTCTTTTGAATTGCATTGCATATCAGGGATGACAGATTGATAAAAAGATTATAATTCATAATTTAAAATAATCTTGTCGGTTAACTGTTAATAATCAGTTAACGAGCGTCGGTTGGGAAAAATAACCGAAATGACAGACCCTAAAACAGACTCAAAGCCTCATCTCCTGAGCCACTGCACAAATGAACAAAATATATCCAACACCATAAATTAGTGCAAATAGTTTTAATAAAGTTCAAATCATTTTCAGTTTACACATCTGTTAGGCTACGTTTACACTAGTGCATGTTCGTTTTAAAAAAGCTCAGACAGAATCATCATTTATATTAATTTATTCTAGGTTGTTAAAGACTTCAAGAAATTAAAAATCTTTATCTACTTTCATAAGTGGGTGTTTTATTTTCTTTCACCATATGTTTTATTATTAAATTATGTTTTGTAGTATGTCTAATTATTTGAAAGCATAAAAATTGCTTAGTTGATTCAAATTTATTCTTAAAATAGGCTTATGAAATTTTTCCTCAGAAATTCAGTGTTTTGTATCTGGTTATCAAATGAAGGCATAAAACATTAATTTCATTTAGCTTTAAATTATTGAAAATCAAACTTTATTTATTTTGGCAAACAAAGGGGGGGTTACTATTAAAATTAAAACATGGAAATGTTGTGTGATCATTACTTAAAATGTTTTACTTTTAATAATTTTAATAGTAGCCTAGTAGTAGCAGTATGTACATTCTAATGAACAATATTAATATATTTCTCCCGCAGTGTCTTCCAAGTTTAACAACTTTTATATTGACGGGTTGCCGTGAATACCTTCACAGTTCTGTGTATATGATATGACACTAGTTTTACTCAAATCAAACGGTGAAATGTTCATGAAGTGACTCAGAGCAGATGGAGATGTTGTTCATGTATGTCCTCATTTAGTGAGACGGCAGACGCTGAAGTCACCGCGAGCGTCATGCGCTTCAGTCTGTGTGTAGTAAACAAAAAGTGCGCGATATAGAGAGCAGACTGCTCCGTACGCTTTCGAATCGCTCTCACGGATGTCAATCACTGATCAATCTGTGGCACGCCGCTTCTAGTCGAACACACCTAGTGCTGCAGGCTTATTGCCTCACTGACGTTGATGAGATTAAACCCTTGGATATCGAAATTTGGTACCGAATGACAAGACGTTTTTCGATACTCCATGGTATCGAGGTAACCCTGTAACCCTTGTGGCACCCTGTCATAAACACAGGCCGTCTCCGCTTCGTGAAAAAGACAGACGCCTGAAACACTTCACCTAGAGCTACCGGCTGAGACTAAATTAAAGCTTGCGATGGATGCGCGCTGCCAAAATGCAGGCAGGAAAATGCAAGCGGAGCAAATGTTGATCATGTTAAAATTTGGTGGGGGGAAAAATCTGGACGGATGATATCATTCACTTGATGTGTTAACATTGACATATAAAGGGAACAAAAAACAGCAAAACAAATGGACCTGCTACAGCTTTGCTGCCAAGGCAATCTGTTATTTTTATGTCCACATGTACACACACACACACACACACAGTCCCTCTCGCTCTGAAGAGAGATCTGAATAAGCTCAGAGATGGTCATTCTTCCTGTATTTGTGAGCATGGATGGGGGTAAGTGGGGCAAGTCTGCAAACTCACATGGAGATTAAAATTACTTGAACAGGTTTGTTTAACGTTTATTTTGTTGATCGAAGTAAAAAAAATTAAAATTTGTAGAAAATGTTTAACTTATTCTGAAGTCTGAATTTCTTTATTCTTTAAGGTCATACATAAGGTTAATAAATCTAAATCTGTTTGAAATTAGAGAAAATTACATATTTAATGAAGGGATTGGTCCAAACATTTTTTGAGACCTATGATCACATATTATGAAAAGATGAAGATACATCCCCCTTAACTGATCCTTATAAAGAGATTTGTGGAAACTGGTTTAAACGCGATCACCAATGTTGTTTGGTTTTATATTTATGTAAAGACCACTATGAAGAGTATTGAATTGTATTGTTATCTAGGTATTTATTAATTATTTATACATTTTTATAATTCCTATGTAACATTTGGACCAATCAGACACACATTTATTCATTATATTTAATGAATAATTCAGCAAACCCTCTCATTCAACAAACAATCTGTGAGGGTCTATGGACCCTTCCCCCGAAAAAGCACCCTAACGTGCTCAGTTCCCAGGGAAACCATCTGATAAGACTGTTGTATTGCTCAAAAGTATGTGAGATGCAAAGTGCAGTTAGAACAGAGACTTCTGAAACCCATGCAATGCCTATAAAAACAGAACTTTCCTCCTTTTATTCATAGACAACCCTTTCTACGAATACATGCTCATTTGAATGCTCATTTGATGATGCTCACTTTGGTATACACCACCTTCTCATATAATGCCATGTGTTTGTAATTTAATCAAAGTATAGACTGCCAATATTTGCCCCAATATTTCCAGCCTCCCGCTTGAAAAGTCAGCCTTTCTTATTGGTCAAGCCCATCCTGAGAGGTGTGATATCTCTCTGCCCGCTCCCGGCAGTCTCTGCATTTTCATCTCTGGATCCACAGGGCCAGCAGGCCCCATTTTACACCCAGCCATGTGCTTACTTAGGAGAGAGGACTCTCTCAACCACAACAGAGTCAAGAACAATCTCAGAGTTTCAAGAAATGCAACTTCGGCCATCGAATGGAACCATCCAGACTTTCTTCAGAGGCTTCACGAGACTCTCATTACATAGCTAAGTCAAATGCAAGTATCGTTCCTTTCACCACACAGAGGTTTGTTGTAAGCTATCGTATACCATGCTTTGAATTTGAGACTGATGGTTCTTTCAGATAGTCAACTCAGCCTCATTCCCCATGTTTATTTCCTGTTTCATTCATCCAGTCTCACTTACCCTTCCCATGTACCATGGATGTGTGATGTGTGTGTATGTGTTTGTTTAGCCTAGTTATGTGTTTGTGATTTAGTTAATACAAATTTGTGCACCATACATATGAGAATTTGTTTCTGATTCCTTGCTTGCAACAAAGTCAATGTAACGATTTCGATCTTGTTATATGCTCTGAGTAGTACTGTACCTTAAAAAGGGGTATTTCTCGTACCCTGGAAATTAAGATTTCTTTGAATTCATAAATAATCAATACTGAGCGTTCACTAGACGATCTGGTCAATTGATTGTACTGTAAATTCTGAGAGGTTCCTTTAAAGCGGTTCACCTTAAAAAAAACTCAAAATGGCAACAAACATAAAACACAGAAAAGCACTCTGATAAACTAGATGGGGATGTACCTTCCTCTGGTTCCTCTTCCTCAGTGGGAGACTGCAGGCGGCCATGTGCTCCTGCTGCACATTCTGTATGTTTCTGCAGGCTGACCACTTCATACATAGCATCTCCCTGGCTGCCCTTCCCTGTGCCCTGCAAACATATAGAGCAAACACACACTGAAAACAAAGCCATAGAGATGCATTACAAATACTGTGCAGGTACATCATCAGGGTTACAGTATCCAACAAAAAACAATATTAACTCAAAACGCACCGTACGGACTATATCTATCTATGGAATAATTCATCAAACATTATTGTAGAATGCACTGGAGACTCTTTCCAATACAAATAATCTGAATAGTGGACAGAAAGACATAAAATCACTATACAAATATATCAATCTAATTATAGAAATCATATTTAGGTAAATATTACATAGATAAATATTTGTATTTTATAAATATAATGTGTTATAAAGTTGTGTGTGAGCACAGATTTAATTCGTGAAATTAAATTAAATTAATAAATAATTATTAGTTAATAATAATTTATATAGATGGATAAAATTAGAGCTGCAGCTAACGATTATTTTTATTGTCGACTAATCTATGGATTTGTTCGATTAATTGACTAATCTATAGATTACTTTTCAATTAATCTATTTATTATTTTCTCATCAGTTGATGAATTCTTTTGTTAAACTATCAATAAATAACAACAGTAAATGCTGCTATTAATATTTTATTTTATTAAAACCTTTTCTCATAATTAATAATTTACAAAAAATAAATAACAACAAGAAAAAAAGGAAAGAAATAAAATAAGAAATAAAGATAGATAATAACAAGAAAAGAGAGAAAAAGGAATAACAATTAAAAACGAAAGAAAGAAAAATAACAATAAAAAAAAGAAAAAGCTAAATAATTAGTAAAAATAAAGAAAAATTAGAAAAAATAAAAAACAGAAAAGGATAAATAATTAGTAAAAATGAAAAGACATTATGGTGCATTCTCAGTTCTGTTTGGGACAGGTGAGAGACTTGAAAGGTTTTATTTATTCAGCAGATTAAAACATCTGCTTGAATACATATCTGTATATGAATAAACAGCTGAAGTCACAACCGCATTCAGGACACGAGACAGACAGAATCAAAAATGTCATCATAACACCGGGAAGTTGTATCACAGCTGACAGTCCGTTTTTAAATAAATCAGCCCAGTCAAGGCTTTTTTACCGTTTGATGTGGTCATAAAGAGAAATGGCGGTTGCATGTATTAATAAATGCATTTCTTGTCAATAAAAAAGGGGACTAAAACTGCTGTTGTGAGTGGGGTGGCCAAGCCTAGGTCTGCTAATATGGCAAACGTGCCGGGGGTGGGCTGAGCCATTCAGAACTATGGGAGCCCAGAGGGGAGCATCGGCGGATGTTAAAAAGAAAACCGATTTAATTCAAACAAATCGATGTAAACTACACATTCGAGTTAATCAATAAAATCGATTTATCGCCCAGCCCTAACATGAATATATACACTCACCGGCCACTTTATTAGGTACACCTCCTCAATTGCTTGGTAACACAAATTGCTAATCAGCCAATCGTATGGCAGCAACTCAGTGCATTTAGACATCTAGACGTGGTGAAGACGACTTGAACTGAAGTTCAAACCGAGCATCAGAATGGGGAAGAAAGGGGATTTAAGTGGCTTTGAACGTGGGATGGTTGTTGGTGCTAGACGGGCTGGTCTGAGTATTTCAGAAACTGCTGATCTACTGGGATTTTCACACACAACCATCTCTAGGGTTTACAGAGAATAGTCTGAAATTGAGAAAATATCTTGTGAGCGGCAGTTGTGTGGATGAAAATGCCTTGTTGATGTCAGAGATCAGAGGAGAATGAGCAAACTGGTTAGAGATGATAGAAAGACAACAGTAACTCAAATAACCACTCGTTACAACCAAAGTATGCAGAATACCATCTCTGAACGCACAACACGTCGAACCCTGAAGCAGATGGGCTACAGCAGCAGAAGACCACACCGGGTGCTGCCTTGTCTCAACGGTTCAGGCTGGTGATGGTGGTATAATGGTGTGTCGTGCTGTTTCTTAATCGTGTTACTTTCTACCAGGTGCCTGTTAGATCGCAACACTGTTGTAGAGAGCACTATGAAGGGTTCTTCACAAGCACAGTAACTGACATTTAAAACGGTTAAAAGAAAAGGCTCAATAAACTGTCACACAGATTTAATACACAACGCATTCATATCTCTTTCCTTTGTGCTTTGAACTTCTCTGTGCAGACTCAGTTTTGCTTCAAGCGCATCATTCTGCGCACGGGATGCGCATAAGTGCTTTATGCCGCTCTGTATTGGAGCCTTTCGTATTATATTTCTGTGCAATGAAAGATTATTAATAGCCTTTCTTGTTCGTCTCATCTGTTATATGGTGCTGCCTCATTACTGTGGAGTATGTTTAAAAGAAATGTATTTTAATTTTACAGTATATATATTTCTATATAAATATATTACTTGTTTTCCATGAATGTATTTTATAACAATACAAAGAGCAATATATCATTTTTTACCAGATTTAGTCCTACACTTAATCACTTTTCTTTGTTCCCCAATAAATATTTTTCACTAATTTTAGCTTTTATAAAATTATTGTACACATGATTTTTCTAGAGTAACTTTTGCTACTGAATTATCCACTAACCTAGTTTATAAAAGTTTTTTGGTCATAGATTATAATTACATACCCATTCATTTGTTGTTTTTCTTTACAGTAAAGTTGTCTATATTTAGTAGATTGTGTGTAAAACACAAAAGAGTGATGAGCAGGTCAACACACTCTGAGATATAGAAATTCTACACTGATTTAAAAAAACTGTGCTGGTATTGGATCGATATCGGTATCGGCAGATACTCAGAATTTTTGGTATGGGATCGGTACCAGTTATGAAAAAGTGGTATCGACCCATCCCTAAGTAACTCTTGTAACAACCAAGGTATTCAAAATACTATCTCTGAACAAACAACCCGTTGAACCCTGAAGCAGATGCTACAGCAGCAGAAAACCACACCAGGTGCTGCTCCTTTCAGCTAAGAACAGAAAACGGAGGCTACAATTCGCAAAGGCTCACCAAAATTAGACAATAGAAGATTGGAAAAACGTTGCCTGGTCTGATGAGTCTTGATTTCTGCTGAGACATTCAGATGGTAGAGTCAGAATTTGGCGAAAAGAACATGAAAGCATGGATCCATCCTGCCTTGTCTCAACGGTTCAGGCTGCTGGTGGTGGTGTAATGGTGTGGGGGATATTTTCTTGGCGCACTTTGGGCCCCTTAGTACCAATTGAGCATCGTTTAAACGCCACAGCCTACCTGAGTATTGTTGCTGACCATGTCCATCCCTTTATGACTACAGTGTACCCATCTTCTGATGGCTACTTCCACCAGGATAATGCACCATGTCACAAAGCTCAAATCATCTCAGACTGGTTTCTTGAACATGACAATGAGTTCACTTTACTCAAATGGCCTCCACAGTCACCAGATCTCAATCTAATAGAGCACCTTTGGGATGTGGTGGAAAGGGAGATCATGGATGTACAGCCAATAAATCTGCAGCAACTGTGTGATGCTATCATGTCAATATGGACCAAAAGGAATGTTTCCAACACTAAAAAATTAAGGCAGTTCTAAGGGCAAAAGGGGGTCCAACCCGGTTCTAGCAATGTGCACCTAATAAAGTGGCCAGTGAGTGTATACATATATGTTTATTTATTTATTCCATGGTCTGTCTGAATACTGGATTCTGATTGGCTGGCAGGTTTGCAGTATAAGAGTTTAATGCACAGGTAGTTCCAAGTCAGTTTAATCACCGTTCTATATTGATATACACTAACCAACATGCATCACTCGCTCACACTCACACACACACACTCACACACACACAGAGCTGATCCTCCCTATACGCAGAATACGCAAGCTGCGCAGGGCCCCCGAAAAAACTAGGGGGCCCCCTTGCTCTCAAAGATGATTTAATTTTACTTTTGTTTTTGAATTTGGCCAGTGGCTATGAAAACATGAATGATTTATTGTAATGCGGGGCTGTCGCCCTTTCTTCAAAAAAAACTGTCAAATCATGTAACATGAAAGTCGTAAAGTCTCTTGCTCGAGACTAAAAATTAGCTGAAAGCATAGCAAGCCACAGAAGAGACACTGTTTCTCGAATGCTTTTTTCGCCATCAAATCGATAATTAATTGAAATACATGCTATAATTCATTCAAATAAATGTGGTCTTACCGCACTATTTCATCTCTGTGTCTGATTTGAAGCAGGCAGAATGCTAACGCTAACGAGCTGTAACTGACAAATTTTTACCCGTTCGTTCAAATATTGCGCTGCAAAGAGCGGGACAAGTTTCAACTTGTTTATTACTTAGCAAATGACCATGGAATAAGAGTGATAATCAACGGCTAGCCGTGCATTAAAGGATTCAGAAAGCTCTCCGATAATTTGTGTTCTGAAGATGAAAGAAGGTCTTATGTGTTTGGAACGACATCAGGGTGAGTAATTAATGACAGAATTTTCATGTTTGGGTGAACTAACAGTTAAGTTCTGAAGTATCAACAAGTGCTTTACACATAAATGTTTGAGTTTTTCATTATTGTCCTAGCATCCTCAGATCATTCTACTCCTGCACTGTGGAGAGCATCCTGACCGGCTGCATCACCACCTGGTTTGAAAACAGCACCGCTGGCAACCGCAAAGCTCTGCAAAGGGTCGTGCGAAATGCCCGCCACATTGTTGGAGGTGAGCTTCCCTCCCTCCAGGATATCTACACCAGGCGGTGTACAAGGAAAGCCCGGAGGATTATCAAAAACTCCAGACACCCGTCCCACAGTCTGCTCTCTCTGCTATCCTCAGGGAAACGTCTCCGCAGCATCCGATCCCGCACTAGCCGACTGAGGGATAGCTTTTTCCCTCAGGCTATCAGGCTAATGAACAGTCAGAACTAACCACAACATTGCATTTGTATAATCTGTTGCACCTTTGCACAACTATCTGTTGCACAACTAATCTGTAGTAAATTTATAATCTGTTGCACCTTCACATATTACTATGCATAGATGTGGACATAATGTAGACGTGTACATACGGTGTATAATGTGTATTGGTGTATTGGTAACTAAGTACGTCTTTATAGTACACTGTGTGTACTGAGTATATGTATTTTGCACATTGTCTTCTGTACAGTCTGTAAATATGTACTGTCCATATGTAAATTGTTGTTTTGTTTTTTTGCACTGTCTGGAGCACGCTCGTAAGAATTTCACTCACAAAGGCACTTGTGCTGTGGTGATGTGGCAATAAAAGTGATTTGATTTGATTTATAATGTCAAATAAAACAGATTAATTTATCTTAAAAGCTGAATCGAGGGTTAAGAATTTATTTTAAAAAATTATGCATTTATTTCACTGATTAAGTTATTTAATTAAAACGATACACATTTAATTTAATTATATAATACATTTAATTTATTACTATCACTTTTAGTTGTCATGAAAGTAGCGTGACCGAGCCAAAATGAAAAAATCATTAGGCATGCAAAATCGAATTTCTTGTTTGTAATATGACCTGGAAACATTTTTGACAGGCTAGAGATTCACCCATTTCTCGCAAAGCCTGTGAACTTCTTATGAACAGTTATAGGCTGCGATGTAGCGGCTGCACAGATTGGAGAACAAACCTTGAGGAAGGAAGTGAGCTTTTGTGAAGGGTGAATGGAACTCCTGGAAGCTGTGAAGCGGCAAATAGAGGCTTTGTATAATTCGTAGCTTAATAAGAGGCCCAGCGCTCATTATCATGCTCAAGTAATTAGAGCTTGCTGCCTGCATCTCTGCCTGATTGCCTCCGTAGTCATCTTATCACACAGAGAAAGAATGCCTGGGCTGTAGTTAAAAGCTAATTAAAAGATAATATTATGGCGTTAGCGATAGACCCAGCCCATTCTCCGCAATATTTTATTATTTCGTATTTGTTTACGCTGCTCATTAGGTTTGTAATTATTCTGGCTGTAAACAGCATTCTTGGCCTGTAGTACAGTTCCACTTTGTTTACATAAGAGCCACATGGCACGAGGGAAGCGGCGTCAATAGGAATGTTTGTGGTACAGGTATGATCTCTGCCAACCGCATCAAAGGGCACGTTTTCTATCATCACTTGTTTTTATTTCCTCCTGTGTGTGTAATTATGTATTTGTCATTTCCCCTGAAGCGGTGGCGAAGGTGAAGTTAACTTTGAGTGCTTTGCTCGAGAATGCAGACTTTGAGCAGTTCATCTAAAAATGAAAATTCTGTTATTTATTCACCCTTGTGTTTTTGAGCAATATGACCTTGTTTACATAATTGTTGTTCTCTACATAATTATTTATATTTGTAGTGATATTTATAGTAATGCATATAAATCTTTTATATGTAATATATATTTATTAATATATTTATTTGTATAAAAAAATGAATTAATATCTGTAACCCATTCATACATTAATAAAAGAAAACAGTATATTTATGTAATATTTGTTGGGTATAAATCTATCAAATATAATATTTGTCATATTTAAATAATTATTTATATTATTATATTAATGTAAAATTTATGATGTCTTTATAATATTCGTTAACCCATGTTTGGGTGCTAATACTTTAAAAGATCATTAATTATTTATTGTAAATTTTTTACCTGTTTGAGCTTGAGGTAAAACATTTCAGAGAAGGCCTTCCTGCTGAAATACCAGAACCTCTCATTAGCCGGATAGATCCGCACTAGCGCCTCCACGAGGAACCGAACAGGTTCTACAACCTCGGTCACCACCAGGTCCACTGCCACCGTTATGTATACCTGCTTGTCTGGAGAAAAAAAACACAGTTAAAGACAAAACTGGCATCCTGCCTCAATGTGTGTGGAGAAAATATTAACCAGTAACAACACAAACCCATTTTTTACAATCCAATCAAATTCAAACCAAGCTCCGCCCACATTATTTCAATGAACAGTAAACAAAGACGGTAACAGTTACAGTTTTATGAGGGGATCGCTGAAAATAGATTTCAGTTACGATTGATTCAGGTCACAAAAGATGGCGGTGAGAAAGATGGGGAGGTAAATAATAGAAGATCTGTGGTGGAGACCTACAAACAGACACAAAACCTTGTCTAGGTCTGTGAACTGTTTTACTGTGAGTGTAATAAAGTGTAGACTTGAAATGGAAAACTCAGGTTGCTGAATTAAACGCTATTTCAACGACGGTGGTAATCTGAATCTACCAGACTGGAATTACATTTCTAAGTAAACTCCATATTGGACTGAACATTAAAGCTTCCATTTTGGCCTCTTACCAAATCAAGTTAAACAATACATACACTATGATTAGGATTGCTGGTACTCTGGTACTTTGAGTCATTAAATAAAGAGGCCGTTAGTGCTTCCTTTTTCAATATGGACCACTTAGACTTCCTTTTATTTATCAGTGTTTTCTTATCATCAGTTTTACAGATAGCCTCGTCAAGGAAATTATAAGTGAGTTTTGATCTTTTTTATAATTATAAAGTGTATGCATTTATTAGGGCTGCTCGATTAATCAAAATGAAATTGCAATCGCGATTAGGCAAAAGCTGTGATTGTCATGCGCATCAAGCTCGGTTCTGTGATCAGCAGTAAATCTCCATACGAAGGACAGAGGGCGCTCTCATGCTGAAACTCCAAATATGCCCCGCAGAAGAAGTGCCACTGCAGCCGAATTAGAGTGGTGGAACTATGATGTCACTTTGTAGGCGAAAACCCAGAAGCGAGTTAGCATTTTAGCACTTACGGTTCAATCCAGAGTCAATGTTTTTTTGTTTGTTTTTTAAATAGATGTCAGAAAGAGTGTGAATTTCTGTAAAAACCTGTAAACTTGGTCACAGCATGATGTGCAATGAAGCAATGAAAGCTCTAGAGCAGCGGTTCTCAATTCCAGTCCTCGCGCACCCAACACCCCCCTCCCCCCACACACACTGCACATTTCGTATGTTACTCTTATCGCTTCAGACGTTTGTTCTATTTGAAAGTTAGCGCCCTGCGAAGTAGACATCATAGGATATTCCGCCATGATTCCAGTTCGAAGCGAACGTATACATTCCATTCAAAGTGCATTGAAGTGTGCGAGACATTAATTTAAATTGTATATATTTACAGAGGTATATGATGTCACACTCGTCCGTGCATGAAGATGTTGCGCAGCGTAAATCCATGAATGTATGTTCTGAAGTGAAGTAAACTTCAATGGATTTCCCCTGCTCGGGGAGTAGGGAGCATGTCAATCTGAACACAGTTCATGCACAGAGCGCACTTCTAACGAGCTGATTATCTGAATCAGGTGTTTAAACTGGAATTGAGAACCGCTGCTCTAGAGATTTGATAACCAAGGATTGTGCATTAGCTCTTACCTTTCGTCGTGTCCTCGTTCAGTGACTGGAAAGCTGGAGTGCTTGGATTCCAGATGCCAGTGATCACATACTCCTTCCCATCAGCATTTTTGCCCATAGACTCCTTCAAACACAACCACAAAATACGTTTATCACTTATATAATAACTAGGGATACTGGATCAAATCTGAGTTTCATTAAATATCTTACATTTAACATAAAAAAATTCATTTATCTAATCTGACATGCGTTTTTATTCATTTAAGAAGTGATTTCTAAAGAGCAGTTGGAGGAAATTACAGAGAAAGACCCTTTTATGGCTAATTAGATATCTATAACTCAAACTCATATGGGACTTTTATTAAAAGCAAAGTCATTTGTAATCTTTGCATGACAGAATCTCATTAAATATCATGAAAACCACCTGCTACAGCATTAATAAGACATCTTTATTTAACTGTGGTTTGTTTCTTTAAAAGAGGAACTGAATGCATCAAAACGAAATGTGGTATATTTTTGCAGAATATTGCAGCAAATTTTAGGTTAATTGCATTAACCTATATCATAAACAAACTGGGCAAAGCATCACATTATGACATTTGTCTTAAGTATCCAGATGGCAACATGAAGAAAAGTACAACACTAAACCTTGAACGATATTTGATTCAACAATCCCCAATTACGCTTGATTGAACTGCTAATTGTTTTTGGTCTTGATGTGCAAACCGCCATAACTTCATTTGCTCAAGGGCCAATGTTAAATGATGCTTTCAATGAATAATAAAAAGCCTATATTTCCATTAAGTGTTTCTAAAACTGGCAACAAAGTGGTAAATAAAATGAGTCAGGATATAAGAAATTAACATAATATTGAGCTTGAGGTACAAATATAACAGTTAAACCACTAGCAGTCACATCCCGAGAATGCTGGGAAAAACTCACCATATCGAGGAGGTGCATGTCGTTGTTTCGAACTTTCTGACCAGGACTAAGCAGCATCCCAAAGCACCTGGAAAAGATATGGTTTAGATGTTGAGAATGAGGCATTAAATAAAAGTGACTGCTAATTACATAATATTTTCAGAGAGTAATTTGGCTTCTGTAAGTGAAGACTGAATGTTAAGAGCAAGGCAACATTTGTGACAGGTTTATTTTCATAGCGTGTCTCACAAAGTGTCTGTGCTGTGACTAGAGCGGCATCAAGTGCTTGCACAAGGAATCACACTTATACCTTACCATTACACATTACACACATTCATATATAAATAAAATGTATATTATTTATAATATACTTTATAATTTAATTAAATATATTTAATATATAAACATAACATTTTATTTTAAATATATACACGCATATGTGTGTATTTATATATACATAATAAACGTACACACACAGTACACATGCATGTATTATGTAAACAAAAACTCTTATTTTGGATGTGATTAATCGTTTGACAGGACTAATAATTTTTACTAGCAATAGCAAGCAGCCAATCGTGGTTCATAGTGGTGACCATTTATTTTTTAAAAGGGAAAATAGAGAGAGTGCTCTTACATGTTCAAAACATTTCACTTTCAATAAGTGGTCAATTTTCTGCTATATTTATGGCGTGTTTAAAGGCAAAGCCATGCCAGTCATTAAAAGGCCAAATATGGTTCCATAAAATGGCATAATGTCTGAATTTCTAACATGCACTCTGCCGACCACATCCCAGAACCCACCTCTCTATTACCAGCTCCTTATTGTTCATCTGCTGGACGGTGACCACCACCTTTTTCTGTACACCCTGCCGCAGCTTGAAGTAATATTTATCCCTGTCTTTGGGAACCGGACTACAAGAAGAGAGGGAAAAAAGTAAGAAAGAAAACTGCACTTATTGATATTCTGGTTGCCCACAATAGAAACCAAATGAAGCAACAGTTCACTTCACTCAGTGAATAGCAACAGTCAAAACTAACACCACTCTCAAAGAGCAAGAGGAGGAAGCAGAACTGCAGTTTCTTCAGAAGTGAGTAATGACAAACCTGAAGTTTCCTTTGCCATCATCTTCTTTCACTTCTAGAGAAACGGTGAAGGTAAAGACATCGCTATCGGGGGGAAGTGGCATCGCCGAGTCTTGCATGTCTGTGGCAGCTTTTGATGAACGCTTGAAGGCCGTTGAGAAGCTATAGAGGATGCGACTAACCTAAATAAAGAAAAGAGGTTGAGCTTTGAGATCTACTCGATGAACACTTATAAATAAATGCAACTCACGGCCTCTTTGATATGGCAGGAGAAGACATGGATTTGAAAGTCCTCCGCGCTGCGGTAGCTCTCGGTGAAGGAAAAGCAGTCGCTCTCAACAGATCCCTCGCATCCTCGGGCACAAAACAACACCTTGTAGATGGGAAAATATGCAAATTCTGTTCCAGTGGCCTGGTCGACAATCCTAGAGCAATAAAAAAAAAAAACATAAAAATATAACAATCTAAAGCAGTCTCTTTTACATAATTTAAGATCATTTACAATGTACATCAACTTTAGTCCCAACTGATTGCTATGAAAAAAAAACGCAAACCGATTTGAGGCAATCACCATAAAAATCTACATAAATCTTTAGAAGACCCTTAAATATAATATAATATATATAAAATTCTTTAGAATACAATTTGTAATGCAAACATTTATTACATTTAATGCTAACAAAATGCTAAATAAATCTAAAATAAATAAACAAAGACTATTTTAAGATATAAAAATTACTAAATCAAAAACATACATTTAAAATAAAAAACAAAAAGCTAAATACAAGCACTCAGTAATCTGGAACGCAAAACTAATTTAAATTTGAAACTAAACTAATTGTTAAAAGTGTCATAGAATGGAAAACTGTATTTACCTTGGTATAGTTGAATATTAAGAGTTCTGTACATGGAAATGACATACCGTGAACCTCAAACAACATTGTTTCCTCCTCGTGTAAATCTTAAAGCAAGTGGTCTCGTGTAAAGAGACCACTGAAAAAGAGGCGAATCCCAGGTGGATCTGGCAACACAGAGGGTGTGTCCGCAGCCGTGTTCTCACTCACTAGGGACTGTTTTTTTAGTCCCACTCCCACAAGGTTATATCCTACACCCACCCGCTCCCGCTATATATTAATTCGTTGTTTACCCGCTGTCCGTTTTAAATCATTTTCTTCCCGACCCGACCGTTCGCGCTAAATATAGCCTAGATCTCGTTTCCAGAATCTCACATTTAAATTTCCTCAACTGAAAGAAAGAGAGATAGGTTAACAAATAAAAATGTAGTCTGCCAAAATTTTTATTTGTTATTTTATTCATCTTGTCAAGAGTCTTGAATTTATTGACTTTGACCTTAATTTGTATGAATTAGCCTTTCTTAAGACACAAAATTCGTTTAACATTTTAGGAAAAAAGTGTAACAGAGAAACCTTTTTTTTTTTTCGTCTTGTCAGCATACGATTCGTTTAATGTGTACAACACAATAGGAAAAAGTGTCGCAGGGAGAAAAAAAAACTAGGTATTACAACAAAAAAAAACTAATAACTATTTTATTCTTGTCAAAATGCTGAATTTGTTTGCCATTTTTCTGTGGAAGTTTTGCTTCCACAGAAGCAAAGTTTTGAAGTTTTGAAAAATAAATAAATAAATACTACATCTGTCATCTAAAATTGCTAAGCAAACTATAAACAACTCTGGGTTAAATGTTCTTCAATAGACAGCGCATCCACATTTTGCTCCATCCTTTCTCTGCTCTGTCACTCTTCGACAGCCTGCTCTGAGAACCGTTATGCACTTGCTGCACACAAACCCCGCAAATAAAACGCATGAGGCAGAAAGCATGCATGCATCTCGTGCATAACAGTCCTGAGTGCAGGCTGTACCAATGGCCAATAAGAATAAAGTGCAGATATGCGGTTCTGAATTTACATTGGAAACGGGATATTGTGAGACCGCCCTCTCCCGTTCAAATTACACCAGAGTTACCGACCGCTACCACGTTTTATTTTGGAATTTAATCCTGCGGCAAAATTAATCTGGTCGGGTCCCGCAGGACACTCGCGGAAATGCAGACCTCTACTCACAACTCTCTCTCAAGCCTTGTTCACTCCACCAGCATCTCACAGCGATCATGTTCATACCACGGACGTTAAACATTCTCGCAAAATCTGTATCTTCATCTGATACAGGCTCAAACACATAAAGTTGGATTCCCAATCTCTCCACCGTTCACAGACAGTAGAGATCTGTTTGCAGTGTGAGATACTGAAATGAGCCACGCTGTGAAACAGCCAATCAGAGCAGAGCTCCACATTATTATACATGACCCTTCCAAATAAGGTTATAATAGACAATTTCATTCAAAGGACAAATCCTAGGGTTGTAAATGAACATGTAAAACCGATTCTGGATCATTTTTGCTCTTTACCTAAGTCACATACATTCCATGTATATATCAGAGAACAATTAAAAATATTGTATCATTATATGGCACCTTTAAATATAATTTGCAATGAAACATCTATATATATATATATATATATATATATATATATATATATATATATATATAAAAATAGAAAAACACAATACTACAGGTCTCAGGCGTGTGGATCCCACTGTAGTTTTACTGTAAGTGACTGACCGGACACAACCGTCTGGACCGTTGGGCACATGGAGGGTGACAGGGATGGGTATGGCACTCTCTGCCCGCAGGGTGGCGATGGCTTTCTGGGCCTCCGTCTCGTTACGAGGGGCCTTCACCCAGGTACAGCCAAGATAGGACAGTTTACTGAACTGCACGCTGTCTTCCTCCTGCTCTGTCGAACTCTCCAAAACTGCTGCTGATGCTTCTGTGGACACAGACAATGAAGAGTCAATACAAGGTTGGAGAAACATGTATTTGTTTAATTGTATTTCTTTTTTAAATATTATGCTTTTTATATATTAAGTTATCAAGTGGCTCATCCAATCATATTTAAGAGGTATAACAATGTGTTTTCTGCTTTTTTTGTAATACTCAAAAAATAAACACTTGCTTTGCATAAACTTTTGTTTTATGTATTGGTACATTGTCAAGAGTGACTGAATGAGGAAGTTTGTGTGAGGTAGAGAGGAAGTAAGTGTTCAAAGTGCCCCAATTTTAGCATTTGGCAACAGGAAGTAGTTAATATAAATAGAGCTAATTTAAATGGCATCTGTTGAAACCCCTGTATGTAAATAAATTAGTATGCTGCAGTTCTACCTCTGTTCACTTGTAAAATATTTCTAAGACATAGTTTAAAAAGGACCAATGAGAATTTGTGATTTACAGGTGCATCTCAATAAATTAGAATGTCGTGGAAAAGTTCATTTATTTCAGTAATTCAACTCAAATTGTGAAACTTGTTTATCAAATAAATTCAATGCACACAAACTGAAGTAGTTTAAGTCTTTGGTTCTTTTAATTGTGATGAATTTGGCTCACATTTAACAAAAACCCACCAATTCACTATCTCAACAAATTAGAATATGGTGAGATGCCAATCAGCCAATCAACTCAAAACACCTGCAAAACTTTCCTGAGCCTTCAAAATGGTCTCTCAGTTTGGTTCACTAGGCTACACAATCATGGGGAAGACTGCTGATCTGACAGTTGTCCAGAAGACAATCATTGACACCCTTCACAAGGAGGGTAAGCCACAAACATTCATTGCCAAAGAAGCTGGCTGTTCACAGAGTGCTGTATCCAAGCATGTTAACAGAAAGTTGAGTGGAAGGAAAAAGTGTGGAAGAAAAAGATGCACAACCAACCGAGAGAACCGCAGCTTATGAGTATTGTCAAGCAAAATCGATTCAAGAATTTGAGTGAACTTCACAAAGAATGGACTGAGGCTAAAGCCACCTCACACAGACGTATCAAGTAATTTGGCTACAGTTGTCGTCAGAGGCGTCTTACCTGGGCTAAGGAGAAGAACTGGACTGTTGCCCAGTGGTCCAAAGTCCTCTTTTCAGATGAGAGCAAATTTTGTATTTAATTTGGAAACCAAGGTCCTAGATTCTGGAGGAAGGGTGGAGAAGCTCATAGCCCAAGTTGCTTGAAGTCCAGTGTTAAGTTTTCACAGTCTGTGATGATTTGGGGTGCAATGTCATCTGCTGGTGTTGGTCCATTGTGTTTTTTGAAAACCAACGTCACTGCTGCACCCATTTACCAAGAAATTTTGGAGCACTTCATGCTTCCTTCTGCTGACCAGCTTTTTAAAAATGCTGATTTTATTTTTCAGCAGGATTTGGCACCTGCCCACACCTGCCAAAAACACCAAAAGTTGGTTAAGTGACCATGGTGTTGGTGTGCTTGACTGACCAGCAAACTCATCAGACCTGAACCCCAAAGAGAATCTATGGTGTATTGTCAAGAGGAAAATGAGAAGCAAGAGACCAAAAAATGCAGATGAGCTGAAGGCCACGGTCAAAGAAACCTGGGCTTTCATACCACCTCAGCAGTGCCACAAACTGAACACCTCCACGCCACGCCGAATTGAGGCAGTAATTAAAGCAAAAGGACCCCCTACCAAGTATTGAGTACATATACAGTAAATGAAAAAACTTTCCAGAAGGCCAACAATTCACTAAATATGTTTTTTTTTTTATTGGTCTTATGAAGTATTCTAATTTGTTGAGATAGTGAATTGGTGGGTTTTTGTTAAATGTGAGCCAAAACAATCACAATTAAAATAACCAAAGACTTAATCTACTTCAGTCTGTGTGCATTGAATTTATTTAATAGACGAGTTTCACAATTTGAGTTGAATTACTGAAATAAATTAACGTTTCCACGACATTCTAATTTATTGAGATGCACCTGTACGGCGAGCAGGATGTACCATGAGGAGCAGTGTCCAGAGTCAGGCTGGGTGGTCTGATCTTAGAGCTGAGAGCTACAGGACTTCCTTTCACCTCTGCAGATCCTTGTCCATCACCAACATCATCCAAGACCTCCTCCATCGCCCGCTCCAGCTGTTCACTCCCATTCCACGACATCTGGCAGAGGGCAGAGAATAAATATTCTAGATTAACTTCATTCTTACTGACACATTACAACAAATAGTAAAGGATGCTTTGCAGGCAGTAGAAAGAGACACCTTGAGCCTGGGCCTCCCCTCGGAGCTGGAAGGGGAGCCCCCAGCGGTGGGCGGCACAAGCACAAACTCCTCACTGGTGACGGTTGACACAGATTCAGTGGAGCCGCTCACTCTGCCCAGAGAGGAGCTATCAGCCATGATAGCCTGGGACAGTCTGCCCGATCGGCCCTCTGCTGCTGCAACCCTACCAACAAGACAGACCTGTTACACTGGATTCGTGCTGGATTACAAGACCTGCTTTAACTTCCGCAATGTTACATACTCAATGACTGGGTGGTTTTCTCTGCATCTTAAACATGCATGGTGCAATTTTAAGATGCTATAAATCAAAACCATATTGGCAGATTTGTATATATTTAACATACATATATATACATTCATATATACACACACACACACACACACACATACATATACATATACATACACATACATATATTTCTTATACTTTATTATATTTAAATCATAGTATGCGTGTAAAATAACATGCAGGTGAATTGAACTGAACTTTTATTATTATTTCAGTAAGGCTATTTTGCCAGCTTTGTATTAAAATAATTAGATTATCAATAATAAAATAAAAATGTTAATAAAAACATAAAAAGTATTATATATATATACAGAGGTGGAAAGTAACGAATTACATTTACTCGCGTTACTGTAATTGAGTAGCTTTTTTGTGTACTTGTACTTTAAGTAATTTTTTTAATCTGTAATTTTACTTTTACTTAAGTATATTTTGTGGGAAGTATTGTACTTCGCTACATTTTAAAACACATTCGTCACTGAGTAAAAAAGTTCGCTCCGTAGAAACAATTGCAGCAAATAATGGGCAGAAGAAGAAACTGGCGCTAAAATCACAAGAAAGATGCAGACGAACAAGACAGGCGTTAAAGGTGCAGACCCAGCTGAAAACCAGACCCCGTCATACTCTGCTGAAGTTGAACTCGAAGGAATGAAGTGAACCCCTGGCCATATCCATGCTCTATTATGCAGTGTTAGCTGTGTTTGCCTCGGGAGACCGAACTAGCAGCTTATAACATCTCGACATCGCCCTTCGCAAGCATGTAGAGGTAATGTAAGGTAAATACTTACATCGTTGCATTGGTGGTTAAAATGAAGCTTTGACGGTTTAGCAAAAGGTTTTGCACAAATGAGACAAAAAGACAGTGGTGCAGGGTGTGCAATATCATCTGAGATAATATAGTAATTGTTGTTTTAACGATGTGCGATTTCACATTATCAGTATTTTGCCAAAAACCAAACAAATCACTCTAAACAGTGTGCCGTGAAATCTAGTAACGTTAGATAAGACTAATCCGCGTGCATCTGGAGTGCTTTCTTTCACTGCGTGATTCAGTCTGTTAAAATGCGTTTAGAATGATCACTAAATTGAAGATATAGAAGCAGAAAATTTAGATTTATATAATTTAATATAGTAAGTCAACATCACATGAAGAATGCCGTTTTTCTCAAAAAAAATCACCATGATTAGGCCTGTAGTTTTTCTTTTTACAACAGTTCAAAAAGCAAGAAGTTAATTAAGAGACTTGCGTTTTAGACACCATATTGCCTGTTTTTGCTCTATTTCGACAACAAAAATAATACCAAACACAGCCATCATACACAGTTTTGCGTCTCTGACTCTGAGCAATGACGGTGTTTTGTTCCTGAATGTATTAACCGTTTAAATGATTCTGTTCAATCGCAATGACTCTCTTATGAGTGACTTGCTGACACCTACTGGTGGTTCTAATTTAACATTTAAAGTATCTTTTTATTTTTTTATTTCAAATGACTATTTAACATTTGTGACCCTGGCCTGGAGCACAAAACTAGTCTTAAGTCGCTGGGGTATATTTGTAGCAATAGCCAACAATACATTGTATGGGTTAAAATTATACATTTTTCTTTTATGCCAAAAATTATTAGCATATTAAGTAAAGATCATGTTACATTAATATATTTTGTAAATTTCCTACTGCAAATATATAAAAACTAAGAGCTTAATTTGAACAACTTTAAAGGAGATTTTCTCAATATTTGGATTTTTTGCACCCTCAGATTCCAGATTTTCAAATATTGTCCTATCATAACAAACCATACATCAATGGAAATATTATATATTCAGCTTTCAGATAATGTATAAATCTCAATTTAGGAAAATGTAACCTTATGACTGGTTTTGTGGTTCAGGGTCCCATTTTATGTCTTATTTATCAAAACATTATTTCTGCATTTGTAACTGCAGGCTAAATGCATTCATGTCAGTGTGTAATACATCTATGCCACTTCAGATGAAGCTTCTGTGTTTCCTCTGCATTGCAAAGATGCATTTTGTTGATACTGATTTAATTTGCCTGGTAACAGCCCAAATGTCTTATTATTCTAATTAACCGATTCCTTTAATTAAAAACACCTAGTTTGAGATTTATAGGCCCATATCCCAGGTGTGTCAAACTCAGTTCCTGGAGGGCCACAGCCCTAAAGAGTTTATTTCCAACCCTGCTCCAACACACAAACCATGTAGTTTTCAAATAAGCCTAAATGATTAGTTTAGCTGTATCAGATGTGTTTAATTAGGGTAATATCTATACTGTGTAGGGCTGTGCCCCGCCAGGTACTGAGTTTGACACCTTTGGTCTATCCCATTTTTCCCTCCCATTGTTAAAATGTAACTAAGTAATTTTTACTCTGAGTAAATTTTAAATGAGCTACTTTTTACTTTTACTTGAGTATATTTTTAGACTGGTACTTTTACTTAAGTAAAATTTCAGTAATGTAATGGTACTTTTACTTGAGTAGAATATTTTTGTACTCTTTCCACCTCTGTATATATATATATATATATATATATATATATATATATATATGTTTTGTCTCTTTATAAGTTATTTTTGTCACTTTTATATTTATATATAGGGATGCAACGATTACAGATTTTGTTGGTACGATTATAGTCTGAGGAATAATCACAGTTTCACGATTATTAAGATTAGGATGCATGTATTCATTTCACAACATAAAATCACAAACACATTAGGGCTGCTCGATTAATCGACATGAAATGGCAATCGCGATTAGGCAAAAGCTGCGATTGTCATGCGTATCTCTCAGTGAATCATAGTTCTGTGATCAGCAGTAAATCTTCATTCGAAGACCAAAGGGCGCTCTCGCGCCGAAACTCAAAATACACCCCGAAGAAGAAACCCAGGAAATCCCTATCGATGCGGATGAATAAACAGAAGATTTAACTGCTTTCATTGATTCAACGTGACTAATAAACACAGGACTACGACAATACATGATTTATCCGAGTTCTTCTTATAATTATTATAATTTTCATTAAAGTATATAATAATTCAATGCTAATCGACATTTACTTTTATCACTGCTTAGAATACTATGAAATATGCTGCGTGCCTTATTCTGTGTAAGAAGCCACGTCATCTCACAGAAGGATTTATTTCAAACACTCGACTGACGTAATGAAGTGAGTTTGGAGTAAAAACATGTTATTAAATGTGGTATTATTTTCACGTGCTTTCAAATGGAGCAGCATTTGTTAATACACAGAGCCGTAGTTCACAGAGAAGCTACGCAAACAGCTGTCATTATCACAGAATGATTTCTTCGATTTCATAATCGTGCGATTATAAACGCGATATTGCGTAGCTTTTCAGTGAACTAAGACCTTGTGTATTAAATGATGCTCTATCTGAATGCAGGTGATGGAGATTTACTACTGATTACAGAACCGGCTTTACTGACATGATGCGCATAGGGCTGAAACGATTCCTCGAATAGAAAAAATCATTGAGGCAAATTATGTGCCTCGAAGAATCATTTTGTCCTTTTACTAGGGATGCACTGAATTTTCGGCAGCCAAAATATATGCTGCACCGCACCGCACAGCAGTGTCCAGGTTTGCCCTCTCCCTCAGCCGCCATCACTGCGCCGTGTGACGCTCCGCTCTATCATTCTACTCAGTTACCGCTCATGCTCACCGGAAAAGCAGAGTCCACTCAAATGACGCGCCCACAAGAAACGTCTATGTAACATTAGTATAGGTGTTGCGGTTTGCAGTAGAGCTGCTGTGCTGTGAGTGACATACAGTACAGCTGATCTGGGCAACGCGGGTAAAATATCCTTCACTTATCTTCTCCTCGCTATGCTCAGCTCACATTCGCTGATAAAACAGCTTTGCCAGGGTTTTTATATTTTTTATACATGTTTACTTGGTTTCTTTTACACAAAATCATAATTTCTATTAATTTCCCACTCATATTACACGATCATATCTCTGTATGAATGGATGACAGAGACGCGCGTTTTCCTTTACCACACACACTAAAGCGCGCGTGACATCTCAATGAGGACATAAACACATGAACAACATCTCAAAAACTGCTCTAAAAGTCAACTTCATGAGCGTTTCACATTTAATTGGAGTAAAACTATCCTCCTATCATATATACACACAGAAATGTAGAGGTATTCACAGCAACCCCTTCAAAATAAAACAAATTCCAACACGTTTTAATTTTAATAGTAAATTCCCTTAGTAAAAACCCGGTTTGCAGGAATATACATTATTTAGATAATTAGTCAAAAACAACAACAACAGTTATGTCTGATTCTGTTGCATAGAACTGAATACAAATAATAACAATATTTTATATGAATATATTTTCTTTCAATAAAAGTGTGGTTATTTTATTGGCTTGTGTTTTTTAAATTCCGTGTCATTAAAATTGAGTTAAATTAAAAGTCTGACAAAATTACTTTATAGTATTTAATAAAATACATAATTATTACAAAGCCTTTTCGGCTTTGGTTTTCGACCAAGCAAATCCAGAATTCTGTTTCGGCCCAGAATTTTCATTTCGGTACATCTCTGCCATTTACTTGTCTTATTTTCTCTGGTAAATTTAGGATTGCTATTTAAAAAGAAAAAGTAGTTCTTATCCGATTAATCGATGGAATTTTCGGTAGAATACTCGATTACAAAAATATTCAATAACTACAGTCCTACTGCATGTCATCATGGCCTTGTGGGTGGGGAAAATGATCATAAACAGTAATATCATAATAACTTAATGATCCTAATCTATAATAATAATAATAGACTATAATAATATTAGTGTGTTTTTTATCATACTTAATTTTATGTCATTTTCATATCATTAGTGTAATTTAGTGCTGTTAAACGATTAATCACATCCAAAATAAAAGTTTTTGTTTACTTAAAATATGTATGTTTACCATGTATATTTATTATATATATATATATATATATAGGCCTAAATACACACACATGCATGTATATATTTAAGATTTTGGGGGGGAAATGTGTATATATTAAATATATTTAAGTATAAATAAATGAACAAAAACAAGACAAGAGTCCATACATATAACATTAACAAATATTTCAGCAACATGAATTTAAAGTTATTTGTAGAATAAACCCTCTTAAATGTCTCTCTGCATACTGGTGTGTGGTGTGTGTGTGTGTGTGTGTGTGTGTGTGTGTGTGTGAGAGATCCTTTAAAGGAGCATGTGGTTGCAAACAGTGCTTTGGATGTAGTTACAGTAAATCTAAATATCAATGTATTATTTTCATTCAGTTCTATGCAACAGAATCAGACACAAATGTTGTTGTTGTTTTCGACTAATTATCCAAATAACGTAAATTCCTGCAAACAGGGTTTTTATATTTCTCAAAACGAGATGGAGGTGGTACCATCCTGATCATGTGCACACAATGTACCCTTCAACTGCCTGAAACAAACACGCTTTACATGCAATGCATTTTAGGTGTTATAATAATTACATGAGTGAAGAAAATGACAATTGTAAAGTTATGATTTATTTTCTCTCACCTAAAGTTTTATTGTTATTTATTTTTTAAATATCCTTATGAAATGTTTTCAGTTTCCTCAGAAATTCTGTGTTGTGTATCTATTCCGGGTGTTGTGTACACAGACTTTTATTTTGACGGGTTGCCGTGAATACTTTTACATTTGTGTGTATATGATAGGAGGATAGTTTTAATCAAATGAAACGGTGAAACGCTCATGAAGTGACTCTCAGAGCAGTTTTGGAGATGTTGTTTGTGTGTTTATGATTCGGTGTAAGGAAACATTAGGTGAACATGTATACAAATATAAAACCCTGGCAAAGCTGTATTATCAGCGAATGTGAGCAGATCAGTGGCGATTTGACCAGCGTTGCCCAGATCAGCTGTACCACAGCATGTCACAACACAGCAGCGCTACTGCAAACAGGAACAAGTACAAGTATACTAACGTTACATAAACATTTCTTGTCAGCGCGTTATTTCAGCGGACTTAGCTTTTCCAGTGAGCATGAGCGGTAACTGAGCAGTATGATAGAGAGAAATGTTGAACGGAGCGTCACGCGGTGCAGTGATGACGGCTGAGGTAGAGGGGAATCTGAACACTGCTGGGCGGCATATATTTTCAGCGGCCGAAAATTCAGTGCATCCCTAAATAGACAAAACGATTCTCAGAGGCAAATAATTTGCCTGGATGATCTTTTGTATTCGAGTTACTGAAGGAATCGTTTCAGCCCTACTTCACAGGCAGATAAAGTTATAAAAATAAAATAAATATATGAAAATATATTTATTTTGTAACACCAAATGCAACTGTGCACAATATGATATGGAAAATGCATTTAAAAAGTTTTTAAAAAGGCTCTATTTTGACATTTAATTTAAACTAAGCTTTGGATACTAATGTTCAGACAGACAGGAGCTGAATCAAGAAAGAAAAAAAAAACTATCGAACAATCAATCAGCACTAAAGCACCAGTCACTTTCAAGAGTTACAGCAGTGTCATCCGAAAATGATATCAACCATCTAGCATTTCACACATTTCTGATTCAACAAGCTCACGTTTACTGAGGTGTCACCTTTCTAAGTGCATCTTCACAGCCTCAAGGTCTCTGAACCAAAGCACCACTGATGTTCACACCTAGTATGCAGCTAATTCTCACAAGTAAATCAATTACGGTCAGATAACAGCGATAGTGATCTCAAACAAGTGTCGAGCCAATGAAGAAACAGCAATACCATAACATCGAGTTCCGTCTGTTCATATCAGTGGGTCACAGTGAGTGAAAAGGTCTTCACATTCACACACACACACACACACACACACACAGCAGTCATGTGGCCGTCATTCTCCGTCAATTACAGCCATTGAAAAATGCACAGATAAAACCGAATGCTAACAGAACGTCTCTGTGTGCCCTTCATTCTCATTATGTAGTAGTTCCTCGCTTTACATAAATAGAGAATGCATTTAGTTACTCACTAAAGAGAACTAGTTAGGCATTCAAATTGAATTAGACAGCAGAAATGCCAAGGAGACTAAATATATGGTCATATAAAAACCATGGTCATTATTTTAGAATTAGCCAGTTAAGTAATATAAAGATTACTATTCCCTTTGGATGTCCATTAAATAATTATATTGCTGCCTGGTAAAGATATAGTACTGTTAATAATAATCATTTCAGCTATCTAGAATTGAAATTTAATTTTAATCATATGGTTAAAATGACAACAATTATATATTTTTTATTATTATTATTACATTTTCCAAAAATGGAGTGGGGTCCACAAGTCTGAGACCACTAATATGTTTTATTTAAAAATATATTTCATTACTTATTATATTCTAACACTTAGTTAATTTCATATATAAATTATTATTTATTTATTTATTATTTTCAAATTCAATATTATTTTTGTATTTATTAAACTTAAATGTTTCAAAATTGTCAAACTTAATTGCATACATGTTTGAAAAAGTTACATTTAACTTTTTTCTTTTTTACATTTTTACAAAGTTACATTTTTAGAAAAAAAAAATTAAGATATAGATATATATGTATCACACATACATGCACAATAATTACAAAATTTACAATATAATTTAATAATATAATGGCATGTACAACATTACAGCTAGCTAGAACCATAACAAATATTTAGTTGAAATAAAATAAGTGTTAGCTGAAATAATCCCTTAAATATATTTTTTCAGCAAGTTAGTAAGGCAATATTTTATTTTATTTAGCTTAATGTATGAAAATAGATAAAGCTGAAGAAATACATTTTATAAACTATGGTGTACTCAAAAAACAAAAGTGACAAAAACAAAAAATTACTATACCTATATATTAATAAAATATTGATTAATATTACATTTTAATTTAACACACTGTGTTTAGCTGTGGTCGCTGACAGAAGAGAATTCAGCAAAAAAAAAATAATTATTCGATTCTAATAAATTATCCACTCGATAAATTTAATGAAAATATTCCAGTAAGACAAAAATAAATAAATACCTGAATAAATAAAATCAAATAAAGATGTACAATACAATTCACATCATGTTCCTTTAGCTGTAGGCAGCAGCGAGTGTTAAACTGAGCCTGGGCCGCTGTCGCAGATGTTCAACCACAGATAAAACTGGTGCAGTTTACTTATTCTGGGTGTGCATTAGCCACGATACTTTCTCTCTCTCTCTCTCACACACACACACAGACACACAGACACACAAAGAAACACACAGAAACACACAGAAACACACACAGAAACACACAGAAACACACAGAAACACAGAAACACAGACAAGGCCGCAGCAGGAGAAACAGGCTCTTCTAACAACGGTTTATCCTCTGCTTTCTGTATTACTCACACCCATCATTTAAAGACAATAAACAGATACCGAATTCGTATGGGCTGTTACTACAACATGGCATAAATCACAAGACACCATCCAGACTGAGCTACTGAGAAACGTCCAACACACTTTTAAAAGTTCAAAATGGTCCAATCTAACGAGTGCACTCCTGAGTTATTTGTCTCTTTGTCGAGTTCTCGTTCAGGGCCATCCATGATGAAATATGAGAAAATCTGCCCAATGAAATCACCCAGCAAAAAAGGAACAGAAGAGTCATTTGGAACCAACAGAGGAACTATATAATTAAGCAATAACGTACAAGGCTTTGCAGTATTGTGAGAATACATTACATTATATAATTATACATTTGAACCTAATTTTTAGATAATTATCTATAGTAATGTACTACATTTAGATGCAAATTACTTAATATCTTTAAGTTTCTCAATGTAAAAAAATATTATATTATATATATATACACACACACACACACACACACACACATACATGTTTCAACCAAATTAATTCTATAAAATCATACAACAAAACAATAAAATAAAACAAACACAAAATACCAAAAATAAATAATTAATACATATTATTTTATTTTAATTTAACAAAAAAACAAATAAGTGAAACTAACACACTTAATTAAATCTATAAATACATACAAACATTTATTTTAGAATTTATTTGGGAATTGGAGCCTTATGCTTGTTCGCTTGTCATATTAGGTCTAATATATATTAATATTGTATATTAATATATAGTTTCATATATTAATGCAATTATATTCCCATAAATAAATATTGGTATTGAAAAAATATATATACTGGTAAATAAATATAATGGTTCTGCTTATGATTTCTAACTATGATTTATGTAGCTTAAATGACTTAAAGGCTTTAAGAGCGTTTAAAAAAAATGATTTACCAATAGACTAAATTAACCAGAACAAGAACAAACGGCTCTATAACAGCCTGTCAATCACCAATTATTCACACAATTATTCTACAATCATCTGCTATTATTCATTGTTGTGGTACCATTCATTTCATCAAAGTCATTTACAATAATTGTAGACAAATTACTACTGGACAGATTATTCTGTTATTCTTGAGCTTTGGAGAAGAGACGCCTTTAACGTTTACAACCAGATGAGGAGTTCATGTTTGTTTTACCATCCTGATCCCTTTTAAACCTTACCTAAACAAACTAGTGTGCCTTTCCATTATGTAAATCACATTATTTCATACATCACACCTCTTCTTATTTGTTTATATATTACACATATATATATAAACAAACAATTAATTTTGTATTATGAAATTTAGTGTCACACAGATACGCACAGTAAGCAAGCAGTATAACAAAATGAACCCAGTTTAACCAGTTGTTATGACCAACTATTTAGAAAACTAATACAAAGTGCGAAAAACAAAATATTATAATATCAAAATATTAGCAGCTGAGCTGACTAAACATGGATTCAAAGTAACAGACAGGAAACACCTCCAACAACAGAACACAAGGCTGACTACACACCGTTTCGTACTACTTTTAATGCGTTTCATTACACACACACGCACACGCACACACACGCACGCACGCACACACACACACACGCACGCACACACGCACACACGCACGCACACGCACACACACACACACACGCACACACACACACACGCACACACACACACACACACACACACACACACAAACCCATCGTAACCGCTAGTTAAAATCCTAAACACATCGTGTGCTGTCAGTGAGAAGCAGCCCTAACTAAACTGAAGCTAATCAGTTAACGTTAGCCAGCTAGCCACTACTAATCAACAATTCGCTCATTTTCTGCCACTTTAACTTTAAAATAAGCGCTTACGAGCTTCGGGGGCTTTTAAACGCTCCCACGCAGAACACATAACAAACCCGAACGCGTGTGTCGTGTCAAGGCGGAGGTTTTCTTTCATTTTGGTGTTTGTTGTGTGTTTTCTGAGAGGGTAAATAATACCAACTTACTTGCTGTGAGTCTGTCAGCTGAACGACGCGCATGCACATCCGCAAACCTCATCAGCACTCGCGTCGCATTCACATGGCGCAGGCCAGGCGACGTCATCGCCACCGCTGGAAAGAGACACGCCCAATGCTTCAAACAAACCACGCCCACCACTTCAAACGCGCGAGTCAGCAGCAGAGCTGGGTAGTAACTGATCACATGTAATCTGGATTACGTAATCAGATTCCAAGAGTAAATTACATTTTAAAATACTCGTAATCTACGGTGGCCGAGAGAGCTCAACGCGCTGCAACTTCAGAAAGCACATGCAAATAGAAAAGGCAACAGCAAATCAAGAAAACGTTTTCATCATTTTGACAGCAGATGGTGCAAATGCTCACAACACAAACAAATAAAGATACACGCTGCAAATGCTCACAACACAACCAAATACATTGTATTTGCAGCGCGTTTCTTTTTTGGTTGTGTTGTGAGCATTTGCAGCGTGTGCGTTGTCAAATTGACGAAAGTGTTTTCTTACTTTGCAGATGTTTTTTTCTATTTGCAGCGCGTTAAGCTCTCTCGGCCACCGTAGTAATCAGACTACAGTTCCTTTTTTATGGATTACACAGTGTTGGGGAAATGTACTTTTAAAAGTAATGCATTACAATATTGCGTTACTCCCTAAAAAAGTAACTAATTACGTTACTTAGTTACTTTTTATGGAAAGTAATGCGTTACATGAGTTACATTCACGTTACTTTTTAAATATGTGCAGGGCTTGATTGTTTGTTTTTAATATAAGAAGTTGTAAAAGTAAATGTAAAAGCCTTTCACACCAAAAAGTGTACTGAATAAACCTCAGGCTGAAGGAAAAGTAAATCACGTCTGTACAACAGAACACAGGAGAATAAGTTCAACACCCTTCAGCAATAAAAAAACAAAACAACGAAGCACAATTGTTAGTTTATCTAAAGTAATTTTTGCTTATTATTATGGTTGAACTGGATCATCAAAGGTCAGCAGCAAACACATCGGTTAATAAAATGAGATTAGATATATTTGTGTTGTTTAACATATTTAATTATTGCAGGTTTGCATCATATTCTGAGTTTGCATTTCACAGTTTTAATTCATTTTGATGAATACTGAATCAGTTTTTTGCGAGTGGGATGAATTAATGCACGTTCACATTTAGTCTAGATTAAAACTACAGTAAGATCATGTTCACAGCGCACTGTCAGTCAATAAATGGAAAAAAAGTAACTCAAGTTACTTTTTTGAAAAAGTAACTCAGTTATTTTCTAGTAAATTAAAAAGTAATGCGTTACTTTACTAGTTACTTGAAAAAAGTAATATTATTAGGTAACTCGCGTTACTTGTAATGCGTAACACTGGAATTACATTGTATGTACTGTATGTATAGTCCAGTTTTGTGGACATTCACAAAGATCAGTCATTAGTCCAGTGGCGACTGCATTTGATCACAAAAATAATTGCAGATTTAAGAAGGGTTTCAACATTGCATCAACTACTGATGAACACATTCATGTTTATTTGAATTATTACTCTGTGTCTATAGGTTTTGTGACCATGTATTATTAATTATAACTAATTAAAATGCACATATTCATGTTCCAAAACGTTTTGTCATCTAAACCTTATTCACCAAATATACTTATACGTATATACTTTGAGTACCCCAGAGATTTTAAAATAAATATTTCAATAACTATCACATTTGCATGTTCACGGTTTCTTTGATGTTTATTAATGATCATATGGTATGCACAGGTAAATACAAATATTTCATCTTTGTTAGTAAGTGTTTTATTTAAAGCAAAGACTATTTACAAAGAGTTTGGGGAACTTTGACGTAATATAATGTTTAATGCACTTCATTTTGTAAATGACAACGAATGGAACATATTTACTTACTCTTTGCATTTTTTACATCATTATGGTACAAGATAATTCTATTTAAATCAATGTGATAAACGAGTTAAATCAAAATTAATCTAAAAGTAATCTGATTTCAATACCTAAAATATGTAATGTAACAGATAACGTTACTGACTACAATTTTTGTCATGTAATCTGGAATCAATAACGGATTACAATTTGTAAGTAATCTACCCAGTTCTGGTCAGCAGCGACTCAGGTGAAGGGCACCTGCTGTAGGTTTACTACTGCCAGTCTTTCTTTATTTAGGAAAACGAAATTATATAGAATTTAATGTAATGTATTAATAACGTACTAATATTACGTAATATCACGTTACAAAACGTATTTTGTTGAAATGCATTTAATTGAATTTATATATTTTTTAATAAAATATAATTGAGCAAAAACACAAAAATACTACACTGAATGTATTCATATGTATATAATGTTTAGGGCTGTCGGTTTAACGCGTTCATTTAATTAATTATAATTATAAATTATATAAATAAGTTGATATTGTGTTTTATTTTAAACACAATATTATGTATTTTTGCTAAATTTTGCTGAGAAGGTATTACCTTTAAAGCCAGAGCAGTATAGTCGCACGTCTTGGAGCAGCACAGCTGTGTTTTGTTTTGAACAATCATGTGAATCAATATCATGCAAAGACCAATTCATAAAGAAAGCCCTTAACTTCATTCCTGAATGAATCAGCCGTTTGAACGAACCGAATGAAGACATTTACCGCCACCTGCTGGCAGATTTAGTTTCTTATTTAGAGTATCATTTCATATTAAAAAAATATATAATTTTTTATCTTCAAGTAAAAAAAAACTAAAAAAAACAACAATCGATAAAATAACATAATAATAAAAATAAAAAAACATTAAAGGGATAGTTCACCCAAAATAAATTAAAATATTTTTCATAATTTAAGCACCCTCACGTTGTTGCAAACCTTCCTTTTATGGAACATAAAAGAAGATATTTTGAAGACTGTTGTAACAAAGCTGCATTGGTTACTAATGACTTTCATTCTATGAACAAAATACTAAAATATTTCTCTAATTGTCTTCTTTTATGTTCTATAGTTTATGCTAGAACATTATAGCCTAAATATTTATGTGTAATACATTTTATGTTGAATCAGATAAAATATTTAATTCTAAAGTTACAATTTGTAATTTCTACTTGATACTTTCTCATTTAGATTTACATTTAGTCATTTAGCAGACGCTTTTATCCAAAGCGACTTATAAATGAGGATAATAGAAGCAATCAAAACCAACAAAAGAGCAACAACATGCAAATAAAATAAAATACATCTAACACAAAAATAGCTTTAAATAATCTTTTGTGGGTAGTTTCAGTCAAATTTATTTTGCGATTAATTTGATTAATTAATTGACACATCATGTAATTAATAAGGTTAAAAAGTTGAATCGACTGACAGCCCTAATAATTTTATTATATAATATAAATATAAATAAGTATTTTATGAAGAATTAGTAGAGCCAGATAATTATAAGTCTACTAAATACTTCTGCTAAGCTATATTATTTTATATTAATACAAATTAAGCATTCAATTCATTAAAATTAATAAAAACAAGTTTGTTGAAGTAAATTTTATTTAATTTATAATTCATGAAATACATTTTAATTAAATTAAACTAAAAAACTGAACTACAATTATTTAGAATTAATATTAATTATTTCATCCATTTATAATAATTAAATATTTATTGTAGTACATTTAATGAAATGTATAACTTGTCAAATATAATATAATAACATGAAATGAAAATACAACAAAAATTATTAAAAAATAAAAGAAAAATATGAAAATGTGATTAAGGCAAAATTCTGATTAAAATAAAAAAACTCTAATCTCTGTTATATAAATATTATAAATAAGTGGTACAGCAAAAGCTTTTATTATTCTATTAAATATTTATTTTTTTAAGTAAAACAAAGAATAACCAAAAAAATGTATTCTTGTAAATTTAAATGAATGTTTAATTTGTTAAATAACATATAATGAAATACAAATACAAAAAATATATAAATAATAAAAATGTACTTTTATTACTAAAAATAAATAAAATTAAAGTAAAATTCTAATTAAAATATAATACAAATTGATTTCTGGGATAAATATAAATATTTTTGTTAGAGGTGGGCATAGATTAATTTTTTTAATCTAGATTAATCTAGATTAATTTTGGAATTAATCTAGATTAATCTAGATTAAAATGGCTCATTTGAATTCTGCCGAAGGCATTCAGAATATGTGTGCTACCCAAATAATGACTAAAAGTAAGTCTTTGAGAACGGGTTTCTCAAGCCAGGTGGCGCATTAGACCAGGGGCTCATCTCCTGTTTCCAAAATGCATCACAAACTTTAATCTCTTCCCGTCCCAATCCCACGAAAAAACTGGAGGAAAATCCCGTTCCACTCCCGGAAGAATGACTCCCATTCCCTCCCACTCCCGTGTTGTTGTTTTTTTTTTGTTTTTTTGCCGATAACTGTCAATTACAGTAAAAATATAGTACAGATCACAGCGTGCCCACCTTATTAGTTGAATAAAAACCCAAAATGTCGTTTTTTGTTATTATATTGAACTGAAAGCCATTTTATGCACAGTGTTGCACAGATTAAATTTCATGTAAATCATCCATGCTAACACACACGTTTTCTATTTTTATTTTTTAGACATTTCACTCTCTATAGATATATTTTTCAAAGACGGATTTTCTCGCTCAAGTTCACATGAGACCTAAAGCGCATCCTGTTTGCTTAAAAGCGCAACGTTTCGTTGTTATTCTGAGTGCACACAAATAAACGTAGAGTCTTTACAGATTCGAAAGATGTATTAGGCTACTTTTATCTGTATGACCAAAAATGACGGAGATTTTAAGAGCAAGTGAGCGCACCGGAGCCAGTCCTGCAGCAAACGCGCTTCCACACAAACACTTCAATAGCGCACATTTCTCTAGGTTAACATCATATTGAGCGGCCATGTAAAGTTGCTACTACATACATCTTTCAGATGAAAAGCCATATTTGAGGTTGATGAATGATAGATGAGCGTTTGGATGTCCTGCCCGATTGTATTACCACATAGACCAGCCGTTAACAATCTGTCCATCACGGACTGCGAGCCACTAGTTCGAAGACTCGTTCTCGCCCCCTACAGTGCAATTCGGCTAGGTATACATCCGCGCTAAAATATCAGGGTGAAAGTCATCATAGCTTGCGTAGTATAGACCCAGCTCCCAACCCAATTTTGAGAATAGATTAACGGCGATATTTTTTTATCGCCGATAAGAGTCTCGCGTTAACGCAGCACGTTAACGCCGATAACGGCCCACCACTAATTTTTGTTTAAAAAAGGTATTTTATAGAGAAGTGGCAAAGAGTAATATGTTCATTTATGTCTTTATTTGCTCACTGGTTCATCTGTAAAACACTGCTCATGTTTTTAACAAGAAACTAAAGTAAAAAGGTTTTTCCTCACATGGAAAGTAACAGTTGCAGTTCTATGATCACATCCTTGTCATTGACAGATAATTATGATCAATCACAAATGTATAACTCAAACAAGTCGGCTGGGGGAACACATTAACCTTGACTAAACATGAACCATTATTTGACTGATAGAAGTTATACCAGGTTAACAGACAGAAAAATAACTTACATATTCAAACTTTTGCATGCAATAAAAAGAAAGTGCATCCTAAACATAAACCTCAAACATCTTGTCATTTACTAAACAGACACTCTTTGTTATGACTGATTACACTGAACTTGCATAGAAATGGCTAAAGAAAATGTTTCAGTTAAAGATGAAGTGTGTCATTTTTGTACCTCTAGCGCCACCAAGTTCCCAAGCAAAAAAATAATTATTTAAAAAAATGTAATTAAATAAAAGTCTTATTTAAGTTTTTGAAGACAGTTTTTGAAGGCCGCTTAGAAAACAAGGAGCCCTTACCCTCCACTGCAAAAAAATAAATAAAATAAATATTCTCTATCAGTATTTTTGTCTTGTTTTTTAGTAAAAACACTGACAACACCTTTTAAGGTAGAGCAATATGTTAACACTTCAAAGAATGCTTATTTTATTCAACGTTTGTTATTTTATTGTTGCTTTTGTTCTATTTTCTTTTTTTATTCATTGTTTTTGAAAACCAGAAGAATGTTTTTTCTTGTTTTAGCCCTTCACTCTGTATTTTTGTTTTGTTTTCCATAAAAACATTTAAACACCTTTCGAAATCTTCAGAGAATAGTTCATTATTAATATTTAATTTATTATTATTTGTTATTTAAATAATTTTGTATTAGTTTTTTGTTTATTTCATTGTTATTGTTGTACACTGTTTTGAAAATGACCGTTTTTTTCTTGTTTTAGGACAAATCTAACTTTTAGTTCAGCGAAGTCTACTGAAATAACTAATTCAAGATGAAAAAGCAGCTTTATCTTGCACAACTTTGCTTCTCAAGTGGGTTTACCTTGTTTTAAATATGCTTAGATTTACAAACAAGGCAAAAATACAGAATAGTAAAATTTTTCAGTGTTAATTAGAGTTAAATAAATTCAGGAAGAACACATTTTTATCAGTTTCTATAAAACATTATATAGGAATATTGACTTAAGTTTACTGCTAGACAAATAAAATGTAAAACTGAGTACTGGCTGTCCTTTGGTCCCCATTCGCTCTGTTTTGTACACAGTAAGGGTGTTTTCGGAGGACGTCACTGATCAGACATCAGTGCTTATGGCACATGTGTTGCAGTAGAGATCCGTCCGGCTGTGCAAAGAGGGAAGAATGAGAGACAGGGATGGGTTGTCGTAGTGGGACGGCATGTAAGCGATGCGTTCGGTCCCGTTCCGTGTTTCGCCTGCGGTGCTGATGTAGAATGGAGAGCTGTATGGGGAGCAGATGGGGCAGAAGCTCTGCGGGGGCGTAAGCTCCGGTGACAGGGAGAGCGGGGTGGAAGCGGCCCCGTCCATCCTGGATGTGCTGCATGCGTTGCAGTCAAACTGGGGTTGTGGACAAACAGCATCTGGATCAGATCCATTCTTCTTACAGCAATAATACTAGGAGAAAAACAAGGCCAGACAGTCAGTAAGAGAGATAGGAATGTCATAGGACATCAGTGGAGGAATGAATAATTGAATGAATGAATAAATAATAATAATTATTATATACAATTAAATATAATAATAATATATTATTATTATTGGTGGTGTTGTTTAATTACAGGAGTACTATCCTTTCCATTCAAGGTCACCAAAACCGGAGTCCAGAGAAATATATAATTTAAATCTATCGTAATAAAAAATTAATAGATAATTAAAAAAATATATAAATGAAACAATTAATTCACTGAATTAATTTAAATCTATCAAAACATGAAGAAACAATATAAAATGTAATTATATTTTTGGTGCTTATTGCCTCATGGCAGTGTACAGACACATAGCGCCATTGTGCTTTGGGCATCCTGAGTACACACACACACACACATATATATACATATATACATTTTCTCACAGAAGTGAGTACACACCTCACATTTGTGTAAATATTTTATTATATATTTTCATGTGACAACACTGAAGAAATGACACTTTACTACATTTACATTTACATTTAGTCATTTAGCAGACGCTTTTATCCAAAGCGACTTACAATTGGGGAGTACATAAAGCGATTAATCTTGAAGAGGCAAACATACAGAGGAAGTGCCAATAACACCAAGTCTCAGACATTGTTCAAATAAGTACAAGCTAGCAAGGGAAGGAGAGAAAGATAAAGAGAAAGATGAAGATTTTGAAAAATTGAAAGATATATATATATATATTTTTTTTAAGTAGTCAAGTAGAGTTGAAAGAGATGAGTTTTCAGTTGTTGCTTGAAGGTTGACAGGGATCCAGCATTCCGGATGGGGATGGGAAGATCATTCCACCGGCCAGGAACGGTGAAAGAGAATGTTCTGGAGAGTGATTTTGAGCTTCTCTGTGATGGTACCACGAGGTGTTACTCAATAGCAGATCTCAGACTTCTGGAGGGGATGTAGATTCGTAATAGTGAGTGGAAGTAGGAGGGTGCTGAGCCTGTGGTTGTTCTATATGCAAGCATCAGTGTCTTGAACTGGATGCGAGCTGCAACTGGTGGCCAGTGCAAGGACACAAAGAGAGGTGTAACATGGGCTCTTTTGGGCTCATTGAAGACCAGTCGTGCCGCTGCATTCTGAATCATTTGTAGAGGTTTGATTGTGTTTGATGGAAGTCCAGATAGAAGAGCATTGCAGTAGTCCAGTCTAGAAATGGCAAGGGCCTGGACAAGAAGTTGTGCAGCATGCTCTGTCAGAAAGGGCCTGATCTTTCTGATGTTGTGTAGTGCAAACCTGCAAGATCAAGCAGTCTTTGCAATGTGCTCTTTGAAGGTCAGCTGGTCATCGAAGATTCCACCAAGATTTCTGACCGAAGCTGATGGGGTAATTGTTGATGAACCTAACTGAATCGTGAAATCATGCTGTAGAGTTGGAGTTGCAGGGAAGACAAGAAGCTCAGTCTTTGCCAGGTTGAGCTGTAGATGGTGTTCTTTCATCCATGCCGAGATGTCCGCCAGGCAGCCTGAGATCCGTGCAGCTACCGTTGGATCATCTGGTCAAAATGAGAGATAGAGCTGTGTGTCATCAGCATAGAAATGGTAGGAGAAGCCATGTGCCTGTATGATGTACAGTAGTGCAGTAGTACAGTAGTACATACTACAATGTAAAGTAGTGAGTGTACATCTTGTATAACAGCGTAAATTTGCTGTCCCCTCAAAATAAGGTGCCATGCGACGTGTTACAAGGTCTCAGGTGTGAAGGGGGAGCAGGTGTGTTCAATTTTGCGTTATCGCTCTCACTCTCTCATACTGGCCACTGGAATTTCAACATAGCACCTCATGGCAAAGAACTCTCTGAGGATCTGAAAAAAAAGATTTGTTGCTCTACATAAAGATGTCATAGGCTATAAGAAGACTGCCGAGACCCTGAAACTGAGCTGCAGCACGGTGGCCAAGACCATACAGAACAGGTTCCACTCAGAACAGGCCTCACCATGGTCGACCAAAGAAGTTGAGTGCACGTGCTCAGTGTTATATCCAGAGGTTATGTTTGGGAAATAGACTTATGAGTGCTTCCAGCATTGCTGCAGAAGTTGAAGGGGTGGGGGGTCAGCCTGTCAGTGCTCAGACCATGTGCCGCACACTGCATCAAATTGGTCTAAATGGCTGTCGTCCCAGAAGGAAGCCTCTTCTAAAGATGCACAAGAAAGCCCACAAACAGTTTGCTGAAGACAAGCAGACTAAGGACATGGATTACTGGAACCATGTCCTGTGGTCTGATGAGACAAAGATAAACTTATTTGGTTCAGATGGTGTCAAGCATGTGTGGCGGCAACCAGGAGAGGAGTACAAAGACAAGTGTGTCTTGCCTACAGTCAAGCATGGCGGTGGGAGTATCATGGTCTGGGGCTGCATGAGTGCTGCCGGCACTGGGGAGCTACAGTTCAATGAGGGAACCATGAATGCCAACATGTACGGTGACATACTGAAGCAGGTGTCATGGTCTGGGGCTGCATGAGTGCTGCCGGCACTGGGGAGCTACAGTTCATTGAGGGAACCATGAATGCCATCATGTACTGTGACATACTGAAGCAGAGCATGATCCCCTCCCTTCGGAGACTGGGCCGCAGGGCAGTATTCCAACATGATAACGACCCCAAACACACCTCCAAGACGACCATTGCCTTGCTAAAGAAGCTGAGGGTAAAGGTAATCTGTGGGGCATCCTCAAATGGAAGGTGGAGAAGCGCAAGGTCTCTAACATCCACCAGCTACGTGATGTTGTCATGAAGGGGTGGAAGAGGACTCCAGTGGCAACCTGTGAAGCTCTGGTGAACTCCATAGCCAAGAGGGTTAAGGCAGTTCTGGAAAATAATGGTGACCACAGAAAATATTGACACTTTTGGCCCAATTTGGACATTTTCAGGCGTGTACACACTTTTCTGGCCAGCGGTTTAGACATTAATGGCTGTGTGTTGAGTTATTTTGAGGGGACAGCAAATGTACACTGTTATACAAGCTGTACACTCACTCCTTTACATTGTAGTAAAGTGTCATTTCTTCAGTGTTGTCATAAGAAAAGGTATAATAAAATATTTACTAAAATGTGAGGGGTGTACTCACTTCTGTGAAATAATGTATATACAGTGCTCAGCGTAAATGAGTACACCCCCTTTGAAAAGTAAAATTTTAAACAATATCTCAATGAACACAAAAACATTTTCCAAATATTCCACTAATATTTATATAACATCTGTTTAACTTATAACATAAAAGTAAGGTTAATAATATAACTTAGAGAACAACATTTTCAGTTTTACTCAAATTAGGGTGATGCAAAAATGAGTACACCCCACTGAATGTCTCTGGAGCAAAGCTACATTTTAGACTACAAATGACTAATTTAACAAGAATTCAACCACAGGTGAGTCTAATAATTCATTACACAGGTGACAGTTGACTATAAAAGGGTGTTACTTAAAGAAAACCCCTTCCAATTTCATGCTGTCAGCAATGGCACCACATGGAAGAGAAATGTCACAAGACCAGAGAAAGAAAATAATTTCTTTACACAAGAAAGGTGAAGGCTACAAGAATATCATCAAGCTTTATTTATCAGTCAGAATACTGTAGCAAAAGTGGTACAAACATTTAAAAAAGATCGAACTGCAACCATCTCACAGAGACGTCCAGGTCGTCCACAGAAGTTAACACCTCGTCAGGAGCGTCTTCTGATGAGAAGGGTTGAAGAAAATCGACATGCAAGTTCACTGCAGTTATCTAAAGAAGTAGAAAGCCAAACTGGGGGTGACTATTTCCCGTGACACAATACGGCGTACACTGCAGAGGAATGGCATGCATGGGTGCCATCCATGAAAGAAGCCTCTCCTAAAGCCCAGGCACAAAAAAGCCCGCCTAGAGTTTGCCAGGGCCCATGCTGACAAAGATGAAGACCACTGGGACTCTATACTCTGGAGTGATGAGACCAAGATAAATGTTTTTGGAACTGATGGCTTCAAAACTGTATGGCGTCGCAAAGGTGAGGAATACAAAGAAAAATGCATGGTGCCTACAGTGAAACATGGTGGTGGCAGTGTCCTTATGTGGGGCTGCATGAGTGCTGCTGGTGTCGGGGAGCTGCATTTCATTGATGGCATCATGAATTCACAAATGTACTGCTCTATACTGAAAGAGAAGATGCTACCATCACTCCGTGCCCTTGGTCGTCGTGCACTTTTCCAACATGACAATGATCCTAAACACACATCTAAGGCCACTGTTGGATTTCTGAAGAAGAACAGGGTGAAAGTGATTCAGTGGCCAAGTATGTCTCCTGATCTGAACCCAATCGAACACCTATGGGGAATTCTGAAGAGACAAGTTGAGCATCACTCTCCATCCAGCATCCAATCTCTAAAAGAGGTCATTCTTGAAGAATGGAAAAAGATAGATCTGGCAAAATGTCGCCAACTTGTTCATTCCATGCCTAGAAGACTTGGTGCTGTCATTAAAAATCATGGAGGCCATACAAAGTACTAGATTTAGTAGTTTTTGTTGTGGGGTGTACTCATTTTTGCATCACCCTAATTTGAGTAAAACTGAAAAATGTGTAATCTAAGTTATATTATTAACCTTACTTTCATGTTATAAGTTAAACAGATGTTATATTAAACTTAGTCTTGTCAACATTTTGGAAATGGTTTTTGTGTTCATTGAGATATTGTTTAAAATGTTACTTTTCAAACGGGGTGTACTCATTTACGCTGAGCACTGTATATACATATATACATATATTACATTACATTTACATTTAGTCATTTAACAGACGCTTTTATCCAAAGCAACTTACAAATGAGGACACTAGAAGCAATCAAAACCAACAAAAGAGCAACAACATGCAAGTGCTATGACAAGTGTTGGTTAGCCTAATGCAGTGCACGTAGAAAGTTTTTTATTTTTTTAAGAAAATGAGTAGAGGGTCAAATGTGTGTTTTTTTCTTTTCTTTTTTTATAAAAATAAGACAGATAGATCAAATAGAATTAGAACAGAGAGTGCTAGAGTTAGAGGGTCAAATAAAGATGGAAGAGATGTGTTTTTAGCCGTTTCTTGAAGATGGGTAAGGATTCAGCTGCTTGGATTGAGTTAGGCGGGTCATTCCACCAGATGGGAACAGTTAATGAAAAAGTCTGTGAAAGTGATTTTGTGCCTCTTTGGGATGGATGGCACAATAATGCATCGTTCACTTGAAGAATGCAAGCTTAATTTGGGCGCATAAGTCTGAAGTAATGAATTTAGGTAAAGGGGTGCAGAGCCAGAGGTGGTTTTGTAGGCAAACATTAATGCCTTGAATTTAATGCGAGCAGCTATTGGTAGCCAGTGCAACTTGATGAACTGGGGTGTGACGTGAGTTCTTTCTGGCTCAATAAAGATTAATCTCGCAGCGGCATTTTGGATTAATTGTAGAGGTTTGAAGGAATTGGCTGGAAGACCTGCCAAGAGAGCATTGCAATAGTTAAGTCTGGACAGAACAAGAGCCTGAACAAGGAGTTGTGTGGCATGTTCCGAGAGAAAGGGCCTGATCTTCTTAATATTATATAATGCAAATCTACAGGACCGGCAACTTTTAGTAATGTGGTCTGTGAAATTCAGCTTATCATCAATCACAACTCCAAGGTTTTTGGCTGTTTTTGAAGGAGTTATGGTTGATGAGCCTAACTGGAAGGTGAAATTGTGATGAAGTGATGGGTTTGCTGAAACTGCAAGCAGTTCTGTCTTAGCTAGGTTGAGTTGAAGGTGATGGATTTTCATTCAGCAAGAAATGTCTGCTAGACATGCTGAGATGCGAGCAGCTATCGTCAGATCATCAGGATGGAATGAGAGGTAGAGTTGAGTGTCATCAGCATAGCAGTGATATTAAAAGCCATGTTTCTGAATGACAGAACCTAGTGAAGCCATGTTGACAGAAAAGAGAAGTGGGCCAAGAACTGAGCCCTGTGGCACCCCTGTAGCTAGATGTTGAGACTTAGATACCTCACCTCTCCAAGATACTTTGAAGGACCTATCTGAGAGGTAAGAGTCAAAACACTGGAGTGCGCTTCCTGAGATGCCCTTTCTCAATAGGGTTGACAGGAGGATCTGGTGGTTGACCGTATCAAAAGCAGCAGACAGATCCAGCAATATAAGTAATGAAGACTTGGAAGCCGTTCTGGCAAGTCTTAGGTCTTCAACAACTGAGAGCAAGGCAGTTTCGGTGGAATGTCCACTTCTGAAGCCAGACTGGTTACTGTCCAGGAGTGAATATGAATGAGGATATGAATGAGTGTATGTTTGCTGGTAAGATGTAACTGAAAAAAGAAAATATATATCTATTTATTTATTTAGACATTTAGCAGATGCTTTTATTCAAAGTGACTTACAAATGAGGACATTATAGAAGCAATCAAAACCAACAAAAGAGCAACAATATGCAAGTGCTATTACAAGTCCTGGTTAGCCTAACGCAGTGCATGTAGGAAAGTTTTTTTTTTTTTTGAAAACGAGTATATAGAATATAGAACAAAAGAAACGTAGTGTTAGTTTTACAAGAAAAGCTAGCAGTTAGAGAATAAATATGCAATTGATAGAAGGTCAAATTTGTGTGTTTTTTTAATACAAAGAAGACAGATTAGATCAAATACATTTAAAATAGAGAGTGTTAGAGTGTCAAATAAAGATGGAAGAGATGTGTTTTTAGCCCTTTCTTGAAGATGGCTACCATTATACATCAAATAAAAGTATATAAAATTAAAAGTAAAAAGTATATAAATAAAATAAAAATCATTCAATCAATAAAAAAATTTTCATTTTAAAATAAGATAATATTTTATTAAATGAAATAATCTACTCTCTATTGTTTTACTATTGCTACCATTATAAATAAAATAAAAGTAATAAAGTGTATGAATAAAAAAATATTCAAATCTAAAGTAACAAACATGAATTCAAAATTAATATTTAAATTAATTAAGGAAAAAATCTACATCTGTTTCCCTATTTTTGCCATTAACTTCTTAAAAATAAAGGTGCTTAAAAGGTTCTTTACAACGATGCCATTGAGCAACCATGTTTGGCTCCACAAAGAATCATTCAGTCAAAGATTCTTTAAAGAACCATCTCTTTCTTACCTTTTTATAATCTGAAGAACCTTCTTTCACCACAAAGAACCTTTTGTGAAATAGAAAGTTTCTTCAGATGTTAAAGGTTCTTTATGGAACCATTTAGACAAAAAGGTTCTTATATGGCATCGTGAAGCACCTTTATTTTTAAGAGTGTATAAATAAAATAAAAACTCTGTTGATTCACTTTTTTATATAATTCATCCAAATCTATCAAAAACGAAAACTATGGCTGACTTTTTCAAAACAAACAAACATATTTTTTTTGGCATAATATTAAATAAAAAATATGCACACCCTACTTTTTCAATATATTGTCATTATTAGCCTATATACAAAATATATATATAAATAAAAAAAATATATAAAATCTGTTAATTTTTTTCTATTTTTGTTTTCTAATAAAACTATATACTCACAAAATTCAATACATAGAGGAAAATCTCCTGAGGCGCTCACCTGAAGTCGACAGTAACAGAGCACGGCTATGATACACAGGAGAATCACCGTGGCGAGAATTCCTCCGGTTATAACCACAGTTCCCGCTGTCATCCGACCGGATCTCCATCCAACTCTAGACACACACGCAGACTGATCGTCAGACCCTCATGCCAAACGACCACTGTAAATGCCAGTGCGGTGTCACAATGTCCGCAAGATGGCACTGCAAAACCACAAAAACCATCCACAGATCCAACACATGAAGTGACTCGTGACAGACGCGTGCGTGTGCTCACATCAAGTGTCTCTGATTGAGTTTGACCAGCGCCACAGATCTGGTTAAGAGCCACACTGATGAGATCCAATCATGCTGTCTGGAGAGAGAGAGAGAGAGAGAGAGAGAGAGAGAGAGAGAGAGAGAGAGAGTTAGAGAGAGAGAGAGAGAGGGAGAGTTAGAGAGAGAGAGAGAGAGAGAGAGAGAGAGGGAGAGAGAGAGTTAGCGAGATAGAGATAGATAGAGAGAGAGAGTTAGAGAGAGAGAGAGAGAGAGAGAGAGAGAGAGAGAGAGAGAGAGAGACCTGCTCCTCTCTCTCTCTCTCTCTCTCTCTCACACATCCTCTTATGCTGTGTGGAACAATATATCTGAACTTTCATTAGGAAAAAGTTTGCTGGTTAATCATAGAAGTACCAATCTTTCAATTTAAGGTCACATTATCACGAAATTCAGTCTAATTTATCAAAATAAAATATATAATATAATAGCATAAAATATAAAAAGCTTTTAGAATATACAATATTTCTTACAAAATGCTAAATATAGAACTATTTCACTGCTGTTCTAAACATCACATCTATCAAGAATAAAAATAATTAAATAATGTCAAATAAAAACCTATTTTACAATTATACTAACAATAAATAGAAAATAAAATAAAAAGCCATTCTCTAAAAATAAAGCATAAATAAATAGATCTCCATCAACCAAATATAAATGAAAATCATACCCCTACTGTTTTACTATAGTCGTAACAAATTAAAAATAAATATATTATCATATAAATAAATGTATATCATTATAAATAAAATAAAGTATTAAAGTTTACAAATAAAATAAAAACTCTACTGATTCCCTTTTTTAAATAAAAGAATTCACCAAATTACAAAGAAACAATGAAAACCAAAAACTGCTAACTTTTTCTAATCTATCAAAAATAAATAACAACAAATAAAGAAATAATAACAATATTAAATTAAAAACATGTACACCCTACTGCTTCTCTATTTTCACCATTATTAATAAAATAAACTGTATAAATAATATTTAATATTCATATATATAAAAAATAGCAAAAATGCATTCAACATATATCCAATAATACAAAATACAGCAATTTCATTTAAGATTCTAAATGAATAAATATAGACTCAAACCATAAGAAACTATAAAATCCTTAGAAATATTACAATTTTTTCCCCCCAAAATTATATTTAATTCTATCAACCACAAAAAAAACAACAACATCTAATGCATGTACAAGTGCATATCCCCATTCACTCACTTGTAGTTTTTTTGCCAATTATATAACTTTGCTGTCGCCTCCTTTCTATGGATTGCTTTTAATATCCTTCATTTATAAACCACTTTGGATAAAAGCAACTGCTAAATGAATAAATAAAAGATCTTTCAAATAAAAAAGTATTTCACTGCCTCCAAGGCTGGAAGAATAACATGCAATTCCTCACATGAACAAACCGGAGCAGACGGAATACGAAATACAGCAACAATAGAAGAACAAACCCTGCTGATAATACATGCATCTGTGTTCAGACCCACCTGCAAAGACACTAACTGTTAATGAGCACTTTATGAATTATTACACGCTGTCTTCTGTGCATTTTACAGGAATCTATAAGTACTTCAAATGAAATGTAGCTTGACAGTTTAATAGTGCAATTAATCAGGATAATTCATGGATGAATGTTAAAAAATGGCATAAAAGCTGCAGTTTGTGTCATTTTTCATATTAGCAATCTGAAATATGAAAGATAATATACTATTTTTTTATAGAGATGAGTGTACATTTTTAATATTAAGAGAGAAGTTCCTGCATATGAATTTTCTCCAGCATTACACTTCGAGATCTGTGTCCCAGAATGCAATGCGCTCAACTTGATCTGCATGAAAAAAATATACAATGCAATATTTTTTATGAAAAAAATTACTATATTTAAATTAAAATATAATTTTAAAAAATGGTTCAAATTAAAATACAATAATTTTAAGTAAGCTGATTAGGATCAAATTAATAAATGTAGACTTAAACCATAACAAACAAAAATTAATAATACTCACAATATATTTTTTAAACCAATTATCTCAAAATACAGCAAAACACAAAATAACACCATCTTTAACATAAAAGTATGATATAATTAAATAAAATTACATTAAACAATCCTACAATATTATTTAATCGCAGAAAAAGGAAAATGTTTTTACTAAAATTTTATATAAAATAATAGTCTTAAAACATTTAAGTGACCTTATCAATATTGAACTTTTTTAATGAAGAAATGAATGGCCTGTACATAGTATTTATGCATAATAATTCCCATATTCATTTCCTGTCTAAATCTCTTTCAGTCCTGTCATCCTTCACAATGCTTTCTATTTTTTGTTTTTGTTTTCCTCTCTGTTCTTTTGTAAGATGCCGTCACAGTCATGTGATCAAATCCCAGTATATTCAGTAGAAACCAGGATTGTATGTTACCCTCTGTATATTTTGGGTACGTCTTGTTGAGAGTGATAATGTTCAGTTACAGCCAAAAGAGAGACTTGAACTTTCTCCTAAAATAAAAAAAATCAGTTCTGTTCATCATTATTAGCATTCATGTTGTTCCAAACCTGACTTTCCTTCTTCTGTGGAGGACAAAAGGAGATATTTTGAAGAAAGTTCATGCTGCTCTTTTCCATATAATAAAAGCAGATCTGGGACCACAAGCTGTCAAGGACAAAAAACTCAACTCAACAAAAAGTTTCCAAACTTGTACAAATATTCACTGTCTATATGTTTGCCCTCTCAACTGTTTTGTCAGCAGGGTTTGTCAAAGCTGACTGGGTTGTTACTCTGGAACATTTCAAGAGAATTTTTAGATATAACATCTGCTGCTCACATTTACAGAGGTGGGTGGTAACGAGTTACATTTACTTCGTTACATTTACTTATAGAGTATATTTAAAAATGGGTACTTTTACACTTAAGTACATTTTTAATGAAAGAAAAATACTTTTACTTCGTTTCTGTGGGCGATGCTCCTCTCGTTACTTTATCTTAATGCAATACAAGTAAAAAATACTTAAATTTATTCCAAACGCACCGTCTACTTTTATCTGGGGAATGAGCGACGCCCATTCGCGAATGATTCATTCTTTTGAGTCAATTCTGTTCAAAGGCTTGATTAAAGCAGTTGGCAGACCAGTGAATCGGTTCGCGAATCAGTTCGAATGATTCGTTCAGTTCCCGCATGCGTTGACTCGTCTGAAGCGAATCTCACTCAGAGTTGTAACAGAACGTTTAAGAACATTAAGATCGTTGATCGCAGAGGCTCGCGACCGGTTCCAGGAGGAATGCCTTTGCCTAGACACAATTAATATCGATATTTTCACCATTTTTACGCTTGCAGAAATATAGGCTACATTTGTACATTTTGCAGAACAGACGGAAGAAGATCCGTCAATGTGCATTTGTTTGGTTATGTTCAAATGTTCTGTAGCGATCATGTGAGGAGTTTTCACTCTTCTCCGTGTCAGAAGTCATATACATATATAACACATAATTAATATACTTTGAAATATAATTTAATTCAGTGATGCAAATCAGAATTTTCATCAGCTGTTGCTCCTGTTTTCAGAGTCATATGATCCTTCAGAAATCATTCTATATTGATTTATTACCAGTGTAGAAAACAGTTTTGCTGCTTAATATTATTTGGAACCTGTGACGTTTTGTTCAGGATTATTTGAAGAGCTCTTTTCCAAAACGCGATAAACGCCAAATTTAAAAAAAATGAGTTCGTTATGCCATTTTGCTGTGTACTGAACCTATTCACTGCTCCATCAATGTTTCATGCCAAATCGCAATATTTCCTTGTTTAAAATGTACTGCAAGATGCAATTCCTTTCCAAACCGCTATAAGCGCCGAACCTGTTTTTAGCCTAAATGCGATATATCCTCATATGACTGGACAAAGAAAATCACAAAAAAACAACAAAAAAAGAAGGTTCGTCACTCAGGTGGCGCGTTAATACCCACTGTGGGATGTCAATGTAACAGATGTGTATGCCAGTAAGGGCTGTGTGTAAACCTCACTCCCCTGACCTCAAAAAGAAAATCAAAACTAAAACTTAACTAAAACTGAAATGTATAAATAAAACTGCAATTTAATTAATAAATATTCCCTAAAAATAATAGGGAAAAAACACAACAAAAATAAAAAAGAAAGCTGAAAATAACTAGAAGAGAATGGCAGATAGTGCTGTCAAACGATTAATCGCATTCAAAATAAAACATTTTGTCTACATAATATATATTTATGTGTACTGTGCATATTTATTATGTATTTATAAATACACACACACAGTATATATTTTGTATGCATTTACTTGTATATATTTACATTCAAATAAATTATATCATATATAAATATATTTGATCTATAAATGTAACATTTTTCTTAAATATATACATGCATGTGTGTATTTATAAACACTTAATAAATATACGCAGTAGACGCGCATATTATGCAAACAAAAACTTTTATTTTGGATGTGATTAATCGCGATTAATTATTTGACAGCACTAGAAATAAGTGAAAGTGGAAATAAATTATAAAAAATTAAAAGTGAAATGAAAATATAGAAATTCTAAATAGTAGTATTTAACAACAATGAATTAAACAAAAATTAAACCAACATGAAAATAAAACTGAAAATATACAAATAAATCATTATTTACTATATAAATAAATAAAACTATAATATAATAACATAGTACATAAATAATACAAAAAAATTGAAATACAAAAATATTTTATGAAAAACAAAGTAAACTAAAATGAGAAATGTTGTCTTGGCAACTAACTGAAATAAGTTTAGGTTGAAGCACTAAAATGACTAACTGCAAATAAATAAAAACTGATTTAAAATAATCTAAATAATAGTATTTAAGAATTCTAAAATTTAATTCACAAAAGTTAGAAAAACATAACAAATTTAAATAATTAAGAATTCAACTAAAATGAAAATGAAAAATAACTGGAAGTAATTAGCAAATAAATAAAAGTGGAAATTAATTGAAAAAAACTTAAAAACTAAGAAACTAAAAATGAACTAAAAATATATAAACGTAAATAGTTGTATTTAAAAATGCATTAATTACTACAAATAAAAAAACATATAACAAAATTAAAAGATTACAAATTAAAATTAAATTAAAATAAAATAAAAACTGAAAAAAATAAATACTTATTTACAATATAAATAAAAACTTTAAAATAAAGCAATAGTATATAAATAATACAATTCTTTTTTTAAATATATAAATATTAGATGAAAAACAAAGTAAAATAAAATTAGAAATGTTGTCGTAAGTTTAAGACTAAAATTACCTACTGGAAGTAAACCTTATATTTACATTTATATATTATATTAATTTGTTACTTATTTTTCAATAAAATTTTATGTATAAATAAATAAATTAAAATGAAAACAGAAAAAACACTATAAAAGCTTATTAAAAATATTAATACAAACTATAGAATAATAAAGTAATAATAAAGTAGTACATAAATAATTCTAAAATAACACAGGTTTCAAATATAGTACAGCTAATCTAAATGGATCTCTGTTTCTTCCTCCGATCTTCTTTTGTTTTATGGATCTATCAGTTCAGTATCCAGACATGCTGAAGGAACTGAATGCGATTCACAGACTTAAGAAGGAATGTAATTCAAGAATTTAACTCTATATTTTCCAGCTGTCAGTGCACCTCTGCAAATGCACACCTGTTTATTATGTGCAACATGGAAACAGTGTTAGAGAAGTAAAACTCAATGATCTGTGATAAACACATCTGGATGATCTTCTATATCGGCTCCGTGCTGCGTGTAGTGGCATGTTCAAATGTGTTTTTAATTCAACAGTGAGCTATAATGTATTCTGTTCATCCTCTCAGAGCGTGTTCAACAGTCTGAACACATATGAGCCTCAGCCGATACATCCTCCACAATCCCATCATGCCTCTGCTTGTAGCCCGAGGGCACATGGGTGCAGGATTTATAAGGGTTTCAAATGAGTCCCATTCCAAGGTCAATCCCAAATGAATTAGAGAGCAGCTCCAATTTCAGACAGCTTCAAACCACTGAGCTCTTATGCAGCCTTTTATAAGGGACAGTATTTTTCATCTTTCTTATATCAACTATGTAATGAAGTCAAATTTATTTTTTAAATGTCTCATTGGGGCAAGTTGTCACAGGTTGAGTGTATATTTATGTATTTAAATATTGATGTTGTGCTAAATATAAATAAGGGAATTCTTTTTTTAATAAAAATAATATTATTTTATCAAAACCATGTTTGTGTGGCATCATCCTAATAGACACAAGAAATACTTCAGAAAAACAACAGCAATAACATTGTGTATAGTAATTATTAATATTAAGAATTTGATCTATTTGATAACATTACTCAACACAAATTTACAGTCTTTATATTAATCTAATATACAAAGAATAAAAATAATATAAAAATAATAGGGTAATACTTGATTCATGACTCATTTATAGTTCAATAATTAATAATGATTACAACTTGTATTGCAAATGAATGAATAATCATTATATTACTATTATAACAAAATGAAATTTTGATCTGTTTAACAACATTATTTAAGAAAAAGTCTATATATTAATATATACAATACAAATAATCAAATAATAATATATTAATTTAACTTTTTAATTAAACTAATTTAGATATAGATTTCATAAATTATTATTATATATTAATGAAACATTACAATTATTAAAATGATTAACAATTAATAATAATCTATTTATCCATCCATCCATCCATCTAATCTATCTATCTATCTATCCACCCACCATCCATCCACCTGTGTGTTTCCTCACAGAAACAGAATGTATTTGCATTTTGGTCGGCCACAAAGCCCAGATAGACTCAGCATCTCTGCTAGAAAACATCTCCTCTGAGATTAGAGCAAAGAGGAGTGTAAATTATGTGACATGTAAATGTAATCCTAAATCAAAACAGCACAGAGATCTAAACCCAACTGCTTTCAAGCTGTGACGATCCTGGAATAACATTTCTATCAGATTTGGGATTAAGTTTAGATTTAGGGTTTGAGTTTAAGTTTGAACAACATTCCTATAAACCATCACTATCACCTTAAACTGTTAAACCACGAGAGAGAGATTGGTCTGCAGAAGTGTCTCTTATTTAAAGGTAAGCTATCATTGTCGCACCTTTTCATTTCCTATTGAAAACCGTTTATTTTGTGAAAATATCTCCATCTACCTCAGCCTATTTAAGCGGGGCGTAGCCCTTTGTAACTTGAATGGGCTTCCAGTCTCATTTGCTCCAGGGTTGCCAGGTCTGCATAACAAAACCAACTCAATTGCTACTGGCCCAATCACATTCTGGGGGAAATTGGCAAAAATGACATTTGGGGGAGGGGTGATATTGCAAACTGGTATATAATTTTTATTTTAGTGTATTGTCATAACTCATAGCGCAACTTTTACAGTGTATAAACTTTGTTAGAATCATTAGTATTGTAAGAAAATGGTGGATGGCAAGTGTGCAGATTATTAAATTAAGCTATGTTTTCCGAGATATTTTCATGAAAACTTTTCTGAGATATTTTCATGAAATCAATTTTCAAAACCATAACTATACACACAGCATGTGACAACTTGCCCCAACGTGATATACAAATACATTTGTCCTCATAGCTACAAAAACCTTATGGCCTTTAGTTGATTCATGTCTATATGTCACTTTGTTTTACTATCTACGTTTTATAGCCTATAACGAAAGCTATAGAGTTTAGAACAACAAACATATAAAACATACATTAAGTTCAGACTACTTACCAAAGTAAAAATAATACTAAACAAAACCAATATGGCCATTATTCCATCAAATTGATTTGGATTAAGAAATAACAGTTTTTTTGTCTTCCCATCTAATTTTCTAGAACAGTAGGCTACAAATAAACAGGAAGTGAAAAGACAAATCCAATCGTACCTTCAGTGAATGTGTGTAGTCTGTTTGGAGACGAGCGCGCGATCATACCATTGCTCCTCCAGTTATTTCCACACAAAGGGACTAAAACCTTGTTCTCCACTCCAGACCTAAACTCTGTCGGTCTACATGTTTCGAATTACGCAGCTCGCGGTAATGCCCGTGCAAGTTCAAGAGAAACAGCGCGCGGAGGAGTTAGTCCACTCCCTGCGCGCGGAGAGAGACTGACTGGAGGAGACGCGCGCGCTCAGATGATGGATACTTCCTCCATAATTAGGTCTGAGACTATATCGTACGTCAGGCAGAGGAGAGCAGTGGCCGTTTACCACTGAAGTTTTATTGAAAAGTTTCAATAAGCATAATATAAAAACGAGATTCAAACATGCCCCACTTCTTTACATTGTAAGCAGTGTAACTATAGTGGTGTAGCTCGAGTTTCATCAATATTCAGTTCTACGATTGTAAATGATATACATTTTATAGAATAATGCAATAAACAAGTCATTAATATCGAGTAATGGGGTGTTAGTTAGTTCACCTGGACATGTTCGTAGATTTGTGTCGGATGAAAATAGTTATCTTTAGAACGGAAATATGGATATTTTATTTGTAATCATATTTGTCGCTTATTTCAGTTAACCCATTTAATCCCAATTTTTTTCTCAGACATGAAAATATCAAAATGATGTCATTAGTTAACCCTTGAAATAATCAATAATATATATATATATATATTTAATAATTTTATGGAAAAGTGTTTTATGTTTGGTCACCGGTGGGATAATGTAGGCCTAAACTAATATAAAATTATTTCTGCAGTCATCAAAATTCGTATATATCTCAGCCCAGTTATTAACCCATTTTAAACCGTTTCATCACATTCTATGGTTACTATTATAAAAAACATTTTACAACACTGCATCGGCATAAGATAGCCTACAAAACATATAGTTATCCCACTGGTCACTATTGTTGCCATCAACATGTTTACTCGTTCTATGTCCACACTCAACAAAACTGATTCATTTTGAATTCATATATTAATACTAGACACGTTAAAGATAATGTGTATCGAAAATCTTTTGTCATGTCTTTTTGTTAACATATTTTACTAGTCTTTCGTTTTGGATCTTTGATGCATCATCATCTCATGGTGCAAACAGGAAGTAAACTGCTCTGGTCATTTGACAATTTGCATTATAAATGTGAAACTGCACATACAGAGGTGTTAGTAAGGCCAGCAGGGGTGCTCACCCTGTGGTCTGTGTTGGCCCTAACGCCCCAGTGTAGTGATGGGGACACTATACTGTCAAAAAGCACTGTCTTTCGGATGAGACGTTAAACCCAGGTCCTGACTCTCTGTGGTCATTAACAATCCCATGGCACTTCTCGTAAAGAGTAGGGGTGTAACCCCGGTGTCCTGGCCAAATTCCCACCACTGGCCCTTGTCAATCATGGCCTCCTAATAATCCCCATCCACTTGATTGGCTCTATGACTCTCTCTTCTCTCCACCTGTAGCTGGTGTGTGGTGAGCGCATACACTTGATTGGCTCTATGACTCTCTCTTCTCTCCACCAGTAGCTGGTGTGTGGTGAGCGCATACACTTGATTGTCTCTATGACTCTCTCTTCTCTCCACCTGTAGCTGGTGTGTGGTGGGCGCATACACTTGATTGGCTCTATGACTCTCTCTCCTCTCCACCTGTAGCTGGTGTGTGGTGAGCGCTTCCACTTGATTGGCTCTATGACTCTCTCTCCTCTCCACCTGTAGCTGGTGTGTGGTGAGCGCATACACTTGATTGTCTCTATGACTCTCTCTCCTCTCCACCTGTAGCTGGTGTGTGGTGAGCGCATACACTTGATTGGCTCTATGACTCTCTCTCCTCTCCACCTGTAGCTGGTGTGTGGTGAGCGCATACACTTGATTGGCTCTATGACTCTCTCTTCTCTCCACCTGTAGCTGGTGTGTGGTGAGCGCATACACTTGATTGTCTCTATGACTCTCTCTTCTCTCCACCTGTAGCTGGTGTGTGGTGAGCGCTTCCACTTGATTGGCTCTATGACTCTCTCTCCTCTCCACCTGTAGCTGGTGTGTGGTGAGCGCATACACTTGATTGTCTCTATGACTCTCTCTCCTCTCCACCTGTAGCTGGTGTGTGGTGAGCGCATACACTTGATTGGCTCTATGACTCTCTCTCCTCTCCACCTGTAGCTGGTGTGTGGTGAGCGCATACACTTGATTGGCTCTATGACTCTCTCTCCTCTCCACCTGTAGCTGGTGTGTGGTGAGCGCATACACTTGATTGGCTCATAAACTCTCTCTCCTCTCCACCTGTAGCTGGTGTATGGTGAGCGCATACACTTGATTGTCTCTATGACTCTCTCTTCTCTCCACCTGTAGCTGGTGTGTGGTGAGCGCATCCACTTGATTGGCTCTATGACTCTCTCTCCTCTCCACCTGTAGCTGGTGTGTGGTGAGCGCATACACTTGATTGGCTCTATGACTCTCTCTCCTCTCCACCTGTAGCTGGTGTGTGGTGAGCGCATACACTTGATTATCTCTATGACTCTCTCTCCTCTCCACCTGTAGCTGGTGTGTGGTGAGCGCATACACTTGATTGGCTCTATGACTCTCTCTCCTCTCCACCTGTAGCTGGTGTGTGGTGAGCGCATACACTTGATTGGCTCTATGCCTCTCTCTCCTCTCCACCTGTAGCTGGTGTGTGGTGAGCGCACTGGTGCCGTTGTCCTGTGGCAGCTGTTGCATCATCCAAGTGGATGCTGCACACTGGTGGTGGTTAAGGAGAGACCCCCCCCACACATGATTGTAAAGCACTTTGGGTGTACAGCAATACATAATAAAGTTATATATATGCATCATTCATTCATATTTAATTGAGACCCTTAATTTTTTTCCATATTTGCAGAAAATGTACTAAAATACCAGCCAGTAGCCTAATGTTTTTAAAGCTTTATAAATGAAAGCCTTCTTTATGGTCACTATTGTGACTTGTGGGATTAAATGGGTTAATCTAAAAAAAACAAGCTAAGCAAGTATTGGTACTGAGTGTGTCATGTAAACATGGCTTAAGTAACATCTCAGACTAAATTGCTTAGATTGTTTGTATATTTTTCTCTGTCAATAAAAATAATTCCAAACGCACATTCACGAAGCTAATGGAATAGAGAGACAGCAATTTCCCCTCCACACTCAAACGCATTCCGTTATCAGTCCAACTCTAGATCCACTCCGCTTCTTCACTAGTGAAAAACTTGCATTTGATCTACCTTATTTTTTATGTACAAACGGACATAGACATTTCAATTTGCTTAAATATGCGAGACTTCCGGTGTCAGCGCTTTAAAGGCTATAACTGTTAAACAACTGTTTCTAATGTAGCTCGATATTGGAAACTGGTATTTTATTATCGTAATAACATTGCAGTGCAAACAATCCTAATGTTTACTGCATTTCTAATAATGTTATTCGCCTAGTTATTTACCTATAGTGAAACTGGCGTGACATACGACTAACATACATGGAAACTTGTGCTCTGCATTTAACCCATCCAAGGTGCACACACACAGTAGTGAACACACACCCAGAGCAGTGGGCATCTATTTATGCTGCGGCGTCCGGGGAGCACTTGGGGGTTTGGTACCTTGCTCAAGGGCACCTCGGTCGTGGTATTGAAGGTGGAGAGAGCGCTGTACATTCACACCCCCCACCGACAATTCCTGCCGGCCCGAGATTCAAACTCGCAACCTTTCGATTACGAGTCCGACTCTCTAACCATTACTTAAGACTGTGGCCTATAGTGGCCCAGTGGAAGTAGGCTATTAGCTACACATTAACAGGAAATTTTGCTTTTGAAAAAGGTGACGACTAAAAATTGGACATAAAAAAAAAAATTTTTTTGAAGACAAAACAAAACTGATGTTTGAGAGCAACATACAACACGGCATTGTTAGATTTTTTACTCAAAACCTTATAGCTGAAGTAGCTATATGAAAAAACTACCATTAGTAAGTCCACATTTTGACTCTTTCAGAAAGTACCAAAGGAAAACCTAACAGGGGTAGAACAACAGGTCTCTATGGTAACCAGTGGCATCTTGGCAGGGAAACGGTCTGTGTGGGTCAGTTAACCAGGGTAATATGATTTGCCATGCAGCAGTGTGCTTTAATTCGATCCTTATCAGAGCTCTCTTCCCTCTTGAATTTGCACAAAGACTCTCCTAATGGCAAAAATCTCGGAGTCATTCTCCAAATTCTCTCAAAGTTCATCAATGAAGAGCTTTCAAGTTTCAAAAAGGACAAAAGAATCATAAATAGACTCATTTGGTGATGTTAATGGCACAGAAATGATTGTTTTGATGCTATAGTGGCAGAATGCCAAGATATGATTTGAAATGAAAAGTCCTTATGCACAGTACACTGAACAAAATTATAAACGCAACACTTTTGTTTTTTCCCCCCATATTTCATGAGAACTCAAAGATCTAAGACTTTTTCTATGTACACAAAAGGCCGATTTCTCTCAAATATTGTTCACAAATCTGTCTAAATCTGTGTTAGTGAGCACTTCTTTGCAGAGATAATCCATCCACCTCACAGGTGTGGCATATCAAGATGCTGATTAGACAGCATGATTATTGCACAGGTGTACCTTAGGCTGGCCACAATAAAAGACCACTCTAAAATGTGTATTGGGGGGGTCCGAAAACCAGTCGGTATCTGGTGTGACCACCATTTGCAAGTCTAAATTTTGAGATGAGATTATGACAGTTAAGACAAAAGACAATTATGGGATCAAAAAATTAAACAGATGCAAGTTAAAAGTGTGACAATTTTGTAATTCAAGTCATAATTATCAAGTCATAAAACGTAAAAAATTATGACAAACTGAAATTGAGAAGTCAAAATTATGAGTTAAAACGTTTAAATGAGTAATCAATTACTTTTTTTAAATCAGAATTGTGTTTATATCTTGCAATTCTGAGAAAGTCACTGATGAAAAAACTCACAATTATTAAGTATATAACGCATTGTGAATTAAAAGTCAGAATTCCGAGATTAAAAATAAATTAATACAATTAAATATATTATTAAAATTGATAAAAAATTACAATTCTAAAGTCATAAATGACAAAAAAACATGTATGACAATTATGACTTATCAGTTATAATTTACAAAAGCATGATTTCTTTAATTATGTAACATAAATGGACATGAAAAGGCTTAATTATGTTAATGGTGTTCCTGTGTGGCTCATGCGTCAGCAGCGCAAAAGGTTATGGGTTCGATTCCCAGGGAACACATATACTAATGAAAATGTATAACCTGAATGCCTAATGTAATCTAACCTAATGTAAGTCGCTTTGGATAAAAGCATCTGCTAAATGCGTAAATGTAAATGTAATTATGAGTCAAAATTGACCAAACCCTGATTTTTTAATGTGGCAGAAATGAGCTTCCATACTCAGAAAAATGTGTTTCTTCAAATAAACTTTATTCACTAAGCATCCAATGCTAATTTGGTTTCTGAAACATTCAGCTTTCTTTCCCCCTTCTCTAAATGAGGTAACATTTTTTGCTTCCCCAGCTGCTCTTGTTAAGATACCAGGCGTCTTCAGGGTCTTGAAGAAAGCTCATTAAGATGCCATTAACACTAATTGGACCAAACAAGGAAGATTCGGGACCGGCGGAGCTCTAGCAACCTCTACCCTTTCCTTGGCTCCACTGTTTGTGTGGCACATTATGGATGCACTTGGTTACATGACATCCTGTTTGAGTAATTTAATATTTCAACATGCTCAGTGGAGCAAGGATCCTCCCACGGAGGACTAAAACCAGTGGGTGGAATTGATCGAAGGTGCATCAAAGAAAACAAAACAGTGGTGTTGGGAAACCACCGATTGAATTTCTTTCGAATTTCTACAGCACGTTTTTATATACAATCCAGTGAAACTAGAAAACACTGGTCACGGAAAGATGAACAGCGCATTTGTAGCATGTCCACATGTGCATGAAATCGATTTCAAGGATTTCAAAAAGTATTCAGTTTTGTTAAACCTAAAAATTATATTAGATGTAAAACAAAAACAATTAGACAATTTTCAGTGCATCCTCATTTTTTTATAAAACGTTTTGGTGCTTGATAAAATAAAAAATCTGATTTGAACACCGAACAAGCAACTTAATAACAAATAAAACAAACAAATGGCCAGTTTGCTCCATAGAGAAAACACAAAAAACTTCAGCTCTGTACATGAAAATACAGAAAAATAAAGAACAACGTGCTACTGTAGAGATATTGCGCTTAAAAGAATAAGAAATGTATCCCCTTTGATGTCCTCATGTGCCCTCTACTGCTTTTCTTATATATCATCTGATATATTTCTGGGATGTTGCAGTTAAAGAAACGAAAGAACAAAAGTTATTGAACATGAAAAAAACACAAAACACGCACCACTTGTGGCTGGTCAGGCTATGTAATTGGAGCGCCAGTGTAGGATGTGGGCCCCGGCGGACAGGCGCGCAGCTGGTCTCAGAGCTAGTGGAGATGTGTGGTGCTGGAACAGAGAGTTTGGAACTGGTCCCAGATTAACTGGACTGCCGAATAACTGCTTCATGAAGTGGGAGAGCTGGGGCTGGACCAGATTAATGGGTACACCTGGAAAAACTAGAACTCCCGTTATCAAAGCAAACATAGTTGATTTGGATTTCATATGACAATATTTCGTATTGTGGCATTGATGTGCTGTACCTGGATAGCTGGAGTTGATCCTGATGGGGTCAGGGGTGCGAGGGCTGGTGCATGTGGTTAAGATGGTCTTTGGTTCAATTGGAGATGCACACATCTGCAGTTCACATACTGCTGCTTGGGCAGGTAGAGGAGTAGGCACAATCTCAGGCTATGTGAAAAAAACATGAAAAAAAACGTGCTTGATTTATTTAAGTTGATTAGATGTATTCATGTTTTTAAAAGCGCAAAAAAGAACTTGCTCTGTTCCTCGGGAGGATTACCGTGTGTACGCCCAAAGACAGAACAACACAGACATACAAGTATTCTTTTAGCTCAAGGTGTGCGCGCCTAAACGGCCAAATACACACACAAATTAATGAACCCTTGTCAGTTATGTAATAAAAGAACGTAAACAGTTGAGAATGAAAATACGCGTGTAACAGTAAATTGCAGAGGTGGTCAGTAACGAAGTAGCTTTAATTTGTTACTTTACTCAAGTACATTTTTCAAGTATCTGTACTTTACTGGAGTAGTTTTATTTTGAGTAACTTTTACTTCACTACTTTCCAAAGCATAAGATCGTACTTTTTACTTCACTAGATATCATAATACATCACGTGCTCCGAGACGCAGAAGCGGTGTCTGATTCACGAACAAACTGATTATTTTCAATGAACCTGTTCAATCAGTTCGTAAATCTCAACAAACGATTAATTCACAAATTGAAATGATCCGATTACAGCTGTTCTCGAGTTGACAACTCACTGATTCAAATGAACCGTTTCGAGCGAGTCTTCTTCAGTGAACTGAACTCACAAGTAAAGAACCGGGAGATCTTGTGAGCGCGCGCTACTGATGCTGGGAAAAGTAATTTACTAATGTCAAATTTTAGGATTAAGTATTGTAACTGAAAATCATATTTAAGTCAAAACTGTCAGTTGTTTGTGAACTAAATCAGCTGTAAAGGGTGATCTATTTAAGCCCACTGAAATGCTTGAATGCAGACAAATCAATGACAGTGTCTATGTTTTAGGTCAAGAAAACGAAACATTGAAATAACACCGATTAAACAAAATAACTCATGCATGTTTATATTCCCCGCTGCTGTAACGTTAGCAGTTTTATTAAAATGCTACGTATTTAGCCCTATGTGACGTCTGTTTTTATATTGTTTATCAACAGTATACATTTTTATATTGTTTAGATCAACTAGCCGAGTTGACAGATATGAATGTATATTCATAACCATACTGAAAATAAGTAAATATTGTTAAATGCATAGCTAACAAGCTTGCTGGTGCTAAGCTGAGGAAATGTTTAGATATAAAGTCTAAATATTTTTATTCAACCACCTAGATAGATTACATCTGAGGGAAAAAGAAAGCATGTGATGTTTAGAACATGGTAACTACAGTAATTATCAGAGTGGGAAGTGATGCCCTCTGGGGGCATTTGGACAGGGGTGTTTTTACACCACAGACAAGGTTTGAGAAGAAAAAAAAATCATTATGAAACTATAATTATATTTTCCATAAAATATTATTTCTAACTTCAGGCCTAATTCTCATGTCATATATAAATTTGAAATATATAAATATATAAATCTCTCTCAATCGGTATCTTTAACATCTGTCCCTCCCGAACCAATAACAAAAGTTTCCCTCGCGGATCAAAATGACCAGAAGACTTTCAACGTTACAATTGTTTTTCAGTCCTGAAATAGTTTTTTATCCATTTAAAAAAATTCTAATTCTAATTAATTCTTTAGGTTTTGTTATTATTTTTGGTGATTTTTTATTTTATTTGCCTTAAATTCTTTATTTTTTATTTATAAAATGAGCATATTTGCATAAATTTTTCACCAAAAACAAAACAAAGACACAATTTCTATTTTAAACATCATAATCCATCAGGAACGGCCATCTAGTTGGGAAAAATTTATATTTTCAGCCACTAGACGGGCCTATAGAACCCTATGAGATTCTTAACTGAGCTCAACAAGTGAAATCTTTAAAACTACACCAACTTGAGGCTTCATTTAGCTGTCAGATATATATTAAGGCTTTCAGATATATATAAAAAAAATTAAAACTATATTTTGTAATAAAAAACAATTATGTGTACTGGATTTTAATCCAAACGAATCATGGACTGCTGTGATTGTGCGCAAGGGATCCGCAACTAAATAATAGCTTTTAATCTTTTGTATCTGCCTTATGTTCAACTGTCCCAATACATATGCTCACATCGATGTGTGGGATGAACTCTAAAAGTGCTGTTCTTTTTATTTGGTAAAACATGTATGTGTTGAAACGGCTAATAATATAATGTGACATTCTGTAGTTTTGTCTCATATTCATTTTTTAATCATATTTGCAAATGTCTTGACTCCACAGCCAACAGAGCAATTTTGTCTTTACTGTTCCAATACTTAAGGAGAGCACTGCATATACACATATAGTGACGAGCCTCCCGAGTCCAAATCAGCATTGCCCTGGAAACTCACGAGGAGCACCTGCTCACCAGTCATCACGGGCTGATCGGCCACACCTGCGGCTCATCAACCCGCCTGGACATAATCAGCGTGCTCATAGACAAAGGGTGAGAAATCACTCCATGAGACAGCAGCCTAACCTTTGCTCGGTTTCATTCCAGACAGCAGCGTGTAACCGATCAGCACCGCCACGAGCACCGTACGGATTCACCCGCACCTGGACACGACTGAGTGCACCACAGCAAGCAAGAGCACCACCACCTTTCACCCTCAATAATAAAATCCACCCTCTGGGGACTTAAAACTGAGCTCTCCTTGTCGCGTGATCCTTCCACCCTGCCACAATATATATATATATGTCAAATTTAATTATGCATTTATCCAAAGCGATTTACAGTACATTCAGGCTATACATTTTTTGTCAGTATGTGTGTTCCCTGGGAATTGAACCCACAACCTTTCGTGCTGCTAACACAATGCCCTACCACTGAGCCACAGGAACACTGTGTATGTGTGTGTGTATATATATATATATATATATATATATATATAAAAACTTCAATTTCGAAAGGTTTGGATTAATTACATGACTTAAGTACATATACTTTATTTCAGCAAGTATTTTAAAATAAATATATTTAAAATAATATGTTCAATATTTTACACATTTTAACAATTAAGCTTACTAAATTATATTTTACATATATTTCAGTAAGTGTTTTGACACAAAACGACAGCTTTAAAAGAAACAGCAGCTGCTATGTTAGATTCTGTGATTTCATCCTGCAAATAGCTGAAAATGACTATTGCATGTCTCTTGTAGAAACTTGCCTTTTCCGATGAACCGTTCTGTTGAATGATTAAACAGATGAACCTCTGTGGAGAGGCTAATTAACATTTTCATCTAATCACCACACAATTAATATTAACTGCCTCTCAAAGGGCTCAGCGGGAGAACAGGGATGTAAAGGGGAACAATACGTCAGGAGATTAAATCTCCAAACGCACAGTACCGCATGTCATTCTGAGTGATAACGGTGTGCTAAATGTTGTGAGCAAAGAAAGTCTGAAGGCTGGAGCTTCATTCATGAGCATTTTACCTGTCAAATATATGTGACACTCCAAAGCGGTCATGTCATGCCTATTGTGGACGAGTTGGCATCCTTACTTTCAATTCGTCTTCGGTCTTGACGTCAGGTTCTAAATTAGTCTCAACGGTTTCGTCCTCTGTTGTCCATCCCTGATCCCATTCACTGCAGCATAATGAGTCTTTATTATGCGGAGCTTCATTCGGATTTACTTTCCCACTCTGAAAGGAAATATGAGGTTTAAAGAAATGAATCCAAAATATTATTGTATATATATTTATATAAATATATACACTTAAAAATAAAGGTGCTTTACGATGCCATCGAATAACCTTTTTGTCTAAATGGTTCCATAAATAACCTTTAACATCTGAAGAACCTGTGTTTCACAAAAGGTTCTTTGTGGTGAAAGAAGGTTCTTCAGATTATAAAAAGGTAAGAAAGAGATGGTTCTTTAAAGAATCTTTGACTGAATGATTATGTGGAACCAAAAATGAAGCACCTTTGTCTTTTGAAGCACCTTTATTTTTAAGAGTGTATATGTAATACGACTCACTTTTGCCGCAGTGTTGACGTCAGGAACATTTATAAACTCGAGGGCAGGAATGTCGAGGGTTGAGTCCACATTTATGGAGGAAAAGTTAGTTTCTCCATTTTCAGAGCTGGAAACCTGGAATGAACAAACCAGAGTGAATGAACACTTGCTAACTACTTATTAACCAAATACTTTGGTTAGTTGCCTACAACCTTTATTGTGAAGCTACTGCAATATAATACATTGTTTTAATAGAATAAAATGTGTACTATTAAAAATAATCTATATATATAAATCTCTCTCTATCTATATACTCAGGGGGTGGGGGAGGGGTGCGGGGGGCAGGGAATGGCCATCATGGAGATAATGACAATATCTGAAGACTGTTACAAAAATGAAAGTTAAAAATAAAAATGAATGTTAAAAATAGAGATGGAGAGATTAATAGATAAATGGCTAGATATTCACACATACATATAATGTAAACAAATTTACATTTCAGTAATTCATGAACAGACACCTTGTATATGAATTTGCTTATTAAAAATATAGGGATATGCAAGATAATTCCTTTTGTTAAACTGACAAAATCTGCATCTGAGTCACTTTGTGAGCAAAGCTGATGTATGCCACTTAAAGGGATAGTACACCCAAAAGTAAAAATTACCCCATGATTTACTCACACTCAAGCCATCATAGGGGTATATAACTTTCTAGGGCTTTTCACACTTTAAATTGTTAACCTTGGGTCATCTAAACCCCGGATAAGCTGAGTCCTGGGCTATCTGTGACCATGTTTCACACTGCTCATACTATACCTGCGGTTAACTGTTAACCCTGGGTATTCATTAAAAGACTGTAAAATTTCACACTGTACATTCCTGAACCCCGGGTTAACGTTCTTATTTGCATGTTTGCGGTGTCACTGATTGGACGAACAGCAGGCAATGTTATCATGGCTTTTCCCGCGTCTTTTCAGTTATTAAAAACAACGTCACTGCTTATGTCTTTAGATCAGCGAAGATTGAGGAACAACTGATCATAGCTGTACAGGCAGGGATAGCCATTTTTAAATAAATTTAATAGCAGAGCTACTGCAAGAGATTTAGTGCTGGAAATCTATTTATCCTTTGCTGAAACTTCTGCATCTTCATGAAGAGCGCAGGTCACTGCTGCTTAGCAAAGGCAGACACCATGGTCACGCAAGCTACAGAGCGCTTTGGAAAGAAGGAGAAAACGGTGCGCTTAGCGTTTGACATGTGAATGGCCTCATGAGACGCTCAAAGCCAAGAAAACAAAGACAAAAGTACAAAAGAAAGAAAACAAGGAGCAAAGAATGAGAAAATATTTCTTTGAATTTAAGTGTGGAAAGACTAACGTTAGTGTTTACTTGTACAGTAACGTAAGAATAATAGTAATACCGTATCCTATTTGTTCACACACTTTCCGTCTTTTGATATTTCTCTCACCGGCTGCAGTTTACACGATGCGTGTTACTGACATAACATGAGCCTCGCTGCACAAGTTCTTATTGGCTGGCTGTCTATTGCCAAGCAGTCCAGCAGCAACAAGCAAACACCGCTCGTTTCACACTGAACAAACTTAGCACCGCAATGCGGGGTCAAAACCACAAATGTGGTGTTTTATAACCCTGGGTAAAATGCGGTGCAAACACCGCTTTCAAATGACAGGTGTGAAATGTGTCTTTACCCGGGGCTGAAAGTGTTTAGAACGACGATAACCAGGGGTGAAGCACAGTGTGAAAAGCCCTTCTGAGGAATACAATCAGAGTTACATTAAAAAAATGAAGTTAGAGATTCTGGTTGAAAAAATATGTATATTTTTCTTACAAAACACTGATTCGCCTTTATTAACCCCCCGGAGCCATGTGGAGCACTTTTTATGATGGATGGACGCACTTTATTAGGCTTCAAAATCTTGACCCTCATTCACTGCCATAATAAAGCTTGGAAGAGTCAGGACTTTTTTTAAAGGTGCCATAGAATGCATTGGTACAATATTTAAAATTGTACTTGGATATCTACATTGAAGGTATGTGGCTTAGGTAAGGGTAAAAAATCTCCAGAAATGGTTTTACATGTCCATTTACAACCCTAGGATTTCGCTCTAGAATGAAACTGTTATTGGCTTATTTGGCAGGGTCATAAATATTAGTGTTGAGCTCTGCTCTGATTGGCTGTTTCACAGTGCGGCTCAATGTTGAGTACTGCTCTGATTGGCTGTTTCATAGTGCGGCTCATTTCAGTAGCTCACACAGCAGGAAGGAAACACAGAGAGGAAAATATATAATTCAATACTTTCTCTCACAGTTATATCGTTGGGTAATTATACTGTATATAAAACGCGGGCATCAGGGAGCCACTATTAATATGTGGGACACTGAAAATGCACAAAATCGCTTTTTCCTTTCACCTTCGCTTTCGAGATTCACGATCGCATGAACTCCATTTATACTATGGAGCGGCAGTACTTACCACACATTTTACAAGATCAGATGCTTGTCAGTGGTGCTCAAGATTATGCACTGTAATGTAACAGGCTACCACCAGCAAGGAGCTATCCATGTCCCTTTAGTGGGTCGCGTTATTTTATTAGAACGCATTAGTTGCTTTCCGTGCTTTTCTGAATACAGACATCAACCCATCCCTGCACTTCACATCCCCTGCACAGCCTAGAACATAACATTTATTTCCATGATCAGCCATTTTCACCATTATCCTTGCTTGTTTCTTCACAAAACCTGCAGAACTTCTGATGGTTCGGCTGGCAGCTGGCCTAGAACATGGGCAGGTAACATATGCAAATCTTGGGGGTGTAACTACAGGTGCATCTCAATAAATTAGAACTTTCGTGGAAAAGTTCATTTATTTGAGTAATTCAACTCAAATTGTGAAACTCGTGTATTAAATAAATTCGATGCACACAGACTGAAGTAGTTTAAGTCTTTGGTTCTTTTAATTGTGATGATTTTGGCTCACATTTAACAAAGACCCATCAATTCAATATCTCAACAAATTAGAATATGGTGAGATGCCAATCATCTAATCAACTCAAAACACCTGCAAAGGTTTCCTGAGCCTTCAAAATGGTCTCTCAGTTTGGTTCACTAGGCTACACAATCATGGGGAAGACTGCTGATCTGACAGTTGTCCAGAAGACAATCATTGACACCCTTCACAAGGAGGTTAAGCCACAAACATTCATTGCCAAAGAAGCTGGCTGTTCACAGAGTGCTGTATCCAAGCATGTTAACAGAAAGTTGAGTGGAAGGAAAAAGTGTGGAAGAAAACGATGCATAACCAACTGAGAGAACGGCAGCCTTATGAGGATTGTCAAGCAAAATCGATTCAAGAATTTGGGTGAACTTCACAAGGAATGGACTGAGGCTGGGGTCAAGGCATCAAGAGCCAACACACACAGACGTGTCAAGAAATTTGGCTACAATTGTCATCAGAGGTGTCTTACCTGGGCTAAGGAGAAGAACTGGACTTTTGCCCAGTGGTCCAAATCCTCTTTTCAGATGAGAGCAAGTTTTGGATTTAGTTTGGAAACCAAGATCATAGAGTCTGGAGGAAGGGTGGAGAAGCTCACAGCCCAAGTTGCTTGAAGTCCAGTGTTAAGTTTCCACCGTCTGTGATGATTTGGGGTGCAATGTCATCTGCTGGTGTTGGTCCATTATGTTTTTTGAAAACCGTCACTGCACCCGTTTACCACTAAATTTTGGAGCACTTCATGCTTCCTTCTTCTGACCAGCTTTTTAAAGGTGCTGATTCCATTTTCCAGCAGGATTTGGCACCTGCCCACACTGCCAAAAGCACCAAAAGTTGGTTAAATGACCATGGTGATCAACTCCATGCCACGGCAAATTGAGGCAGTAATTAAAGCAAAAGGAGCCCCTACCAAGTATTGAGTACATATACAGTAAATGAACATACTTTCCAGAAGGCCAACAATTCACCAAATATGTTTTTTTTATTGATCTAATGAAGTATTCTAATTTGTTGAGATAGTGAATTGGTGGGTTTTTGTTAAATGCGAGCTAAAATCATCACAATTAAAACAACCAAAGACTTAAACTTCTTCAGTCTGTGTGCATTTAATGTAATACACGAGTTTCACAATTTGAGTTGAAGGACTGAAATAAATGAACTTTTCCACGACATTCAAATTTATTGAGATGTACCTGTATTAGTGATCCTGACTGTGACGTCACAGTCGGTGTTATGTGCTGATTCGCCTTTTTTGCAGTTTTTGTTTTATTCACAAGATTTACATAAGGAGGAGGAAACAATGGTGTTTGAGGCTCACGCGATGTCATTTCCATGTACAGAACTCTTATTATTATTATTAAACTATGCCAAGGTAAAGACAGTTTTCCATTCTATGGCACCTTTAAATCAACTCTTTATTTGAGTGAACTATCCCTTTAAAAACCTGAGCTCTCAAACATCCACAGGATCCAGGGCCGCTCACTGTCATTCTTCTTTTTACAGCCTCAGCAGACAGACCTGCCATTCATCGGCTCAACCAAACAGCACTGAAATTTCACAGAGCTAACTGAAAGAGCTTCACTGGCAAATGGCCCATCAGTGCTGTATCATGATGCTTGATTTGTATATTAAAGGTACCTTTTGAGAGGAGCTCAGAGAGCCATTTCCCTGAAAGCAGATCTGAGTTTCTGGAAAAGATGTGGATGGTGAGAGACACTCCTTTACTTCCTCAAGCTGATCATCTCCAAAATAAGACATCACTGGATTGAACTTCCCTGACACCTAAAAAGCCAAATGAGAAGAAACCAGCAAATACTAAAGAACAGATTCTTATTGGATTTTACACAAGTGAATTTAAATTAAGATTTGAACCCAGACCAATCCATAAGCGGTAATGGAGGGAAGGGCATGGCCCTCTTTCTGTAGGGCGAGGTGAATGTAAACATCCTCCTCCGTGTTTGTGTCACACAGGAAGAGCATCAGGAAGTCCTCCTTGTAGCTGTGGATGGCGGCCACCAGAGTGCGCTCACAGCACATCTTCTGGAAAGCGCTGTTCCCACTCTGAGTCCAAGAGCTCTGAGGTAAAAAACAAAGACGTGTGAAGAAAAAGAAAATAACTAGTGCGACAAAATGAGCTGGTTATCCATCTATTGCAAGGAAAACAAGCATACAACACAAAAAGTGTAGTTAAATTTGTGAATAAAAGTCAGATTTATGGGTTACGGTTTGAATCAGCCTAATGAATTACTTGCTCAGAATCAATTCATTCATTGAATTGATTCGCTTACTGAACTGCAAGTCTTCATTACTTTGTTATAAGAAGCCTTAAAGCCTTATTGCTTGCATTGAAAAAAAATATGTAGAAAAAAAATTCAAAAATAACAAATTTTATTTATTATTACATTTATCATTGCAATCATCAATATTGAATGAAAATAAATAAGGACCATTATTTAAAAACAAAGGACACACACAAAAAGTAAACAAAAAAATATCCATGAAAATATTGTATCGAATATAAATCAATACAACAAAATTATTAAGAATGTTGTGATTTTTCTCTTATATTACACACCATAATAGAATATTTTTAAGTAATGGTTCACCTAAACTGAAAATATTGTGACAATTTACTCAAACAGTTTTATTATTAAAGGTGCTTCATTGCAATCAACAAAATTTTGTATGAAAATAACGATGTGTATATATATATATATCTTTATTTCAGCTTTAATAGATTCACTGCAGTTAATTTCCAAGGCAACATTTCCAATTGATCTATTTTAAGTTTTTCCTCTCATTTGTATCTATTTATTATGTAACAAATGGTTTTCATTAGTTGTAATTAAAGGGGTCATATGACGTTGTTAAAAAGAACATTATTTTGTGTATTTGATGTAATGCAATGCGTTTATGCGGTTTAAGGTTCAAAAATGATTTCCCACATATTGTACATTATTGTTGCATGCTCTGATTGGCCAGCTATCCAGTGCATTGTGATTGGCCGAATACCTCAAGTGTGAGACGGAAATGTCCCGGTTGGGGAAATGTACCGGGCCCCAAGTGGGGACATAATTACTGATTATAATGACTTATAGTCTTTTTACACATTACCATTAACAAACATTACCATGTCTGCAATTTTGATCGGAGAAACGACACACAAAAAGCACTACTCTACACTGCTCAAAACTCGCGTTTCAATAGTCAGTGGCAAATTCTTTAAATAAGAAAACGTACTTACAGGCTACTTACAGAGTCAGAAATGCCAGACTGGACGCTGGCGGCAGCAACAGTACTACAGCGAGAATAATAGTTCCGCCTTCTTTCTTTATGTATACATTTGGGCGGTGTTTTGTAAATCTTCCCACACCCTGATGTAGACATGTGGGGGCGTGTTTGAATGGGCTATTTTAGGGGGGCGTGGCAGAGTCTTAACTTTTATAAAGAATATCTCTTTGGTTTTGAGACTTTGGTCTTTGCAACTTTAGGGATCTTATCTATGCACAAACAGCTTGTAACACTCCAAAGAGAAAGGGAAACTTACATCATATGACCCCTTTAATAATAACAACACTGCTTACCGTTATGGGTCGAACTCCAGCTAATATTGCCGGGACAGCCTGAGCCGGAAGATCAGCATAACAAGCTCTGGAAAGATTTTGAGAGTATACAAAGCAGTAATTATACAAACATATATGTCCTAAACAAATGCAACATCTTTCATTAATGGTTTAATGCTTGTAAAACAAAACCAAAACCTCAGGTAATCATTTACACAAAATTAAGTTTAGGTATAAACAAAATTTTCATTGTTTTATAACAATTTATGAACTTACTTGAGAAACCGGAGGCTGTTTCGTTCCACTTTTGTGATGTCTCCGAAGTCAACATAGTACACTTTTACTTCAGTATCACTGAACAGCTCGTGGATCACCACCCGGTAGAACCACATGTCTCTGGGGGCCACACAGCACACCTGACCCGGCCGCACATATGCATCAGGCAGTCGGTATCTCTCCGTCACTTCTGGGTATGAGTAACAGCTCCTGGAAACAAGTATTAGGCATGTTCAGAATGACATACTACTCAATCCCAGCCCAAATAATTATGAAATTAATCAGTGACAATTCAACATCCAATGTAATGAGTGAGATACCTCATTTCAATCATCATGTTCTCCAGGGCTCTGGCCTCCTTGTTTTGGCTGAAGCGGATGTAGAAGTGGCTGGGAGACTCCGTCTGCTCCACCAGGACAGGCACCAGCTCTCTCTCCCTCCTGCGAGCCGGGGGCTTCAGCTTACGGCAGCGCACTGCGTCTGGAGGATCAGCTGAAACTCGACTCACAACCAGCTCTGGGAAAAGATCCACCATCTACAACAAACAGTGACACACGTTGTGTTTAGAATTATTATTATTATAAATTCACGTTTTGGTACAACACAGTGGTGTCACGGTTCAGTATGTTTTCGATACGGGAGGCAGGGCAATTGGTTACGTCGCAATGTTGGAAATATTTCTGTTTCAAGCCATGAAGGTGAGCCAATGGATATCACACAAGCACACGTTTGCACCAGTGGTTTGCACACATGCAAACTTTGCGCAAGATTTATGCTGGTGAACATCTTAATCAGTCATTTCATTATAAGCAGAAAGTGAAAGTAAAAACAGAATGACGGAGCTTTCCGCATCTGACGCCGCATATTCTCTCAGAGACAACGAGAGATGAATCTACTTGAACATATGCTGGAATAGACTATAGCTGTTTTCATTTATTTTAATTAGTGCTATCAAAGTTAATAACGCATTAACGCAAATTCCTTTTAATGGCACTCATTTTATTAACACGCGATTAACGCAGCGCATATTTTCTGTTTGACCCGTGGCCCAACCCGTAGTTGGAGAAATGGAGATGCACAGTGTTGCCAACTTAGCAACATTGCAGACCCCTTTAGCGACTTTTTCCCCCCCCAAAAAAGCGCCCAAACCTTATTTAGTCTCAGAGAATCGCCGGTACTGCGAGGTCTTGCTTTCCTAGCACGTACGCACACACACATCTCTCTCTCTCCGCATCTGCTCAGTTTCTGTTCAGCATGCGCACACATCTCTCTCTCTGAATCTGCTCAGTTTTTGTTCAGCACGCGCGCACATCTCTCTCTCTCTCTCTCTGAATCTGCTCAGTTTCTGTTCAGCATGCGCACACATCTCTCTCTCTCTCTGAATCTGCTCAGTTTCTGTTCAGCACCCACACACATCTCTCTCTCTCTCTCTCTGAATCTGCTCAGTTTCTGTTCAGCACGCGCACACATCTCTCTCTCTCTCTGAATCTGCTCAGTTTCTGTTCAGCACCCACACACATCTCTCTCTCTCTCTCTCTCTGAATCTGCTCAGTTTCTGTTCAGCACGCGCACACATCTCTCTCTCTCTCTGAATCTGCTCAGTTTCTGTTCAGCACCCACACACATCTCTCTCTCTCTCTCTCTCTGAATCTGCTCAGTTTCTGTTCAGCACGCGCACACATCTCTCTCTCTCTCTGAATCTGCTCAGTTTCTGTTCAGCACCCACACACATCTCTCTCTCTCTCTCTCTCTGAATCTGCTCAGTTTCTGTTCAGCACGCGCACACATCTCTCTCTCTCAGTTATGCGATAATTGTTGCGGGGCAAATTAATGTGTTCCTGTGGCTAATTAATTAGTGTTCCTGTGGCTCAGTGGTTAGAGCATTGCGTTAGCAGCGCAAAGGTTGTGGGTTCGATTCCCAGGGAACACATGTACTGACTAATACAAAATGTATAACCTGAATGCGACAAAGTCGCTTTGGATAAAAGTTGTCTGCTAAATGTACATGTAAAATTAACTTTATCAATAAAAGTAATTTCATTATAATAATAGGCCTAATAAAAAATAAGAACATAACGGGCCTACATTAATTGGAAATGCCAAATCAGGGTTCTAGACTCATTCTTCCCACCAGTCGCTGTTTTGCAACTTTCTCATTTGGACGCACGAGAACATAATTTGGTCGCAATTTTATTATTAATTATTTATTTTTTGCTACAACATGGGATAAATCAATGCATGCTGATGCACTTTTATCATGGTTTATAGTTATATGGTAAAGGAAGTTATTTTTCGTCATTAGTATTATTTGTGAAATAAATTTTGTGAAGGGGAATTCTTCTTTTACTATATTATATGCCGGACTTCAGATGCTTTCACATTCGGGGTTTTGAATTTGTGATCTTTAGTCACGTTTTACAAGAAAATATAATTGTCTGTCTTGCTTACATCTATTCACTATTCACTTTTTAAGACTAAAACAAAAGATGGATTCATTGTTATTCTTAATTAAAAAGCACAACAACAATAAAACTGCTATCTACATTGACAAACTACCTTACATCATTTATTAACAAAAACAAATAAGATGAGGCATGAGGCACATGGAGAAATATATACGGATTAATACATTACAGAACGTTCAGCAAACACTGAAGAATAAATAAATAAAAGAAAGCCTTAACGTGAGGTAAACAGCAAATATAAGCGTTTTAAAATTAAAACAAAAAGAAAAGCAAAACTAAACTGCGTGTCGGTGACCGTGCTTGCATTATTTCCACAAGAATATAAACATGTTCACATTCTCTGGTTTTAAGAATCTGACTTTTACTTTACTTTAGCGTGAAAACCAAATCCTCCATCCGCTATCATTTCCTCAATATTCGCATCGTTTTTGCCGCGCGTTCGCGCTCGTGCTGACACGGTGAGTATAAACAGGCTCTTCACCAGAACCGCTCGCATTGACAGCACATCTCTTTACGTGATCAGTGCAATGACTCCTGCTACTATGTTCCGTGGCTCTGCAGCGCTGTACGGAGCAGACGCTTTGGAGCAGGTTGCGTTGTTGAGCACAGTGGCACTGATATTTCACATACTTTAAGCTCTTTTATTTTCCAAACATAATAGGATTAGTCCAACAATCCGTTCGGTTTGTAATGCGTACCGAACCGAAAGCCTCGTACTGAACGGTTCAATACGAATACGCGTATCGTATTCGATACGAATACAGAGATAGTCTGTTAGAAGCACATTTTAGTTCATGACGTCCCAAAATAGCACAGTTGAGTACACTTAGCTGATTTTAAATGTATCTAAAGTACCAAAAAAAAATGTTTAGTACATTAAGTAGTATATTTAGTATATTATGTTGTTCCATTATATGTAGTATTAATAATGTAGTAGTAATACTGCCTTTTTATACCTAAATACCACACAACTTTACTAAAGTACATTTTGTAAGTTTCCATAGAATTGATTTGGGAGGGAATGATAATGGATTATAAATAATGAATCTTAACCTGATGGATGGTTTTATTGGTGATTCTGAGCTCAGTCTCAGACTCTTGGGTGTCTGTGCATTGCTCCACTTTTTCTCGCTCCCACGCAGACTCAGTACAGCTGAAGTAATTGGCTTTGCTGGAGGGATTCTGGAATTCATTCGTCAGACTGGAGGTGGTGCCGTGACCCGGGGATAATTCTTGCAAAATGAATACATCACAATCAAAGTTTCATTAAAGATGATCAATAAGCTAGAAGCACTCATTTGTCTCTTCAAATCAATATGACATAAAGCTAAGTACCAGGTTCAGTGGGTTGTATATAATTTGGTTTGAACTCCACAACCATCCATTGGTTTTCACTTTCGTCAGCACCTTTTTGGATGGACAATGTGTCACTCAAAGCCCCAACCATTTCCGTCACGCTCAGAAAGCCATACTGGCTCACCGGCAACTCCTCCCCATACATTCGCTAAAATAAAAAAACAGATCGTAAGTTAGAAAAGCTCACTGGCACCATCTAAAAACTCTGAAATAAATATTGCTGTGGATATGTTTTCATTTTCATTGAGTGATACAATATTCCGACAATCATTGAGGTTTATTTTGCATGACCTCGACATATGACTACATTATACCTTACGGTTTCAACCCAAAATCTATGGAAGATTGTTTTTGCCACAGGATAAAATTATAATTAAAAAAGGTAATTGCCTAATCTCACAATTCAGATTTTTTTCCCTCACAATTCTCAGTTAATATCTCAAAATTCTGACTTTTTTTTCTCCCAAAACTAAATTTATATCTCAATATAAACTCAGAATTGGTAGAAAAAAAAGTCTGAATTACGAAATGTAAATGTACAATTGCAAGATAATTTTTTTGACTTTTCTTGAAATATAAGAAAAGTCACAATTACCTTTTTTTTATTCTATGGCACCGAAACAACTGAATCGCAAGATGTAAACTCATAGTTCTGACTTTTGTATTCTCAGAATTCTGAGTTACAAACTTCAGAACTGTGAGACAAAAAGTAATAATTAACTTTTTATTTCCGTGCCGACCACATGCTTCCATGAAAATAAAATAAAAGACACAAACGCGTACAAAATAGGCTTAATATTCTGTAGGCAGAATATATTTTATTTTCTTCTTTAGATATGAACTCAGATATGGTCTTGACAGGCTTTGTGAGAATACCTTGTATTCTGTGGGAAGATTGTGAATGGAGATCCCATTGCCATTTTCAGCTACAACCTGAAAAAGATCCATATCTCAAAAATAAGTCAAGGTGAGAAGATGAGACAGGAAAGAGTTTTAAAGCGGTTATGTTTGACCTTCCGTAGCTTATCTTTCAGCTCGTGGCTGACTGTGCCAGCAGTGCCCTTCTCGAGGATCTGCTGTCTGAGCTCCTCCTCAAGCTGTAAGAAGATTTACCTCAGCAGTATGGATTTATATATATATAGCGCAAAAGGAAATATCACCTTAATTTCATACAAATATACAAACCTTTAAAATAGTTTCTTCAAAAGTGTGCTCTGCCTTCACAGGCTCTGGTTTAGGAACAGCATGGGGGGAGTGCAAATCTTGCTGGTTCCTCTCTGGTGGCGAAGTTGATTTGGGACTGACCAGCTTCTGTTTGGTCACCACAGGAGATGCCACTGCAGAGTGACCATAATAGAAAATACATAAATAATCGATCTGAACCAAAAACAAGAGCATGATATCAACTTCTCTGTCTCCAGAAATTCCATTATCATATACATACACGGCTTAAAAAGATTTGTCATCAGACGTTTGATCTGATTTTGTGGCATTATGGCATTCCTCAGAAGCAGTTGCGAGCCTGTGCGACTCTGCTGCATGATTACAAAATCCATGGCAGCCGCCAGCATCTCGGAAATGGAGTAGAAGCCATACTGCGTGATGTTGAGTGGTCTTCCGAACAGCGCCATATACCTGTACTCCAGCTCTGATAATCTGACCGGCCCATGAGATAGTAACTGTTTAAGTTGGCTGCGCAGTTGAGCGGGCAGAGTGGGTTTTGATTGGCCACGGCGAGGAAGAATAATGGGCTGGTTCCGTGGGTAAGAGATGTGAAAGTTTCCTGGTGTTCCCCTCCGAATTTTGGATTTGGTTTTGGGGTCACGTTGCTTAGCCACCAGCTCTTGGATGCCTTTGGTGCTCTCATCTACAATGGCTGTAAACAGAAAAAAAATGTCAAAATACTTTTAATAGTTCTAAAGCGAAATCGATGAACGAACTGGTGCGAGTGACATAATTTTTTCATCACACCAAACCTATTTCGTTTAGAGAGCTTGAAACCGCTTGCTAAAGCAAACTTTCGGGAAAAGTTTGCTCGAGCTGGTAAAAATGTATCATAAGATGTTTAGGACAACTTAGATTTTTCCCACACCAACTCACTGTGTGTTATTTTCCAGATGTGTTTGCAATGTCAAAGTATATCAACATAAACAGTTTTGTCCCACACAGTGATATTTTTGTCTCGAGGTAAATATTATTAGGTTTATGAATATTTTCTATTCGTTTTATATTTAAATTTTGTTGCTTTTCATTTAAATGTTTTTTTTGTTTACATATTTTTTTTTGTCATTTTATTTAAGTTTGAGGTATTTTAATACATCAATTTAAACTAAATAAAAACGAGAAAAGTTATCTTTGCAACTAGCCAGATTATTATTTTTTTATTATATTTTATTTAAGCATCAGTTAATGTAATTTTGTATTTTAGTTAATGCCAGCTAACTCAATTTTATTTCAAATAACACCTTTTTTCAATGGATTTAATTTTAACTATAACAACCCTGGTCCCACACACATCTTTTTGCGCATGTAGTGTTTGAATAAATGCGGCATTTTTTCCAGGGATGCACCGATATGAAAATTTTGGCCGATACCGATAATTCTTTATATTTAATAAATCTATATCAAAATGTTTATAAACTTTTTGAGAGACTGATTAAAAAAAGGTCTCATTATTAAAAGCCACATCCCAAACACTTCAACATAAGCAGCCTAGTTTGAACAGTGTAAGTTTAAAAATCATATTTTACTCTCCCATTACCAAATTTCACCACAAAAAAGTCTCACAAATAAAATAAAATAATGCATAAATAATGCAAACAAGTCATTGGATATCATTACTAGGGGTCGACCGATTATCGGCCTGGCCGATTATCGGCGCCGATATTAAGCATTTTACCGATTATCGATATCGGCCATTTTAAAAACAGATTTGCCGATAATTTGCTCGATTTTTTTTTTTTTTTTTTTTATGCAAACAAACATATTATTTACAGGTGACATTATTTATTGGTGAATAAATAATACAGGTGAAACTATTTAATGTTTAAATGCACTATTTGGCTCGATGCAGCCTGTCTGAGCTCAACACGCTGTGAGAGTGAGGCGATCTCTCAATCTCTGAGAGCAATCTCCGCCCACCGCTCATCTGATATGTAGAGAGTCACGAGTATGAGGCGCCGCCTAGGATTTAAATCAAACTTCGCTTATCAACACACAAAAAACACGTGCATATACACCTATAAACACTCGCACATACATATAAACTTCCATGCATATACACCTATAAACACTCGCGCATACATATACACTTCTAAACACTCGCGCATACATATAAACTTCCATGCATATACACCTATAAACACGCGCACATACATATAAACTTCCATGCATATACACTTCTAAACACTTGCACATACATATAAACTTCCATGCATATACACCTATAAACACGCGCACATACATATAAACTTCCATGCATATACACCTATAAACACGCGCACATACATATAAACTTCCATGCATATACACCTATAAACACTCGCACATACATATAAACTTCCATGCATATACACATATAAACACGCGCATACATATAAACTTCCATGCATATACACATATAAACACGCGCATACATATAAACTTCCATGCATATACACCTATAAACACGCGCACATACATATAAACTTCCATGCATATACACTTCTAAACACTTGCACATACATATAAACTTCCATGCATATACACCTATAAACACGCGCACATACATATAAACTTCCATGCATATACACTTCTAAACACGCGCACATACATATAAACTTCCATGCATATACACTTCTAAACACGCGCACATACATATAAACTTCCATGCATATACACTTCTAAACACGCGCACATACATATAAACTTCCATGCATATACACTTCTAAACACGCGCACATACATATAAACTCCCTGCACGCATACACACCCATACTTGGTTTCAGCTGAGTATATACGTGTATGCAAGTGATTTCATATGTAGATGTGCGTGAACTTTTCAGTGCAAACGGAAGGCATTTCAGTGTAAACGGAAGGCATTTCAGTGCAAACGGAAGGCATTTCAGTGTAAAAGGAAGGCATTTCAGTGTAAAAGGAAGCAGCGGCACTTCCGGCGGTATCTCCAGATGCCGGGACATTTGAAAATTGAAAATTCTTAACGTGGCTTAATGCATTAAAACAGTGTTTTTAAAAGACCAAACCCAATAAACACATTATTAATAAAGCATACGATGTATAGACAAGCAGATCCAGAATCAGAACGTAATGCGTTTAATTACGCGTAAAGCTTAAGGAATACGCTAACTTGGCTTGCAACGTTATGTGGGTGGGTCCTTCCCCAGAAAAAAAAAATACTGGAGTATTTGACATTTTCTGTAGTCTGGTGCCTTTTAAAGAATAGGCGGTAAACTCTGGAATAGTTTGCCCCTCCCAGTAAGAGAGTGTCCTACATTCAACACTTTTAAAACTCACTTAAAACAGTGGCTTCTAGAAAACCAGAGCTGTACTCATTTTTAACTGTCACACATTTATCATCCATACACTTTCATTGTTAAAGTTGAATGCAGTATAGAGGTGGATGAACAATGTCTTTTCCATCATTGTTGGAATTTTTGTTTTTGTTTGTTGTTTGTTGTCAATGTATATGTCACCATTATGTGTACCTTCTTATTTATAGTGAATGAATGTTGTATTATTGTTGGCTGTCTTTATGTTAGTTTTATGTTACCTGCCTAGGGACTGCGGATGAAAAGTAGTTATTGTTACTAATTCTGGCATATTTACATGGTGTATTTTTATACAACAATGTTCATGAATATGCATGGTCCCTATTAAATAAACCAATAAATAAATAAATAAATAAATAAAAATAAAGAACGTGTCTATTCACACAAAGGGACAAATAACACGTTTAGTCTATGAAGTTTCAATGGCGTAAGAGGTAAAGCATATACCATCAGAGTTTGTAACGCGAGATACCCGAGTTCGCGTCCGCCTTTTTCCGAAATCATTCTCCCTCACATCTCTTATTATATTGGAAAGACAGTTGTTTTCAATAAAAAAATAAAATAAACAATCGAAAAGTTTAAATAAAGTATCGGGTAGGAGTGTATCGGGCAGCAGGTACGCTCAATTGTTTACTTTGCTGTTTCATTTCTATGGACTCTGAATGAGCCAAGTGCAATAGATTTGAGGAAGCAGCAGTGTGGAGGCTGTAGCTAAATGAAGTTTAATTTATTCGTCATGTCGTGTGGAATTGATTTGAATGACGGCGTTCTGAAAAGTGCACAGACATGAACGGGAGACGGTAAAAGTGGATCTCAAAAAGTCCAATAATGTTCCTGTCCCACCCACACAATGGTTCCGACGACCAAACGACATTATTATTAAAATACTATAGGCTACTAAATACATACTATGTACAGTACATAATTATTTATTATTAATAAAGTTTTTATTGCGTTTAGTATTTTAAAAACACTGTTTTAATGCATTAAGCCACGTACAAGCTTTTTAAAATTTCCGAGCATCTGGAGATTTGCCTAGTGGGCAAACTGACTGAATGTATTTGAATATATTTGCCAATATCTCGCCTTAAACAATACTTCTGATATTTACCTTACTGTACGTACAATAAGCCTACACAATAATTTTACATGAAAAATTTAATTTGCAGAAATGTATTATATAAATATTTGTGTACTGTACATCTCTATGAAGGGGCAAACAACTCACTGTAAATCCCTATAAAAGTAATACAAGCTTTACAGTTTGACAATGTGTTATTTTAAAAGTATTTTGAAATAAAATACATCGGATATTTTAACCCAGTCGGTGGAATTGTCAGACGGTCCCTTAACCATCGAGCACAATATGCTTCAACATTTTCTCCAGTTTAAATGTACTGCTACAATACACGTTTAAAAAATATAAACAATTCATATGCCACAACTTTATATCGACATCATTTTTTTTACCGCCAAACTCAATAAACACATTATTACACATTAAATCATGCTATACTGTACATAGTTTGATCTTATAATGTGTTTATTGGGTTTGGTCTTTTAAAAACACTGTTTTAATGCATTAAGCCACGTTAAGAATTTCCCATTTTCAAATGTCCCGGCATCTGGAGATACCGCCGCTGCTTCCTTTTACACTGAAATGCCTTCCGTTTGCACTGAAAAGTTCACGCACATCTACATATGAAATCACTTGCATACACGTATATACTCAGCTGAAACCAAGTATGGGTGTGTATGCGTGCAGCGAGTTTATATGTATGTGCGCGTGTTTAGAAGTGTATATGCATGGAAGTTTATATGTATGTGCGCGTGTTTAAAAGTGTATATGCATGGAAGTTTATATGTATGTGCGCGTGTTTAGAAGTGTATATGCATGGAAGTTTATATGTATGTGCCAGTGTTTAGAAGTGTATATGCATGGAAGTTTATATGTATGTGCGAGTGTTTATAGGTGTATATGCATGGAAGTTTATATGTATGTGCGCGTGTTTATAGGTGTATATGCATGGAAGTTTATATGTATGTGCAAGTGTTTAGAAGTGTATATGCATGGAAGTTTATATGTATGTGCGCGTATTTATAGGTGTATATGCATGGAAGTTTATATGTATGCGCGAGTTTAAGTGTATGTATGCGCGAGTGTTTATAGGTGTATATGCATGGAAGTTTATATGTATGTGCGAGTGTTTATAGGTGTATATGCACGTGTTTTTTGTGTGTTGATAAGCGAAGTTTGATTTAAATCCTAGGCGGCGCCTCATACACGAGTCCGACCAATCAACGCGGAAAACTGAAGGCAGTCTCACACCGAAAGCACATGCTAACTGGAGCTGCCTCGGTGATCACGCATCAGTTATCTCTCAAAGGTAAAGCAGCAGCAGCAGACGTTGCTGAAGTTGCAAAACACCTCAATATAACCTATGATGTCCGCGATGCGGAAAATGCGGGCGGAATCGCGGAATGCAGTCATATAATGGAATTTACCGTATAACGCGGAATGTCGCGGAATGTGTCGAAGTTTGGATGAATTAATCAAAAGTAGGTCAGTACACTTAAATCGACTCGCGCTATGGACTAGTATCTATAAATATTAAGCCGCAAAAACACTATTTAAATATGAATCCTGCATGTTCTGCATCTCTGTTAATGAATGACACAGACGTGCGGTTTCATTTACTGCACACATACATACTCGAGCGCGTGCTGCTCGCGGTGTTTTCAGCATAAATGAGGACATAAATACACGAACAACATCCCCAGAACTGCTCAGAGAGTCACTTGATGAGCATTTGACCGTTTCATTTGAGTAAAACGATCGTCATATCATTTATACATAGGCTACAGAAACTTAAAAGGTCCTCATGGCAACCTGTCAAAATATAAGTTCGGTTTAGCCGAATATATTACTGTGGTGCAGTAGAATATACGTAATACAACTACAACAATTATTACAACTTTTGTTGAGAATAATCACACAATACGCTAAATACATTTACTTTAAGTTTTACAAAATGTTTACAGAATGCTTCTGGGTGATCCAATAATACTTATGTTATTATTAATATTACTGTTTATTTAATGTTGTTGTTATTAACAGTTTTCAGAATTAAAGACATGTTTAAAAGCATTTAAAGAACGTTTCTTTGTCAGAGCTCTTGTTATTATTAATTTTGGCATTCATTTTCATTTTTACACCAGACACGTATATCGGTTCAAAATATCGGTTATCGGTCTACTTGATCTGTAATAATCGGTATCGGTATCGGCCCTGAAAAACACATATCGGTCGACCCCTAATCATTACATGTGTAAAGTATCAAAATGCATGTGCCATGGATGAATAAAACGGAAGAGCCATCTGCATGGACAATAATGAAATTATATTAATTACTAAACCATATTGTTGATGAAAATAAAAGTGGTGGTTATTATTAGTAATGCTTAAATGATTTTGAACAAGTAAAAAATTTGCTTAGTAAACTGAAGCGCTTGTTATAGCGGGTTAATTAGGCTACATGAGAATCAGATATTTATAGAACACAAACATAATATTACAACTTATATGTGCACAAAAATACGGAAATGCACAAGTTATTTTTAACTAAATTATGTGCTAGTCAGATGTGTAACTCGTGGACGCGCACTTGGCTTCCCATAACAAGGCTGCTGAAACATGGCAACTAAACCCAAAGAATTCACAACATTTTATTATAATAATGTTCTCATTAGAATGTTATAAACACGACAGTCCCAATCATAATCAAAATCTCCTGTTTGAGCTGCGTGCGCTGAGCTAAATATGATCACCGGCAAACTGAAGCACTCTATTAACGCTCTATTAACATAACCAAACGCATTCTATATGAGATAAAGCAGATATACATAAAATAAACACAATATTACTATGTACAATTGCACTAAAGGCTGCACATGCACAAGTGAACTTAACTGTCATGGAGGTCTTGCGCTCAACGCACGCACAAAACACAGCGCACAAAGATTCCACGTCATTTACAGTAATGTTCTTATTTAAATTTGATGTAGCCTTTATAACAGACTTGCTCTGCACATGTTGCACATAAGTGTATTGTCCTTTTCAAAGTGATTCCAATCATATTTCAAGAATTTCAAAACCATTATGGCGTACAGCGCACATCTGAAGTGTCTCTGAAGGAAATAATGCATTATTTATTGGCTTAAAGATATAGGCCAAATTTTCTTATCGGCCCGAAACAGATAAAAGAAAGAAAATGAGCATTTATCGACCGATACCGATTATGGTGGACGATATATCGTGCATCCCTAATTTTTTCCAAACCAAGACTATTTGGTATGAATACATGTACTGTTACACCCATTCTTTTAACAGATATAAAGGCTAAATTAAGATATAACATATTGATATTAAAACAATTCTGTAAATGTAAATTCTATGGGTCTTCCGGTCTCATTCGCGACCAGCTATTTTTAGCTGTACAAGTTCGTTTTGCTGCTTGATATTGAAAATTGGTGTGTCTTACCACCATATTAATTTAATGTATAATCGTAATTATGAACACACTGGTTTATAGTGTAAATAGTTTACCGTTTACTGCATATTGTTATTCTTCTCGGCTAATGAACCGGAAGTCTCGCCCATAGGCTTACTTCCGTGTTGAAGAAAAAGGTGGATAGATAAAAATATTAATGACCCATCTTGCACCTGTGGGTGTGTCCAAATGTTTCTGTCCAATAAAATGCCCACTAGAGTGAAAAAAACTCTCCCACAATACCAACAGCTTATGACTAGTAATATAATGTAGCAATTCATATAAACCAAATGTAGCAATTTCATAATGTATTAAAGAAGTCTTATCATGAATGTGCAGACAAGTCATTCTCTAGGCCATAAATATTGATTTACCAGCTAACAAAAGGGATAAAATACTAATATCACCTTTCAAAATGATGTTGCCGTCGAGGCGGTATTCCAAGCGCACAACATCTGGCATTTCCTTCACCATATCCAAAACATTTCTGAATCCCAGTAACCTGAGGGGCATGGGGAAGCCCAGCATGGTCTGGTAGTCTTTCTTGAGCTGCTCAGGGGTCAAACCACGCTTAGCAGAGACCAGAAGAGAGCGGACATCCTTCTTCAAACCCGTGAGGAGCTGATCCTGGGTCATCCTGACAGCTAAAACACAAGTGGGACACAATTTACTTAATTTATAGCTGACAAAAACATAACAGTTTAAACGTAAATGTTATTCCACCCTGATGTCAACACCGTAAAACATATTTTTTATTGACAATACTGGTTTAACGCAGAATGTACCCGCTTACACACTTGGCAACCGGCTTTAAACATATATATCTTTGTATTTGCATTTGTATTTGTTTTATGGACGAGAGATTACCTTTTGTACAAGATGAACGCGTTCTGTCGTTACGTGGGGATGACGCGACAGGCCACGTTTTTTAAAAATGGGAATTTTGCATCACAGGTGCGCGATTATGTCAATGGAAGGAACGTCAAAAATATCCTCCGAGAATGATTTTTAAAACAGGAGTGTGATGTGTTTTTCTTTAGCGTCTGTGTGGGCAGAAGCGGCAGACTTCCTGAGGCACGTGCTTCATCAGCATTCAATCAAGCTCCTCGTGCTGACGCTGCACTTTCTGACTTTATCTACACACAGCTTAACTATGTTTCTGATGTATAGGCTACTTTAACTTTTTTTCACATGATTTAATTTTTTTTTATAAAATTGTATAATTTTCCAATTGTCTTAAATAAATGAAATAAAACGAATACAAATATATGCCAAATGTTTAAGTATTAAAAACATTTTGACATAGGCTAAATGCATTAAGTTTATTATGAAAAAAACAATAGACTACTGTTTACATAATTTTTTTAAATCATGATCAAATTTGGCGATTTATATTTGAATATAAAGTGTTGTGCAAAATAAAAATAAAATAATGTCAGACATATCAACAAAACTCATACATTTAGCCAGATTTATAAGTATATTTAGGAAAGTTTTGTTTTGCATACATTTATAGTTTTGTTTAATTGTTTCATTTTTTATTGATTCATTTTTTTCATCACAATTTAAATTACAAATCTATCTATCTATCTATCTATCTATCTATCTATCTATCTATCTATCTATCTATCTATCTATATATATATATATATATATATATATATATATATCAAGATAATAAACATGACCTTGGCAGTAAACAAAGGTCTTAAAACAGAAAACAGAACATGAATTAATTATCTTGATATTTCTTATGACTAAACTTAATAACACTGTGTATATAAATGGCGTTTCACAAAACCTTTTTCTTAGCTTTTTTATTAAATGATATAATTAGCCATTTACAACCCTAGGCGAAGGTGAATATTAATTACCTTTGTTACAAAGATGACATTTTTCCTAGAATTACCTGAATAACCGTTTTCTAAATATGTTGTTCTATTTCATTATATTTATTATATACCCTATACAAAAAAGTAGATAGATAGATATATAGTTGTTCAATCTAAATTATTATTATTATAAATTAACCTATTGAGGTCATGCAGAGAACATGCAAATTAGGTGTTTTGTAACGTATTATTTTCCATTCAGCGCCTCTGTGTAGGATGTTACCACTGTGAAAAACACTTGCAAATACGATGTCAGACACTGTAATATGCTCTGGCCCACTCCCTGCTTATCGGGGCGATGAGATTCATAGCAGACTGTTGTCACTCAATGGCTGGATGTCTAAGTGGTGCTCGCAGAATAACATATGTTTTATAGACAACTGGACTAGTTTTTTGGGAGACCTGACCTGTTGAACCTGATCGTCTTCATCCCTCCTGGGGTGGTGCCGCTCTTCTCTCTAGAAATATGGCATATAGTCTTAGAGTTTGTACTTGACTAACTGAGCCCAGGTCATGAAGCAAGACAGACTGGCTAAACCGACCGTCTGCTATCCGCCTCACGTCACAGAAGTCAGCTAATTCTCAGCACTTTCACCTAGATATCACACCATAGAGACAGTGTCTGTTCCCCAAACTAGAAAATACAAAAAAACGTCCAAACCAGTTTATGAGTAACAACTTAATTGATGTTCAACAAATGAAAAATATATATAAGATAGAGAAAAAAAATGATAAAACTTGGCTAACTGAATATCCGGTCCCTTTCTACAAAAGCAGTTTTTGTAAATGATTTGATCAATGATCATAACCTAGATTTGCTCTGTTTGACAGAAACAGGGCTAAAACCAGATGAATACATTACTTTAAATGAGTTTCCCCCCCGATATTATTGCTATAAAAATGAGCCGCGTCCAAAAGGTAAAGGGGAAGGTGTTGCTACAATTTATAGCAACATTCTCAGTATTTCTCGAGGGCAGGCTTTAAGTATAACTTGTTTGAAGTTATGGTGCTGTGTATAACATTATCTAGAGAAACACGTGTTAGTGATAAATCCCCTGTGACGTTTGTACTGGCTGCTGTATACAGGCCACCAGGGCACCATACAGACTTTATTAAAGGATTTGCTGATTTAGTTAGTACTGGCTACGGATAAATTCTTAAATGTTGGCGATTTTAATATCCATGTCGATAATGATAAAGATGCATTAGGATCAGCATTCATAGACGTTCTGAACTCTATTGGGGTTAGACAACACGTTTCAGCGCCTACTCATTGTCGAAATCATACTCTAGATTTAATACTGTCACATGGAATTGATGTTATTGGTGTTGAAATTCTGTAGCAAAGCGATGATATGTCAGATCATTATCTAGTCTTGTGTAAACTCCATATAGCTAAATCTGTAAATTCTACTCCTTGTTACAAGTATGGTAGAACCATCACTTCTACCACAAAAGACTGCTTTGTAAATAATCTTCCTGATTTATCTAAATTCCTCAGCACATCCAACAGCGCAGAAAAAATTGATGATGTAACAGAAACTATGGACTCTCTCTTTTCTAGCACTTTAGGTTGCTCCTTTATGCTTAAGGAAGATCAAAGAAAATAGTCTGACTCCGTGGTATAATGAGCACACTCGCACCCTAAAGAGAGCAGCCCGGAAAATGGAGTGCAGCTGGAGGAAAACAAAACTAGAGGTATTTCATATAGCTTGGCGGGAAAGTACCCTATCCTACAGAAAAGCAATAAAAACTGCTAGATCTGATTACTTTTCGTCTCTTCTAGAAGAAAACAAACACAGCCAAGTATTTAAACAAGTATTTATTTAATACAGTGACTAAATTAATGAAAAATAAAGCATCAATAGGTGTTGACATTTTCCAAGAGCACAGCAGTAATGACTCAATGAACTACTTTACTTCCCAAAAAATTGGCTGTTATTAGGCCTCTCATTAAAAAACCTCAACTTGACCCCAAAGATCTAGTTAATTACTGACCAATCTCAAATCTCCCTTTTCTGTAAAAAATACTAGAAAAGGTAGTATCCTCACAATTATATTCCTTCTTAGAGAAAAATGGTATCTGTGAGGAATTCCAGTCAGGATTTAGACCATATCAAAGTACTGAGACTGCTCTCATTAGAGTTACAAATGACCTGCTTCTATCATCTGATCGTAATTGTATCTCTTTATTAGTTCTATTGGATCTTAGCGCTGCGTTCGACTCTATCGACCACAACATTCTTTTAAATAGACTAGAACACTTTGTTGGCATTAGTGGAAGTGCCTTAGCATGGTTCAAATCGTACTTATCTGACCGCCATCAGTTCGTAGCAGTGAATGAAAAGGTATCATATCGATCACAAGTGCAGCATGGAGTACATCAAGGCTCAGTACTAGGGTCATTACTTTTCACAGTTTACATGTTACCCTTGAGAAATATTATCAGAAAACATGGGGTCAGCTTACACTGTTATGCTGATGATACTCAACTTTATATTTCTTCGTGGCATGGTGAAATACACCAAATTGAGAAACTAACGGAATGCATAGTCGATATAAAAAACTGGATGACAAAGTTACTTATTACTGCTAAATTCAGAAAAAACAGAGGTGTTAATTATAGGACTTAAAAACCCCACATGTAATAACCAAGAACACTGTCTAACACTTGACGGCTGCTCTTTCGATTCTTTTTCATCAGTTAGGAACCTAGGTGTGCTGTTTGATAGCAATCTTTCATTTGAAAGCCATATCTCTAGCATCTGTAAAACAGCGTTTTTCCATCTTAAAAATATATCTAAATTGTGATCTAGGCTCTCAACGTAAAATGCAGAAATGCTAATTCATGCGTTTATGACCTCAAGGTTAGACTATTGTAATGCTTTACTGGGTGGTTGTTCTGCACGCTTGATCAACAAACTACAGATGGTCCAAAAATGCAGCAGCTAGAGTTCTTACTAGAACCAGGAAGTATGGCCACATTAGCCCGGTTCTGTCAACACTACACTGGCTCCCTATCAAACATAGTATAGATTATGAAATCTTGTTAATTACTTTTAAAGCCCTGAATGGCTTAGCTCCTCAGTATTTGAGCAAGCTCTTATCACATTATAGTCTTCCCCGTCTGCTGCATTCTCAAAATTCTGGCCGTTTGATAAAACCTAGAAAATCAAAATCAACTGCGGGTGGCAAATCCTTTTCCTATTAAGTGCCCAAACTCTGAAACAAACTACCTAACACTTTTCGGGAGGCAGACACACTCTGTCAGTTTAAATCTAGATGAAAGACCCATATCTTTAACCTGGCATACGCTGAACACACTAATACGCTTCTAATATTCAAATCCGTTAAAGGATTGTTAGGCTGCATAAATTAGATCAACCGGAACCAGGAACACTTCCCATAACACACGATGTCCTCGTTACATCGTAAAAAGAATGGTATCTACGCTAATATTTGTCTGTTTCTTTCTTATTCTTTTTCTCAGTCCGTGTCTGGATCAGATGGTGGATTGGCGCCGGGAGATGATGTTTGCAGCCCTGATCGTCGGCGGAGGCCGGGACACCTGGATGAGCAGCGGGGATATATCCCAAGTGAAGACCTGGACTAAAAATACAATAAAACTTAAAATAAAACAAAATAACAAAAAATATAATAAAATACCTACTTACATAATACTAGTTTTAGAAATTAGCAACAATATAAAAATAGAAATATAATACATTTATACATTTACAATTTTAATTAAAACAATAAGTAACCAATAAATAAACAATAATCTCCTGGCCAGAGGAGAACTGGCCCCCCCGACTGAGCCTGGTTTCTCCCAACGTTTTTTTTCTCCATTCTGTCACAGAGGGAGTTTTGGTTCCTTGCCACTGTCTCCTTTGGCTTGCTCAGTTGGGGAGACATAATTTCAAGCGATTATCGTCAATTTGATTTCACCGATACTATTTAAACAAAAATAAGATAGAAAATGACATCTCTGAATTCAATAATGAAATGCCTTTAACTGAAAATTGAGTGTTTCATCTTATTATTATACATTACTGACACTCTATCCTCCAATTTTATACTGTTAAGTGCTTTCACACAATCTGTATGGTTAAACGCAATATAAATAAAGTTGACTTGACTTGAAAAATTAATTAGAAGAGTGCAAACACTCCCCTGTCATCATATGAACCTGCAGACGCCTACAGAGATACTCCCTGTTCAGACCCACAGAAGTCCACAGGAGCAGACCAGACACCAGATGAACCCTCACAACAGATGCTTCTTATGAGCGAGATCGTGATGGAGAAAATAACAGAAACATCTCAGCATTCTTCAAGATCTGGACGGGTAAAGCGAGAGCCATCGCCTTCTGCCAAAGAGAGGAAAACCAAAGCCCCCAAATCCGTGAAGCTCCAAGAGCCCCACAAAAGAAAAGAAAAACCAGAAGTGACAGAAGAGGAAGAAGACAGAGGTGAAGCCAAAGAAGCTCAAATCGTCTCCAGCAGCACTGTTATAAATGTAGACAATGTGAGGGAACAAATAAAAGAGGACCGAGAGGAGTTATTGGGATTATTGGAGACTGAAGGGCCTGGAGAAGGTAAGTGTGGAGAAGAAAACATCTCAGAAAAGATGGAGAACCAATAGTATATTCTTCTGTCTTAAATTGTCTCTAAAGCCTTGAAGAAGAGGTACCTTGGAGTTTCTGAGCTTCTTCTCATCGTTTTGGTCCTGTCTGTGGTGATCTTCTTCTTTCCTATTTCCATATGGTTCTGTGTGAAGGTATGCTTTCAATTTATGAGATTAAATATTAAAACTAAAATACATTTGTAACTGTTTGCAGGTCCCGTAACTTTAATTTATTATGTATAAAATTGTTTAATTGTAGATTGTGAGAGAACATGAGAGAGCCGTGAAGTTTCGATTGGGGCATTTACTGCAGAAGAGACCAAGGGGTCCTGGTACAATTACATTTACATATTAACACTTTTACAGTTAGCAAGGTTCTAGTTATTATTTTATCTGAAGAATATACAATTTTTTATAATAATTGATTAGTAAACATATTTTTACAATTTTAATTTTGTTTATATTTATGTTATATTTTAATATTAATTTATAATTCTTAATGTTACATTAAAATGTGTAAAGCTAATATAATTTTTAATTAATATGTTAAGGCATTTAATGTTATGTTTAATGTGTGTTAATATTAAGAATAAATCATTTTAACATTTTAATAATTCATGTTTGTGGACTTTAACTCATACATGTTTCATTTTGCTGCAGGGCTGGTGTTTTATCTCCCATTTTTGGATGTGTGCCATATAGTCGACATTCGTCTGAAAATACTGAAGATCCCTCCTCACGCGGTAAATTCTTTGCTTTCAAAGTAACACAAAAGCCTCCGTATTTTCTGCACACAGACCTTAATCAGGTTAGACGCCATACTGAATTTAATGTGGATGAAAACGAGTATGTAAGGGAAGACTTAAGTCTTTACAATGGAATGCACTGTATGAAGGTCCAAGATCATGTATTTCACAACTCACAAACAGTTTTATTGAGTTTTTGTCTTCTGAAAGTTTTTTTTGGAAAGATGTTTTGTCTGGTAAACAATCGACATATTACAATCCAAAGCACTGTCCTTCTGTCGCTCACAGCCTCCCTTTCGTTCCTGTAAAAATTGAATTACTACTGACTAAGGTCTGCGTAGGCAGCATTGTATTTTCTAAGATGATCTTTGAGTCATTTAATGAAGTGTTTTCTAAAAGGCTGACTGCGACAAACACCATCTCACTTACACACGTGACACATATGTAAACATAAGGGTGGCAACTGGTCAAAGACTAGCCCAATCAAAACATCCACCCTTAGGTCTCTTGATATGGCTTGGATCTTTCAATTCAAGTAAAAAAAATAAAATTGACCCTTTTCCAAGTCTAAAAAATGATAAAACACTTCTCCATCAAGCTATATAATTGAATGTCATTGTATCCTCAGGTGGTGACCAAAGATCTGGTGTGTACTGAAGTGAGTGCGGTGTGTTACTATCGTATCGAGAATGTGTCTGTGTGTTATTCCTCCCTCGCCGGCGTCCCAGATGTGCTGCAGGCTCTGACCCAGGTCTCTGTTAGAGAGATACTGGCCCATCATGCCTTCACTGACATTTTGCTGGACCGCAAACGGATGGCCCAGGACATTCAGGTAGACATAAACAGATATGACACCTCATGAGGGCTTGAAACAAGATGTCTACTAAGTTTTCATTTGTTGGGCAGGTCAGTTTAGATTCGGTAACCTGCAGGTGGGGTATCAAAGTGGAAAGAGCAGAAATGTAAGTACATGGAACAGATTAGACTGCAAAAGTCATCACATTACGGGACTCATAACAATACTTTATGTCCACTGTTGCAGAGAAGAAATCAGTCTTCCAACTGAGCTGCAACATAACTTCGCTGTGGAGGCCGAAGCGAGACGTCAGGCAAAAGTCAAAGTAAGGCCGTCTGTACAAAATGGGATTTGAACCCACAAACGTTTAGTTTCCAACCCAGCTTTTCAACCACTATGCTTTGCACAGGTGATCTCTGCAGAGGGAGAAAAGGCAGCTTGTGAGGCGTTGAAGGCCTCTGTAGAGTCTCTCTCTGGTTCTCCACTGGTCGTGCACCTTCGACTCCTGCAGCTCCTCAACAATCTGCGCTCTGAGCAGCCCGCTGTGGTCCTTAACATACCTTCTGATGTCCTGACTCAATCCATCGACTTCACCAGTTTGACCAGACCTGCCAATCAAGGTCTGACCACAGGTGATGGCTCAGATGATGCAAACAAAGACTCGCCCATGATGTAAAAACAGCATGGCTATCAGTGTTTACTTAGGAAGAACAGTTTCATATGACTAATGTTACACAGACAATTTACTGATACAATATTTATCTTTGCACCTTCTAACTCTCATTTTAACTTAATCTTTAAAAACACTAATAATTTACACTAATAATTAAAGGGTTAGTTCACCCCAAAATTTAAATTCTGTAATTAATTACTCACCCTCATATCGTTCCAAACCCGTAAGACCTTCGTTCATCTTCGCATCACAAATTAAGATATTTTGATTAAAACTAAGAGCTCTCCGACCCTCCATAAACAGCAACGCAACTTCAATTTTGCGAAGCTACGATAATACTTTTTGTGTGCAAAGAAAACTAAAATAACGACTTTATTCAACAATTCTTCTCCCCCAAATTACTGTTTTCCACCATTTTAGGCCTACTTTCTGCCTATGTTTCTGGACCTGGGAACATTACTGCTGTATGCTCTCAGATTCCATCAAAAATATATTAATTTGTGTTCCGAAGATGAAATAAGGTCTTACGGGTTTGGAACGACATGAGAGTGTGTAATTAATGACAGGATTTTCAGAATTTTTTTGGGGGGTGAACTATTCCTAAAGCTGCAGTCCGTAACTTCTATTAACTGCTCTAACAGATAATAAACAGAACTCCATGCATCTTGCGGTAGAACATTGTAGCCGGAGCTACTTCTCTCTGTTTATGTCTATGATGAATCACACAAGTACTGGGCTATTCCCAGTGTTGGGCTAGTTACTCAAATAATGTAATATATTACTCATTACTAGTAATATTGTTACTTTACTTATTAATTTCTGGCAGCAGTAATTAGTTACATTACTAGTTATATTACTTTTACTTCACGCCCCACAGAAGTTGTAACTGTGTATCTTCTCCTCATCATTTGACCAAAATTCACATTGGACTGCAGTCAGAAGTTATTACAAACACTCGATAGTGATTGATAGTGACATTCAAGTAGAAGTGTTGTATTAATCTCATTAATTGTCAGGTGTAGCTTGAAGCTAATTGTAATTTCTCCATTACCCATATATGATTATATTTCATTATGTATTTTATCAAATCACATAAGTTTGTAAGAAACTGTTTAATTTACCAAAAATATTTTTAATTAGTAATATAAAGTAAATTAAAACCACAATTTACACAGCAGTGTTCAGATCATCTTTTTTCCTGACAAAATCAATATAATTCAATATTTCTATCTGCTGAATGTAAGCTTTTCCATATTCCAAGCTAAGCTTGCCTGCTGCACTGGGAACATCACATGTATGTGCGAGTCGTGATAATTATGAAAATAAATCTAGGAATTATTTGATTGTTGGATTCTAAATCCGAGTGGTTGAGGCATAAAAAGTAACTAAGCTATTTTATGTAGTAGCTGTAATATTATTACAGTAAGTAAATTACTAGTAATTGGCTACTGCCCAACACTGGCTACTCCGCACCGGTACCTACCCGAACCAGTCTAAAATAGTCCAAGTATAAACACTTATTATAGGGGTACCGTAGTGATTCAGGACTAGCCAAAAACACGGTTTGGAAAATGGATTCATACGTTCATATAAATTATTTAAATTGTGAACAAAAAAGTTATGGACTGCAGCTTTAAATGTAATCTTTAGCAAATCTTAAAATTAATATTCTTTTTATGGTATGTGCAATACAAGTACACTTCAAATACAGGTGTGTCTATACTTTATTATTTTGCCCCACATGAGCTCCAGTGTGGTGATTATTCCCATTTAGCGTTTTTTGGTGCCTCTGGACACTTTCGGGCTGGCTTCGGGTTTCTGACTTCTTGTTTTAGCTTCAGAAGGGGTGCTGGGGGCCTTGTGTGTGGGTGCTACATTCTTCTTGCTCGCTGTACAAAGTAAATATTATCAAGAGATTAGAAACAGGCCAGTTCATACTGAATAAAAAAATTTAAAATTATTCACAACAGGTTCAAGTTGAATTTGCCAAGTTGAAAGCTGCTGGGTTTGAAATGACTTGTATGAGTGGTGCTTCATACAAGTCATTCACAAGTTCACTGCTTCATATACGTATTGTCATTCACTGCTGACAATACACTACAGACAATGGTCCTTATTGCCTGCAACATTTTGAAAAAAAATTGGCTGATGTGACCACACCTTAATCTTGTTTTGTATCTGATGTGTAATGTTAGCCTCTGACACACTTACACTTGGTCTCCACACTGGGCCGAGCCTGTAGCTGCCTCTCCATATCTTGTATCTTGTCCAGAGCTGCCTGTAGGTCTTCCTCTGCCTTTAGCGCTCGTACCTCCGCGCTGATAGCTCGCGTCTCTACATCCCTGGACAATACAGCTTATGTAGAGACCACTACAGATCTGATTAAAGGATTAGTTTACTTCCAGAATGAAACATTTCCTGATAATTTACTCATTACCATGTCATTCAAGATTTCCATGTGTTTCTATCTTCAGTCGAAAAGAAATTGAGGTTTTTGAGGAAAACATTTCAGGATTTTTCTCCATAGAGTGGATTTCAACAGGGACCGACGAGTTGAAGGTCGAAAATGCATGTTCATTGCAGCTTCAAAGTGTTCTATGCGATCCCAGTCTAGGAATAAGGGTCTTTTCTGGTAAGATGATTGGTCATTTTCTAAAATAAATAAAAAAACGATATGCTTTTTAACCACAAATGTTTGTCTTGCACTAGCTCTGTGATGTGTGTCCACGACTATGTAATCATGTTGGAAAGATTACAGACGATTTTGAAGTTTGAGGAGAAAATCCGATCTGCCTACATCCTTTCCCAGAGCTAGTGCAAGACGAGCAGTTGTACAAATATGTATTTTATTTATTAGGAAAAGACTGATATTTTTGCTAGACAAGACCCTTATTCCTTGGCTGGGATTGTGTAGAGCCCTTTCAAGACCTTCAACCTGGTGGTCCCTTGTGAAGTCTATATGGAGAAAAATCCTGGAATGTTTTCCTCAAAAACCTTAATTTCTTTGTGACTGAAGAAATAAAGACATGAACATCTTGGATGACATGGGGGGTGAGTAAATTATCAGGACGTTTTTATTCTGGAAGTGAACTAAACCTTTAAGAAGAAATTTGACTTCTAATACTTACAGAAGCTCTTGCTGAAGAGTTCTCACTGTTTCTAATGCATTGAAGGCTTCCTTGGCATTTTCAGTGTGAGGGGATACCACAAGTTCTTCAGTCTGGAAAATAATAAGAAAGGGTTTATGCTTTACACTTATGCTTAGATGGGAAGCTGATGGAGATGGTTTCGGCCAACTCACCCCTTTAAGTTGGATGGTGTCCTCTCCTAAGTTCTTCTCAGTGATATTGCCATCATAACCAACTAGCTTCATGACTGAGCCATCTTTATCATGTCTGCTGGCCTTTTCTTCCCCCTGAGGAGGATTTGGTTTATTTATTTGGTGTTAATCCATGAAACCAATCTAGCTATATGGCTAGCAAGCTAATAGCTTATATGGAAAAAAGTGTTAGCTACATATTCATCAGCACTTTGGAAAGAATAAGGCCCAGTGGCGTCTTTTATGGTTAAGGGTTCCTTTTCATCTTCTTTGCTAGGTTCCTCTGGTTGTTGCTGGAGCTGAGAGGGTAAACAAGAAAGTAACTCACATTCTGTACTAGCATATCTGTATTCTACCAGAGAGCATATGCTGATGTCGCTCACAGGCTGTGGCACAGTTTTTCCAGACAGCTGCATGTTCACAGGGCTTCCCTTCACATCTGACAGTAGTATTCGACAGGCCTCCACCCACTTGCCACACTCTTTCTGAACAAACCCAATCCATGGCATTACAGGTGAGAAGTCAATTTAAAAGAGTAAACCTTGGTTGAAAAGATCAGAGGGATTGTAAAGCACCTGAAGTTTAGCAAGTTGGTAGAGCTGATTCTCTGTGTCATCCTGAGTTGAGCTCTTCCGGATTGCCTCCTCCACAATAGCCTGACAAGAGCTGCAGGACAATTTGTGTAAATAATTTATGCTTAACTATAAGCAGCGCAGGTATTTCCTCTTGATACATTGAATTTAATTAGATTACCTTGTGATGTATTTGGAGAAGTAGTCAAGTTTCCCAGAGAGGTTCCTGGCATCCTCCTCCAGCTTCTCAACAGACACATCCACAATTCAATTCAGGTATTGGAAGATTCGGTTCTTGGACTGGCAGCATCAGTAGCAGAAGGTCCACCATCCACCGAATCAACTTGGTGTGAAGAGAAGTTACCTGATAACACATGATGAGATCATTATTCGTGGCTTGGACCTTGGGCATCCAGTCCTGGTCCAGAAAATCCACCTTCCTGCAGAGTTTAAGTCGAATCGTGGTTAAACATCCCTGAACCAGGTAATCGAAAAACTTCTAAATATCCTGTTCTGCATTTCCCAAAAGAATCACAAGCATAAGTAGATCATAGAGACCACTGGTACTAATGGTTTCTACAATCTACTTAGGCTTACTATGCATTTGGTAAATGCAGCTGTCCTGCCATGAGAGATGATAATCTTGTCTTGTCTACTCCAGATCTGTTGGCTCTAAACTCTGTAGGAGGGTGACCTCCAGGAACAGGAATGGATAACCCTGACTTAGGGCATGCAAGAAACGTTATGCAGTCCTGGGGTGTACCTCCTCATGAAACCTTATATTTTCACAGTTGAAAAAGTTTTCTTGAGAGAACCGGAATTCCTTCATTGCCTTTAAAACATCATCCATTTCCATCCTGTCACAGATACAAACAGGAAAATTGGACATGGTTTAACCAAAAACTTTATCAAGTCCTATTTGTTTTTTGTCTTTAGTAGCAAGTAGCTGCCCGTGTTTCTGAGGGTCCATTTTGTTTAGGATGCTACCTAAAAAGAGCCATTACTGTTTGCAGTATATCACTAGGATTAGCAAGATAGCTATAATGTTTGATCCTTGCATCTGTCTTACTTGGTGTGGGGTTTCTTTTTAGCCCTGTCCCGTTCTGACTGTGTGCTGTTCACTAGTTGGTGAGCCTCCTTAGATAGATTCATCAAGTTGCCAAGAGTTTCCTCTAACTTGAGCCAATGACCCAAAGACTGCTCCTCTGGAAGTCCACTCAAGGACTTCAATTTTCTTGACCAGAACTCCATATTTTCAATAAGCAACATTAGTGTTGCATGGATCCCTGCAAAAACAAACAAGAGCAGACATTAATATCCATTGGAGAAACCAAACAAGAATATGTGAGGAACTAAAGAGCTTGGTTCTCACCATTTTCTCCACTAATACGGATCCCCAGTTGGTTCTGGAGCTCTGTAATTGTCTTTGCCAGCTCCCTTGTGGCCTCCTGGCCTTTAGGTGGCCCTCCATCTGGACCAGGGTGTCTCCTAAAGAGCTGGAGACAAACCTCAATCCAGGACTCTTGTAGATTTGTAAGCATTTCGAGTGTTTCCTGACCAGACACTAGGTCCTCTCCTCCGTATCGCTCACACTGCTGTGTCAACACCTATAGGTGAACAGAGATAGCTATAATTTTTACATTTAAAGTGGAAAGTAGAAAGTTTATTGAGTAAGAATAAAATGTATTGCTAACCTTTGACCATTGCTTCAGGTTTTGGGACAGCTCATCTTCTGAAGACTTGTCAATGTTCATACTAGGATTCCTTATTATTAACCAAAACAGAGCAAAGTCAATAAAGAAATAACAAAAATACAAAGAAAACAAGTATTTCCTTTACTGACCTTGATTTGTCTTCATAAAACTTGTGCCACTTGACAATGTTTGCATGGACAGATTCGATGTTCTTACGCTGTTTGCTTTCATTCTCTCTGAGGTTCTTCATGAAGTTGGTCAATTTATCTTTCCACTGGTCAGTCAATTCCATGATGTGAGAAACATCCTCAAAGTCCTGCGAATAAAAATAACATGGACATAACATTACTCTACATGTCAAAGTCTTGACAGAATGAGATATTAGGTACTTTAAGTACCTTTTCCGTTAGGAGAACAGTGAAATGATCTGCAGTCTTGGCCCAGGTCTGCTCACTAATATGTAACCGTCTGACCAGATTAAGTTTATTTATCTTTATTATCTGAAAGAAAGATGTGAGCTATTTAGACTTTTGAGATATTTGTATATCAAATACTTTCAAAATAAAAGTCAAAACAAAAGTAATTTGTCAAGCAGAATGCCACAAAGTCACCTTGACTGCAAGACTATAGGTGGCTTTTTTCCAGAGGTCCCTTTCTTCATATAGCTGAGACATCTGTCCTTCAAGTCTCCTTCGCTGCAGCTCATGAAGCTCATGGTACTCTGCTACAATACTGCAGAAAAGTCACTTTATTTCAACCAGACTGATATAAAGTTACAATGAATCAGTGTGAGTCTGTATTAAACACTAGGGGCCAGATTTACTGACAGCTTGTGCCGGTGCAAACCGTGTTTAGTAATCAGGAGTTACTAAAGACGCACAGTGAAGAATTAGCGTTGAAAAGGCATGGACAGTTATTTTTGCGCTTGAACTTACTGAATATTTATTTGTAGGAGTTCTCTTTCAGATGCAAAATTTATGGGAGGAGAGTATTAAAATGAATCACGCAACGAGATTTACTAACGTTTTTGCTCGTCAAATTACTGGTATTTGCGCCATTATTTAACGCCCCAAAAAAGCATGTCTTAAACTATTTTGCGACTGTGTCGTAAGTAGATCACCCGCACCTGATGAGCATCATCTCTGCTTTATTTGCGACTATGCTAATTTACGTTGAGCTTAGTATATTGCGTTGGTCAGTATGTAAATGAGATGTTGCATCTGTGTTCTTTAAGTTGCATGTTATCAGTAAATCACCTGCAGAAATTTGCACGCCCATCGGCGCTGTTTTGGAATTGCGCTCTCTCTCTAAATTGCCCTGTATAGTAAATCTGGCACTATGTTTAAGTATTATTTCACGCACTTTGCATTGCGTTGAGACTCCTCCAGGGCTTTAGCGAGCTCCTCTTCGGCTTCCTCAGCCTCTTTGGACACATTCTCATCATGTTCTTTCATAACACTCAGTTCCCTTTTACAGGTCAAGTATACACAAGGTTAAAACTAACAGAAACCACACTCAGTTGACCATTTAGAAGTTGTATCCAGCTTACATATTAAGCTTTGCAATGGAGCTTTTGAAGTGAATGATTTCTTCAGTGAGCCTGCGGTCTAGAGCCTTCTGCGCTAAGGTTTCTGTGTGCAGACCCTTCACCTGTCGTGGTATACGGTCAAGTAGAGCCACGTACCGCTCCCTGGACAAGTGGAAGAGGAAGTGAGGTCACTCTCTAATGAAAACCCAGAGGTAAAACTGTGATGCAGACCTGATCTTGGCGAGGAGTTGTCCTCTCTCTGGACATTCGACGCTGACCTGGCGGATTAGCTCGTGGAATACTATGTTGTAGATGTTCTGCTCGATTTGAACTAGCTCCAGTAAATTTTCAATCTGAAACATGATAAATTTTCTATAAAGATAACCTTTTGTATCATTGTAAATCATTATATTTAGTCATAATTATCATTATTGTTAACGTACCAACCTACATAAATCAAAATGATACCTGATTTTTATTTACAATATTTATTTACTTGTTTGTGTAATTCTATTAAATTTATTTACACTCAAAACCCTTCAAACTAACTTGCAAGAGTTTGTTAGTGGCATTTTTGGTGACTGTAAAGTGTATTTTAGTTTTGTTACATTATATTTAGTCATAATTGTGAAAATCATATGTGTAAATATACCAATCTACAAGAGTCTGAATGATTCTTTATTGATTAATTGACTGACTGATTGTTTTTTAACTAACCTGTGAGAATTCAGTCAGTTCTTGAAACTCTTGATTGACACCTGCTTTTTCCAGCATTTCGTCCATCACTTTCATTAACTGTATCACCTCAAGACGGCCGCTTGGTTTCCTAGTGGTTGTTCAGACAATATTATAAATTATGTATACTATTATACAATACTATTAATATCAATCATTGAAATGACAAAGAAAGAAAGAAGAAAAGAAAGAAAGTGGTTGTTTAGAAACTATAAACTAATATAAATATTTATAATATTAATATTATTTACAATATTTTAAATAATAAACTAGACATAATTTATTTTATAAATAAAATATAAATATATTTTACATATTTACAATATAATATTTATAAATATTATTTTATGAATTGATAAATATTATATTTTGCATATAAATATTTATGCTAATATTATTAATGATTTTAAATGAATAAATATTTGGTTTCTTTGTGGTTGTTTAAAAATATGTATAATATAAAAAAAAATCTCAATTGCTTTGGCTCAATTCTCGAATTAAATTTTTTTTCTCGAAACAATAAGTTCGGATCTCTGAACAATTAGCTTCTTGTTCACATCAGATTGGAATTTCTTATTGATTTGAGCAACTTGCGAATGCTTTGGCACATGTGTGCAAACAGTAAGTGAAATTGTCTGCAGTTTGCACAACAACTAATTGCATATGGCTTGTTGCTCAAAACTGATGAGTCGATTTTCACTTAAACTGTAAAACTCTTCACAACTTCTGAATCATTTTTCATCGTGTAAGCCGTCACATTCAAAACGATCCATTCAATTATGAAAAAGTAGTATACAAGCTTGTATATTCCATAAATATCTGACATTGACATTGTTTGTAATGTCTGCTAAATTGGCAAATGACTTATAATTGCAATACAATTTGAATCAACCATTTAACCAATCAAGTTTGGGAGCATTTATATGTAGATCATATATGTAGAGCACAAGATCAGATGTCTCTGTTGGATGCCATGAATGCTGAATGTGAGGACATCACAGCGGATCTTTGCAGGGGATGTGTGCGGTATTCAAGGAGATTTTTTCCCGGTGCATGGCAATGGAAAACATCAGATGTGATGTTGTTGAAAATCTTTGGCCTGACCAACAAGAGCGACAGGATGTCCACCAAGAATATTTATTTTTATGGATGTTATTTTTTATTTTTGTGTATTTGTGGAAACATAAGAAATATGAAATGTACAGTAATTGGACAAGCAAGATTTCACTTTACATGTAATACATCCGTACAAAAATAAATGTACTGTATAAATACAAATGTTCATATCATTTTTTTTCTATGTACTATTGACTCTTCTCAACAAATATCAGATTTTTTTATCCATGGTTGACTGTCATGGTGAAAAAACAACTAAACATTTGTTACCAGTGTGGCTCAAACGATATACTTCATATTTTGGTGGCCTTGGCCAAATTACTGACACGATAACTAGGTTTTGAAGCATGAATGAAATGTTTTGGGTGAGTAACTACATTTTACAGACATGCAAAAAAGTTCTGAAGTTCCAGCAAACAGTTGTGACATTTGCACTCACAGTTTAGAAAATGTTAAGACTGTTTCAAAAAATGTGCCAAAGCAATTGAGAAAAACTGTAATATTAATAATATTTTAACAAAAAACTAGACAGACAGACAGACAGACAGATACAGACAGACAGACAGACAGACAGACAGACAGACAGACAGATAGACAGACAGACAGACAGACAGACAGACAGACAGACAGATAGACAGACAGACAGATAGACAGACAGACAGACAGACAGACAGACAGACAGACAGACAGACAGACAGACAGACAGACAGACAGATAGATGGATTATATATTGCAGAACAACTCACATTGATGGAAAGACTCTTAGCTTCTGTTTGTCATCTTCTAGAAGAACTGTGAATTTGCTATAAAGGAAATGAAAACAAAGTAAAATCCTTGTTTAGCTGTAGAACAACAAGAAAGCAGACTGACTTACTCATCATAGCATTGCAGTCCCTTAAGGCCTTTGTTTTTTATAATGTGATATTCTTCCGGGATTAATGTTTCCAGTGAGCTCATGTCCTTTGCAAAAAACAACAACACAAAGTTTCAACATACAAAAAGATATGAAGAATTTAGCACCAAACTCAAGTTATTCTCCTATCACTTGCATTTTGATCTCCCTGAGTGGAGCTTCGTTCAGCCATTGGTGGGAGAGGCAATCGAGCATCACAGAGGAAGGATATGTCTCTGTTCAGATTCAAACAAACACAATGAGCTACAATATGTCTCGGTGTATTGTATATAAATGCATGGATTGACTCCAACCTTCCAGCTCCAGTCAGAGAGGTCGGCTGGTTGAGAAAGTATTGGTATTTCTTGCGTCTAGCTGGATGGTGCCACACTGCATCAGTGCGATGTATTAAACAAACCTGGTAGAAGAGGTAAAAAGAGATGATTTAGTTACAAAAACAATTTAACAAAGAAAAGTTGGTACAGACCTTGAAGTCCTTAGGAGTTTTGGTTAATCTGAGGGGTCCGAGTCTGTCTTGAGGACAGGTGGTGGATGTTAAAGTTGCGAGGAGCTCGTCAGGAATTAAATCATCACACACTTGCAGGCTGCTTCTGTCTTTAACAGGTGTTATCTCTCTCACCTGAGGAAGCTCTGCCACCACTAGACAGATTAATCACATACAAAGACTAGATAAGACAGATACTGTACATTAAATAGACACAAAAACATGAAATGCATATTGTATACTTAAAATATAATATCAAAAATGATATATATGTGTGTGTGTGTGTGTGTGTATGTGTGTGTGTGTGTGTGTGTGTGTGTGTGTGTGTGTGTGTGTGTGTGTGTGTGTGTGTGTGTGTGTGTGTGTGTGTGTGTGTGTGTGTGTGTGTCTGTGTGTGTGAAAAAGACGGTAATAAATATAAATAAATAAATAAATACAATCAAAAAAGTTTATAATGTGGCATAGATAAATACAATAAATATTCAGTGGTATTGAATGAATGAATGAATGAAAATAAAATAATGTTTTAAGTGATGTGGAATAATAAATTATTGTTTCGATGAATTAAGAACAAAGTTGGTGATTAGGCATAAATAAATAAACAAGAATAATAGAAGAAAGTATTTGTGACGTGGCATATAAAAATAAATGCTGAGAATAAAAAAACAAACTTGGTGATACTAACTAAATAAAGAAATAAGCTATTACGAATAACAAAAAATCAAGTTGGTGATTTGAAAGAAAGAAAGAAAGAAAGAAAGACAAAAGTGGTGACTTTTTGTCTGAAAATTTATACATATTAAAAATAATATACATAAAATGAATTAGGAACAAAGTTGGTCTTTATGCATAAATTAATTAAATAAACAAGAATAATAGAAGAGAGGATTTGTAATACGGTATAGATAAATAAATATTTAGAATAACAAATATCAAACTTGGTAAATAAATTAACAAACAAATAAATAAATGAATGGGCTATTAAGAATAACAAAGATTAAAGTTGGCGATACTAAGAAAGAAAGAAAGAAAGAAAGAAAGAAAGAAAGAAAGAAAGAAAGAAAGAAAGAAAGAAAGAAAGAAAGAGGAATAAAAACAAAGGTGGTGATTTTTAGCATGAAAAATAATACAATAGAAAAAGTTTATGATGTGGCGTAAATATTACGATTAACGTAGGATAAAGCTGAGTCAGAAGGCTATTGATAATAGAAAACGTAATAAACGTTAAAAATAATAACAAAAAATTGATGTTGAAATGGAACAAATAAATATTAGCTAACAATAAAGTTGGTGGTGTAACGTTAGCTTTAAAAACTTCAGATTAACTAAGAAAGTAAATGTAATAAATCAATATGAACAGTAAAGTTGTTAAGAAAGTAAACAGTGAGTGTTGTTGTTAGATGGACGAGTTGACTCACTGTTAGAGACAGCAGCGCTGGATCTCCTCGTCCTGCGGCTCTCGGGTCTCGCTTCCTCCGGAGGAGACGCGCTGCAGCTGACGGACACCGACATACTCACGATGCTGGACACTGTCTACAGGTGAATAACCGCGGAAAGACGCAAAGGCACAAACACATTCAACTTTCTGCCGTTCTCCATGCTGTAGCGCTCCGGTTAACGCATCAAGTTTGGCTACTGTTTGCGCGCGAGCTGCTACTCCAAAACAGCGGCTAAACAAGTTCGTTGCCATGGACGCGTCGCGTCTACAGTCTCTACGTAACTTTCCACAGTTACAGAATCACACTTCACTCGAGTCGACAGACTCCTCTGACCACCATGAACACAATCCTTTAATAATTAGATTTCTTCTATCGTTAGCATACACTCTTTCCCGTAGTAAAATGAATGAAAAAAATCATAAGCTGTCTTATTAATAATTTAGCGAGTCAGTGATGCTATATGGCAGCCAAACAAATTAGTTTGTTTAACGTTACAGCTTGGAGAGATAAATAAAAGAGAAGAAAAAATAGCTGGTTGCTTGTTATTGTTACCTAAAACCAAGGGCGTCGCTAGGCCATTTTTAGGGGGGCTTTAGCACCCCTAAATTTCTGCTCAGCCCCCCTAAAAATCTTGTGATTCTTCCCCTTTAAATTTCAAATGAAAACGGCAGCAGACTTCGGCTCCTCCCCATCTTTCTGCGCGTTCTTCAATCCACAGACTGCGGTGACGCAGAGGAAAGGACAAGGTGTGTGTTTATCGATAGATTGTTATAATATCTATGCAGTTGTTTGTCATAAATACTGTATACAAAAAGTCATGGGAGAGCAATCGGTTTCCAATCTACTGTAAAGTTTTCGCTGCATTCACCACTCATCACACCACAGCTGTTTCCTTCAGCGAAAGCCCTTAACACATATGAACGCATACTTTATAAAACGATCACGTTATTGCTATTTGTAAATATTTGTATTTATTTATTATTATAGCCTCATTGGGGGCTGAGCCCCCCTAAAATGAAAATCCTAGAATCACCCCTGCCTAAAACTAACATGATTAATATCACCTTCGGTAATACTTTCGGTAAATAATAATACTGAAATAAAATAAAACAATGAAAAACTGAAACCAGAATGTTTACCATGGTAACTAAAAGATGTTTAAGTTGAAGTCTACCAAAATGACTAAAAACTGAAATAAATAAAGCTATAGGCTACAGAAAAAACTATAGAAATGATAACAGCACATTACAAAATTACTAAAAGATAAACATAATGGATATGAAAACTTAAATTTTAAAACGAAAAGCTATGCTATACTATCTTGTAATAATAATAATAAAGTAGGCCTATATCCTATATCAATTCTGGTTAGTTATCTGATAAGCAACTGACCAATATTAAAAGTTTATATTATTTTATTTTGTTCAAATAAAACTGAAATAAAAATAAAGCTATACAAAAAAATTGAAAACTCCCAAACTGATAAAAATTACAACAGCACATAACAAAATTTCCTAAGACATAAAATAGTTTAATTGAAAATATAAAATAAAAGCTACACTAATATTATGTAATAATAATTCAAAACATTAATAAATACTATATAAATAATGCAAAGTTTTTTTCTCTTTTTACCAAACTTAATCAGAAAGCATATTATGGTTTCTAATCACAATTTTTATTATTAAAAAGAACATTTAATGATTAGACATTTGAATAAAACACACTAAATACTATATCATCCATGTCTGAGGTATACGGCTTTGTGTCCGCATTTCCAATTTTTTATTCACAGTGAGAATTCAAGATAAAATACATTCTTACCTTAAAAAATGATTATTAACAACCACTTATTTTCATATATACTGTATATCTGATATATTCAGTGTATATATTTGAATGATACGTGCATTATCCCTAGTAATCTTATACATTTATATGTTAGATTTTTGTCCTCTACATGAAAAACTGGATTACTTAAACAACAGTTCCTGTGTTACGTGATTGAATACAATATCCACTTGTATTTGTGTGTGATTAAAAACATCAGAGACAGATGAGCGTGTTTTTGCAGAGCTTCATCTGAAGGTAGCCGCCTCTTCAGTGCACTTCAGTCTCAGTCTCAGTCTCACTGAAGGATCTTGTGGTAGGGGTGCAGGTTGAGGGAAGACGTGAACGCACGGATGTCTGTAATCCTGCTGGCTTTGGCGAGGATGGGCGAGGCGGGGAGGAAGATGAGCTCGGACACATCTCCGTATGAGGAAGTCTTCATTTCTAATCTTCTCCATGGGCTTCCTTCTCTTTCTCTCCGAATCCAACCACCTGCTCGGATCATACAGTAGATGACAGTGTAGGTGAGGATCATTTTTATTTTGAAATGCTGTTTTAAAATGAAAACGCACTAGTGTAAACAGGGCCTAACATTGTTTCTCTCAATTCTGAGTTTACATCTCACAATACAGTTTTGTTTCCACCACAGAATAAAAAATTAAAAAGTTTTAATCTCACATTTCAGACTTTTTTCTTGCAGTTTTGCAATATAAACAGGCAGTTCTGACAAAAAAGTCATACTCTAATTGCAAGACGTTCTGTAAACTCAGAACTCAGACTTTTTTCTTGCAATTATGAGTTTGCATCTCACAGTTCTGAGTTTACCTCTCAGTTATGAGTTTACCTCTCACAGTTATGAGTTTACCTCTCACAGTTATGAGTTTACCTCTCACAGTTATGAGTTTACCTCTCACAGTTATGAGTTTACATCTCACAGTTATGAGTTTACATCTCACATTTATGAGTTTACATCTCACAGGTATGAGTTTACATCTCACAGTTATGAGTTTACCTCTCACAGTTATGAGTTTACATCTCACAGTTCTGAGTTTACATCTCACAGTTATGAGTTTACCTCTCACAGTTATGAGTTTACCTCTCACAGTTATGAGTTTACATCTAACAGATATGAGTTTACCTCTCACATTTATGAGTTTACATCTCACAGTTATGAGTTTACCTCTCACAGTTATGAGTTTACCTCTCACAGTTATGAGTTTACATCTCACAGTTATGAGTTTACCTCTCACAGTTATGAGTTTACCTCTCACAGTTATGAGTTTACATCTAACAGATATGAGTTTACCTCTCACATTTATGAGTTTACATCTCACAGTTATGAGTTTACCTCTCACAGTTATGAGTTTACATCTCACAGTTATGAGTTTACCTCTCACAGTTGAGTTTACATCTCACAGTTATGAGTTTACATCTCACAGTTATGAGTTTACATCTCAGTTATGAGTTTACATCTCACAGTTATGAGTTTACATCTCACAGTTATGAGTTTACCTCTCACAGTTATTAGTTTACATCTAACAGATATGAGTTTACATCTCACAGTTATGAGTTTACATCTCACAGTTATGAGTTTACCTCTCACAGTTATGAGTTTACATCTCAATGTTATGAGTTTACCTCTCACAGTTATGAGTTTACATCTCACAGTTATGAGTTTACCTCTCACAGTTATGAGTTTACATCTAACAGATATGAGTTTACCTCTCACATTTATGAGTTTACATCTCACAGTTATGAGTTTACCTCTCACAGTTATGAGTTTACATCTCACAGTTATGAGTTTACCTCTCACAGTTGAGTTTACATCTCACAGTTATGAGTTTACATCTCACAGTTATGAGTTTACATCTCAGTTATGAGTTTACATCTCACAGTTATGAGTTTACATCTCACAGTTATGAGTTTACCTCTCACAGTTATGAGTTTACCTCTCACAGTTATTAGTTTACATCTAACAGATATGAGTTTACATCTCACAGTTATGAGTTTACATCTCACAGTTATGAGTTTACCTCTCACAGTTATGAGTTTACATCTCAGTTATGAGTTTACATCTCAGTTATGAGTTTACATCTCACAGTTATGAGTTTACCTCTCACATTTATGAGTTTACATCTCACAGTTATGAGTTTACATCTCACAGTTATGAGTTTACCTCTCACAGTTATGAGTTTACCTCTCACATTTATGAGTTTACATCTCACAGTTATGAGTTTACATCTCACAGTTATGAGTTTACCTCTCACAGTTATGAGTTTACATCTCACAGTCATGAGTTTACCTCTCACAGTTATGAGTTTACATCTCACAGTTATGAGTTTACATCTCACAGTTATGAGTTTACCTCTCACATTTATGAGTTTACATCTCACAGTTATGAGTTTACCTCTCACAGTTATGAGTTTACATCTCACAGTTATGAGTTTACATCTCACAGTTATGAGTTTACCTCTCACAGTTATGCGTTTACCTCTCACAGTTATTAGTTTACATCTAACAGATACGAGTTTACATCTCACAGTTATGAGTTTACATCTCACTGTTATGAGTTTACCTCTCACAGTTATGAGTTTACATCTCAATGTTATGAGTTTACCTCTCACAGTTATGAGTTTACCTCTCACAGTTATGAGTTTACCTCTCACATTTATGAGTTTACATCTCACAGTTATGAGTTTACATCTCACAGTTATGAGTTTACCTCTCACAGTTATGAGTTTACATCTCACAGTTCTGAGTTTACATCTAACAGATATGAGTTTACCTCTCACATTTATGAGTTTACCTCTCACAGTTATGAGTTTACATCTCACAGTTATGAGTTTACCTCTCACAGTTATGTGTTTACCTCTCACAGTTATAAGTTTACCTCTCACAGTTATGAGTTTACCTCTCACAGTTATGAGTTTACATCTCACAGTTATGAGTTTACCTCTCACAGTTATGAGTTTACATCTCACAGTTATGAGTTTACCTCTCACAGTTATGAGTTTACATCTCACAGTTATGAGTTTACATCTCACAGTTATGAGTTTACATCTCAGTTATGAGTTTACCTCTCACAGTTATTAGTTTACATCTAACAGATATGAGTTTACATCTCACAGTTATGAGTTTACATCTCACAGTTATGAGTTTACCTCTCACAGTTATTAGTTTACATCTAACAGATATGAGTTTACATCTCACAGTTATGAGTTTACATCTCACAGTTATGAGTTTACCTCTCACAGTTATGAGTTTACCTCTCACAGTTATGAGTTTACCTCTCACAGTTATGAGTTTACCTCTCACATTTATGAGTTTACATCTCACGGTTATGAGTTTACCTCTCACAGTTATGAGTTTACCTCTCACAGTTATGAGTTTACCTCTCACAGTTATGAGTTTACCTCTCACATTTATGAGTTTACATCTCACAGTTATGAGTTTACATCTCACAGTTATGAGTTTACCTCTCACAGTTATGAGTTTACATCTCAATGTTATGAGTTTACCTCTCACAGTTATGAGTTTACATCTCACAGTTATGAGTTTACCTCTCACAGTTATGAGTTTACATCTAACAGATATGAGTTTACCTCTCACATTTATGAGTTTACATCTCACAGTTATGAGTTTACCTCTCACAGTTATGAGTTTACATCTCACAGTTATGAGTTTACCTCTCACAGTTGAGTTTACATCTCACAGTTATGAGTTTACATCTCACAGTTATGAGTTTACATCTCAGTTATGAGTTTACATCTCACAGTTATGAGTTTACATCTCACAGTTATGAGTTTACCTCTCACAGTTATGAGTTTACCTCTCACAGTTATTAGTTTACATCTAACAGATATGAGTTTACATCTCACAGTTATGAGTTTACATCTCACAGTTATGAGTTTACCTCTCACAGTTATGAGTTTACATCTCAATGTTATGAGTTTACCTCTCACAGTTATGAGTTTACATCTCACAGTTATGAGTTTACCTCTCACAGTTGAGTTTACATCTCACAGTTATGAGTTTACATCTCACAGTTATGAGTTTACATCTCAGTTATGAGTTTACATCTCACAGTTATGAGTTTACATCTCACAGTTATGAGTTTACCTCTCACATTTATGAGTTTACATCTCACAGTTATGAGTTTACATCTCACAGTTATGAGTTTACCTCTCACAGTTATGAGTTTACCTCTCACATTTATGAGTTTACATCTCACAGTTATGAGTTTACATCTCACAGTTATGAGTTTACCTCTCACAGTTATGAGTTTACATCTCACAGTCATGAGTTTACCTCTCACAGTTATGAGTTTACATCTCACAGTTATGAGTTTACATCTCACAGTTATGAGTTTACCTCTCACATTTATGAGTTTACATCTCACAGTTATGAGTTTACCTCTCACAGTTATGAGTTTACATCTCACAGTTATGAGTTTACATCTCACAGTTATGAGTTTACCTCTCACAGTTATGCGTTTACCTCTCACAGTTATTAGTTTACATCTAACAGATACGAGTTTACATCTCACAGTTATGAGTTTACATCTCACAGTTATGAGTTTACCTCTCACAGTTATGAGTTTACATCTCAATGTTATGAGTTTACCTCTCACAGTTATGAGTTTACCTCTCACAGTTATGAGTTTACCTCTCACATTTATGAGTTTACATCTCACAGTTATGAGTTTACATCTCACAGTTATGAGTTTACCTCTCACAGTTATGAGTTTACATCTCACAGTTCTGAGTTTACATCTAACAGATATGAGTTTACCTCTCACATTTATGAGTTTACCTCTCACAGTTATGAGTTTACATCTCACAGTTATGAGTTTACCTCTCACAGTTATGAGTTTACCTCTCACAGTTATGAGTTTACATCTCACAGTTATGTGTTTACCTCTCACAGTTATAAGTTTACCTCTCACAGTTATGAGTTTACCTCTCACAGTTATGAGTTTACATCTCACAGTTATGAGTTTACCTCTCACAGTTATGAGTTTACATCTCACAGTTATGAGTTTACCTCTCACAGTTATGAGTTTACATCTCACAGTTATGAGTTTACATCTCACAGTTATGAGTTTACATCTCAGTTATGAGTTTACCTCTCACAGTTATTAGTTTACATCTAACAGATATGAGTTTACATCTCACAGTTATGAGTTTACATCTCACAGTTATGAGTTTACCTCTCACAGTTATTAGTTTACATCTAACAGATATGAGTTTACATCTCACAGTTATGAGTTTACCTCTCACATTTATGAGTTTACATCTCACAGTTATGAGTTTACATCTCACAGTTATGAGTTTACCTCTCACAGTTATGAGTTTACCTCTCACATTTATGAGTTTACATCTCACAGTTATGAGTTTACATCTCACAGTTATGAGTTTACCTCTCACAGTTATGAGTTTACATCTCACAGTCATGAGTTTACCTCTCACAGTTATGAGTTTACATCTCACAGTTATGAGTTTACATCTCACAGTTATGAGTTTACCTCTCACATTTATGAGTTTACATCTCACAGTTATGAGTTTACCTCTCACAGTTATGAGTTTACATCTCACAGTTATGAGTTTACATCTCACAGTTATGAGTTTACCTCTCACAGTTATGCGTTTACCTCTCACAGTTATTAGTTTACATCTAACAGATACGAGTTTACATCTCACAGTTATGAGTTTACATCTCACTGTTATGAGTTTACCTCTCACAGTTATGAGTTTACATCTCAATGTTATGAGTTTACCTCTCACAGTTATGAGTTTACCTCTCACAGTTATGAGTTTACCTCTCACATTTATGAGTTTACATCTCACAGTTATGAGTTTACATCTCACAGTTATGAGTTTACCTCTCACAGTTATGAGTTTACATCTCACAGTTCTGAGTTTACATCTAACAGATATGAGTTTACCTCTCACATTTATGAGTTTACCTCTCACAGTTATGAGTTTACATCTCACAGTTATGAGTTTACCTCTCACAGTTATGTGTTTACCTCTCACAGTTATAAGTTTACCTCTCACAGTTATGAGTTTACCTCTCACAGTTATGAGTTTACATCTCACAGTTATGAGTTTACCTCTCACAGTTATGAGTTTACATCTCACAGTTATGAGTTTACCTCTCACAGTTATGAGTTTACATCTCACAGTTATGAGTTTACATCTCACAGTTATGAGTTTACATCTCAGTTATGAGTTTACCTCTCACAGTTATTAGTTTACATCTAACAGATATGAGTTTACATCTCACAGTTATGAGTTTACATCTCACAGTTATGAGTTTACCTCTCACAGTTATTAGTTTACATCTAACAGATATGAGTTTACATCTCACAGTTATGAGTTTACATCTCACAGTTATGAGTTTACCTCTCACAGTTATGAGTTTACCTCTCACAGTTATGAGTTTACCTCTCACAGTTATGAGTTTACCTCTCACATTTATGAGTTTACATCTCACGGTTATGAGTTTACCTCTCACAGTTATGAGTTTACCTCTCACAGTTATGAGTTTACCTCTCACAGTTATGAGTTTACCTCTCACATTTATGAGTTTACATCTCACAGTTATGAGTTTACATCTCACAGTTATGAGTTTACCTCTCACAGTTATGAGTTTACATCTCAATGTTATGAGTTTACCTCTCACAGTTATGAGTTTACATCTCACAGTTATGAGTTTACCTCTCACAGTTATGAGTTTACATCTAACAGATATGAGTTTACCTCTCACATTTATGAGTTTACATCTCACAGTTATGAGTTTACCTCTCACAGTTATGAGTTTACATCTCACAGTTATGAGTTTACCTCTCACAGTTGAGTTTACATCTCACAGTTATGAGTTTACATCTCACAGTTATGAGTTTACATCTCAGTTATGAGTTTACATCTCACAGTTATGAGTTTACATCTCACAGTTATGAGTTTACCTCTCACAGTTATGAGTTTACCTCTCACAGTTATTAGTTTACATCTAACAGATATGAGTTTACATCTCACAGTTATGAGTTTACATCTCACAGTTATGAGTTTACCTCTCACAGTTATGAGTTTACATCTCAATGTTATGAGTTTACCTCTCACAGTTATGAGTTTACATCTCACAGTTATGAGTTTACCTCTCACAGTTGAGTTTACATCTCACAGTTATGAGTTTACATCTCACAGTTATGAGTTTACATCTCAGTTATGAGTTTACATCTCACAGTTATGAGTTTACATCTCACAGTTATGAGTTTACCTCTCACATTTATGAGTTTACATCTCACAGTTATGAGTTTACATCTCACAGTTATGAGTTTACCTCTCACAGTTATGAGTTTACCTCTCACATTTATGAGTTTACATCTCACAGTTATGAGTTTACATCTCACAGTTATGAGTTTACCTCTCACAGTTATGAGTTTACATCTCACAGTCATGAGTTTACCTCTCACAGTTATGAGTTTACATCTCACAGTTATGAGTTTACATCTCACAGTTATGAGTTTACCTCTCACATTTATGAGTTTACATCTCACAGTTATGAGTTTACCTCTCACAGTTATGAGTTTACATCTCACAGTTATGAGTTTACATCTCACAGTTATGAGTTTACCTCTCACAGTTATGCGTTTACCTCTCACAGTTATTAGTTTACATCTAACAGATACGAGTTTACATCTCACAGTTATGAGTTTACATCTCACAGTTATGAGTTTACCTCTCACAGTTATGAGTTTACATCTCAATGTTATGAGTTTACCTCTCACAGTTATGAGTTTACCTCTCACAGTTATGAGTTTACCTCTCACATTTATGAGTTTACATCTCACAGTTATGAGTTTACATCTCACAGTTATGAGTTTACCTCTCACAGTTATGAGTTTACATCTCACAGTTCTGAGTTTACATCTAACAGATATGAGTTTACCTCTCACATTTATGAGTTTACCTCTCACAGTTATGAGTTTACATCTCACAGTTATGAGTTTACCTCTCACAGTTATGAGTTTACCTCTCACAGTTATGAGTTTACATCTCACAGTTATGTGTTTACCTCTCACAGTTATAAGTTTACCTCTCACAGTTATGAGTTTACCTCTCACAGTTATGAGTTTACATCTCACAGTTATGAGTTTACCTCTCACAGTTATGAGTTTACATCTCACAGTTATGAGTTTACCTCTCACAGTTATGAGTTTACATCTCACAGTTATGAGTTTACATCTCACAGTTATGAGTTTACATCTCAGTTATGAGTTTACCTCTCACAGTTATTAGTTTACATCTAACAGATATGAGTTTACATCTCACAGTTATGAGTTTACATCTCACAGTTATGAGTTTACCTCACAGTTATGAGTTTACCTCTCACAGTTATTAGTTTACATCTAACAGATATGAGTTTACATCTCACAGTTATGAGTTTACATCTCACAGTTATGAGTTTACCTCTCACAGTTATGAGTTTACATCTCAATGTTATGAGTTTACCTCTCACAGTTATGAGTTTACCTCTCACAGTTATGAGTTTACCTCTCACATTTATGAGTTTACATCTCACGGTTATGAGTTTACCTCTCACAGTTATGAGTTTACCTCTCACAGTTATGAGTTTACCTCTCACAGTTATGAGTTTACCTCTCACATTTATGAGTTTACATCTCACAGTTATGAGTTTACATCTCACATTTATGAGTTTACATCTCACAGTTATGAGTTTACATCTCACAGTTATGAGTTTACATCTCACAGTTATGAGTTTACCTCTCACAGTTATGAGTTTACATCTCACAGTTATGAGTTTACATCTCACAGTTATGAGTTTACATCTCACAGTTATGAGTTTACCTCTCACAGTTATGAGTTTACATCTCACAGTTATGAGTTTACATCTCACAGTTCTGCGTTTATATCTCACAATTCAGACTTTTTCCCTCAGGATTCTAAGTTATATCTGTTTTCGTTTGAAAATGCATAACTTGAGAAGAAATTCTGAATTGTGATATAAAAAGTCGCAATTACCATTTTCATTTTTTTGTCCCGTGGTGGAAACGGGCTTCTATATGTGGCAGGGTTTGGCCAGAAGCGTTTGGGAGAGAATTGATAATTAAATTTGTTGAGAAACAACTCACTTTTTAGGAGATTCATGTATAAATGGTGCCAGCAGCCGGAAGCGTGCATAAACTACCGGAAAATACAGACACAATAACATAATTACAACTGTTACATTGTGTTTTTTTTCTGAAGTTTGTCTTATTATAAAGGTACCTTTGGGTATCTTGAACTTGTTGTCTTTTCTGAACCAGAGACGGCCTCTCTCGGTGTCAATTATTTTGACTGTGAAATCCGTGTCAGGACAATCTGATGTTTTGAGGGTGAAATCCATGGCTGTGAATGGATAAGAACAGACGTGAAAAACTGCCGTAAAGAAAAGAATGAATGGTCATTTCATGGAATGAGATTGGAACTGACCTATAAACCTGTTCTCAGCTGGGAGGTGAAGGTCTGGTTTCAGTGGGAAATCTCCCGCCCAAAGATCACAGTTTTCTTTTGGAATATCTGCGTAGGTAGAACACTTCATTATTAAATAATCAATACTATTATTTCATATTAAATGAAAAATTATTAATTAAAGCATGGTATATTGGTACACCATTGGTTACCAGTTGAATTTTCCATTTGTACATATAAATTTTTACATTTAGATCTAGAAAAATCACTAATCATTTCATAACACTGTTAAATCAAAGCTCAGAATTGAAAATCCATTTTCATAAGTACATTAAAATGCTTTGATGCCTAAATTCACTTGCAAAGATTAAAGCGATTGATTTTTTTGTGTTTTATTTTGAATTTATACCAAATGTCTATTTAGAATTTTAATTAATAGTTGTATTTATTAATTCGTTTATCCATCCTAAATAGCATGTGGGATTACAATAAATGTGTCCCAAAGTATAGTATGTTGTAAAGAGTGTGCCAAAAGTCTCCGGATGGTCTACTATTTCAGGTTGATTTTTGAAGTGTGGATCCGTGCACACTCTAATGGCTCAAATTGCCCACAATCTATTGTGCTTTGGCAAAGGATTCTGTCCAGAACTACAAACGCGTATAAAACGCGTTAGATCAGTCATTAGTCCGGTGGCAACAGCATTTGATCACTGGATTTACAAAATAATAAATAATAATACAAAATAATAAAATCAGATTTAAGAAGGGTTTCAACATTGCATCAACCACTGATGAACACACTCATTTTATTTTAATTATTACTCTGTAGATTTTTTAACTCGGTTTTATTAATTATAACTAATTAAAATGCACATATTCACGTTATTTTTTAGTTACATGAAATGAAGGAATTCCAAAACGTTTTGTCATCTAAACCTTATTCACCAAATATATTTGCTTTAAGTACCCCTGAGATTTTAAAATAAATATTTCAATAATTAAGTATCACATTTGCATGTTTACGGTTTCTGTTGAGAATTCAAATGAGGTCACATGACATAGTTATCCATGGGTGGAGCTAAGTCTCCTCAGGTGCACTGAATGAATATTAGGCTGCCTTTGTTTGTGTTCGTACCACTGAAGCAGTCTTTCCCTTTCCTACTCTCATGGAGAGAGACTTTCTGTAGAGTTGATGTGTTCCTGACTTAAAAACATACAACTCTATAGTTGGTTCTAATGCTGCAGCTTGAAATAAAGATCATGGATTGATTACTGCCTTAGGTGTTTTAATGGACACACCATCCTGGTAGCACACTTCCTGAATCAACACAGCTGCAAAACTTTACATGGTCCTTCGAGCCGGAAAGGGCTGCTAGGATGGATGAAGATGATGAGCCTGCAAGACCTAAACGGATATTAAAACCTCCAAAATGGCACCAGGATTATTTATTAACTCAGCCAAGATCATCGATAGATTCTGTCTGCATACAAGGACAAACTTCTGATCAAGCGTCTCAGGGGACATTACAAGGGGCTGTCATAGCCAAAACTCAAGATGAGGTGAGAGCTCTTGCTGAAGATATCCAGCAAATAAAAGGGATGTTGTCAGAACTGAGCCATACAATGAGAGCAATAAGTACAAGAAGCAGAAATTCCTCCTTTTCTACCAGTTCTGAACAGAGTTTGAATCAAACATCTCCTGTCAGAGATAATCAAGAAGATGGTAATACTGGAGCTTCTCTTGTGCATGAACTGAGTGAATGTCTAATTCAACATAAAGAAAAATGTGATTTATTAATACCTCCTACACATAGCAGACAGAGTACTCTCCCTCCTTTATCAAGAGCTGTGCTGCCTACACCTTTACCACAAGAAGACAGATTGTTACTAGAATCTAGTTCGTTACAGCCTCCTGCTTCACAATTGCCAACTGAATCTGTCACCACAGCACATATTACTTTACAGTCACAGCCTTTGGGAAACCCTCCTGTAATGAGTATGAATCCAATTCAGTTTGGCAATGGTCCATCTTGGTCATCATCAGGTCAACAGCCAGTATATCCAGTTTATCCATTCAATGATCAACAAGCAGCACGGAGCAGCATTGTTCCTAGTCAAATGCAGGGTAATGCATCTTTTCCCTGGATGTTTTCATATCCTTCAGTGCCTTTTTCTAATCCTGCAGTATATCCACCTTATGGTCCATTTGTTTATCCAAGTCCCTTTTTTCCAATGGCAGTATCATCCTCAGTTAGTCAAGTTCCTCCGATACCTCCAGTTTTATCTACTGGACCTTCAGATGTGACTGCTATTAGTAATGTTCCTATGTCTGTACCCCAGACAGCCTTTGGCCTTCCAATAGTGAACCCACCTGGAAATTCAACTGTGAGTCAACCAGTATCAGCAGCCTATGTTCAGTCCTCTGTAACAGTGGGACCTTCAAGACTAGGTCTAATTGAAAGACCTTCCTTTCCATGTTTTAAAAGTAATGATCCTCAAGAATTTGCAATGCTAAATATGGCGTTAAAGAATTTAGTGTCCTCAGAAGAAACAGAGCAGTATAAATATCATATCCTTTTGGATCATCTGAAACTGGATGCTGCTCGCCATTTAGCTTTAGCATATGCTCATGATCCCCAGCCTTATACCACTGCACTTAAAGCCCTCCAAAGAAAATATGGCCAGCCTCATCATTTAGTATTGAGGGAGATTGCTTCCATTCAAAGTCTGCCAGCTATTCGTTCTGGGGATTCCACTGGATTCAGTCAGTTTGCACTAAGAGTCCAGGCTTTAGTAGGCATGCTTCAATCATGGGGACAGGATGAAGGTGCAAATGAATTGGCATGTGCTTCTCATGTTCACCAACTTTTAAGTAAACTTCCAGCGCATCATGTTTCCAGTTTTGCTAGGCATGCCCGAGTTGTTAATCCAAATGTTCCTTTTAATTTGGTGGACTTTGCCAAATGGCTGGAGGAGGAAGCAGAGTGTCAAAGTTTAGTAGTTCAAGTATCTGACCAAAAGGGGGCAGCAAAGTTTCCAGTCAGAGAAGGGAGATCTTCTAAATCTCTGCATTCTACAGCCACCTTTTTGCAGGGCATGAATCAAGATGAAAGTTGTAACTTCCATGGAAGAATGATTCAGCCTCACAGTTTGTATAGCGAACAAGTGGATTTTAAACCCTTCTGTGCCTTTTGTGGTAATCAAGACCATCACTTGAACCAGTGTATAATGTTCCAACAACTGGACGTAGATGCTAAGAGAAAATGGATTCTCGATAATGGTCGTTGTTGGAGATGTGGTCGGGCACATCGTTCATCTAAGTGTGACTTGAGGAAGCATTGTCCCTACTGTAATCAGTGCCATCTAGGAGTCCTGCATGATGTCAATGTTCGTAAACCTGACTCTGGAATCTTCTATTTGAGTAGACCAAGTGGCCTTAATTCTGTACTTTTGAAGGTGGTGAAGGTTATTCTGAGTCATCATGGAAAGTCTGTGGAAACCTATGCCATTCTTGATGATGGTTCAGAAAGAACTATGTTACTCTCTTCTGCTGCAGAAATGCTGGGCTTGAATGGGGCGGCTGAGTCCTTGAAGTTGCGAACAATTCGACAGGGTTCCGAGGAGATTAATGGTAGGAGTGTTACTTTTTCAATCTCTCCAGCATCTTCTAAGCAAAGGAAATATCAGATCCAAGCAGCATTTACAGCTAAAATGTTGGACTTACCTGAACAGACTTATCCTCTCCGAACTCTTCAACGATGTTATCAGCATCTTAGAGGCGTTCCTCTTGAAGAATTCCATCAGGTTAAGCCTCTGTTATTAGTAGGAGCAGATTATCCCCATTTGCTCTGCCCTGTCGAACGAGTAGTATTCGGCCCTCCTGGAAGTCCAGCTGCACTGCGTACTTGTTTAGGATGGGCATTGCAGGGTCCTACTTCCTTGATACCAGAGACTAATTCTAATTCTACCTTTCAGTGCCACTTTGTGGCTGCTTCAACTAAAGATCAGTTACAGAAAGATGTTGAATGATTGTGGAAGGTTGATGTCATTCCCTATTCTCAGACATCAAAGTCGGCCTTTCGCTCGAGGCAAGACCAAGAGGCTCTTGAATGCTTGGAACAGAGAACAGAATGTTTAGAAGTCAACGATGTTGTAAGATATGCTACTCCCTTACTTCGAATTAAAGATACACCTAAATTGTATGTTTCTCCACAATCAGCAATGTCAGCATTGCGTCGCACTGAACGCCAGCTTGTGAAAAATCCGGTGCGTGGAGCGATTTATGAGCAAGAAATTCAAAAGCTTGTGGAATCTGGCTATGTAAAGAAATTAAGCCCAAGAGAAATATCTCTCCCAGATGAAGCCTGGTATGTACCTCATCATTTAGTTGAACATAATAAGAAACACCGTTTAGTTTTTGATTGTTCTTATCAATACAATGGTGAAAGTCTGAATTCCTATTTGTCACCTGGTCCTACCTTGGGTCCTTCTCTTCTCGGAGTGCTTCTTCGTTTTAGAGAACACCAAATTGCAATCAGCGGTGACATAAGGGCCATGTTCCATCAAGTTCGGTTATTGTCCTCAGATAGGCCTTTATTACGTTTTTTATGGAGAAACCTGATTAAAGATGCCCCAGTTGAGGTATATGAATGGCAAGTTTTACCGTTTGGTACTACATCAAGTCCCTGCTGTGCTATTTATGCTCTTCAAAGACATGCTCAAGGTCAATCAGCCACCTATCCCGAAGTTCAAGATTCAGTCCTTATATCATTTTATGTAGACAATTGTTTGCAAAGCTTCCATACTGTCAAGGAAGCCAAGGATATGATTACTAAACTACGTTTTGTTTTGATTAAAGGTGGCTTTGAGATCAGACAATGGATCAGTAATCACGCTTCTGTGATTGATCATTTGCCAAAAGAAGCATGTTCCCAGCAAACTGATTTATGGTTGAGCCATGATTGCAATGATCCATGTGAGGGCACGCTTGGACTGAGCTGGCATTGTAGGCAGGATACTTTGGGATTTAAACAGCGTCCTGTGGAATACCAGACCCTTACTTTGCGAATCCTGTATCGTATCCTTGCTCAGCAATATGACCCTTTAGGGTTTATTATTCCCTTCACTACTCGTGATAAAATTATGCTTCAGCAGTTGTGGATTAAACCTGCACGTGGATGGGATGATCCAGATATTCCTGAAGGCATAAGGGCAAGTTGGTTGGTTTGGGAAGCTGAACTATCAGGCTTGAGTGAAATTCAAGTTCCGCGCTGGTATGGATCAGTAGAGTCAGGTGAAGACATTAGGAGGGAACTGCATATATTCTGTGATGCCTCTGAGCAGGCTTACGGAGCCGTTGCCTATCTTCGTATTTCAGGTGGGAATGAAGTTCTCACCTCATTCGTTATGGCTAGATCTAGAGTAGCCCCAAAGAAGACCATTTCCATTCCACGCTTGGAATTATGTGCTGCTCTGTCTGGATCCCAGTTGGCGAATCTCTTGGTAAAAGAGCTCTCTGTGCCTCTCCATAATGTCACACTCTGGTCTGATTCAACTACAGTTTTGACGTGGATTTGTTCTGATTCCTGCCGGTATAAGGTGTTTGTAGCTAATAGTATTACAGAGATCTTGGATTACACTACTCCAGAGCAATTGAGATATGTCAATACAGGAAACAATGTGGCAGATGATATCACTAGAGGAAAGCGACTGGCCGAGTTGTCTCCCACGAGTCGGTGGGTTCGAGGACCTCCTTTTCTGATATTACCTCCTCATCAATGGCCTAAGTATCCAAGTAGTATTTCGGATGACATGACAGTGGAATTGCGAAAACCCTTGTTTTGTGGCCAGACACAGGTTTTCAAAATTCCTTCTAAATTGGACCTTTCCCAATTTAATACTTGGTCAGAGTTGGTGGCGTATATTATTGAGAATTTTTCTCCTGATTCAACATCAGAGAATAGACTTAGTCAGAATCAAGCAGAGCTATTACTCCTTCGTTATGCACAAGAAGAGGATTTTCCTGAGGAGTACGAGTTACTCAAATTGGGTCAGAATGTCTGCACACAGAGTCGACTTGTTGAATTAGCACCAGAGTATGACCCTGTAACAGGTCTAATAAGAGTAGGTGGTCGTCTTCGTTATAGTGAGGAATTGGAATATGACACAATCCATCCAATCGTTTTGGACCCTAAGAATCCAATTACTAGGCTTTTGATTGCAGATTTTGAATCAACTTTGTGTCATTCAGGGCCACAAAGAGTTTTTGCCCAATTACGAAGGAAATACTGGGTCCTACGTGGACGGCAAGCGGTAAAGTCAGTTCAACGATTATGTCGTGACTGCCGGAGATGGAAAGGTTCCCCTTCAGTTCCAAGGATGGCTGAACTTCCTCCCTCTAGATTACGCCTCTATAAGCCTCCATTTTGGTCAACAGGAATGGACTGCTTTGGTCCGTTTAATGTTAGTGTAGGTCGAAGACATGAGAAACGGTGGGGTCTTCTTTTCAAATGTCAAACAACACGATGTGTTCATCTTGAGCTTCTCTCCAGTTTGGATACAGATCATTTCCTCTTAGCTCTACGACGTTTCATAGCTCGTAGAGGTCAGCCTTATGAACTTATATCAGATCAAGGAACTAATTTCCGTGGAGGAGAGAGAGAGCTCAGAGAGTCCTTTGATCAACTTAGCCCTGCCCTTCAGGAATTACTTTCCAAGCAGCAGATTCGATTCAACTTTAATCCTCCATGTTCTCCGCATTTTGGAGGTTGTTGGGAGAGAGAAGTCAGATCCATTAAGGCAGCCTTACGAACAACATTGGGTACACAAGTGCTTTCAGAGGAAGTTCTATATACGGTTCTGGTCGAAGTGGAAGAGATGTTGAACTCTAAACCTTTGGGATATGTGTCATCTAACATCTCTGATCCCGATCCCATAACTCCTAATATACTGTTAATGGGGCGGCGAGATGCTTCCCTTCCTCAAGTATTGTATGCTGATTCAGAACTTCTTTCACGTAGGAAATGGAAACATAGCCAAGTCTTAGCTGATAGATTTTGGTCAAGTTTTATCAAGGATTATCTTCCGTCTCTTCAAGGTCGTCAGAAGTGGAGACAGGATGGTACTTCGATTTTACGTGACGCTGTAGTTATGGTAGTTGACCCTCACCTCCCACGGGGACTTTGGCCAATAGGAACTGTCACAAAGATCTTGCCATCTCCAGATGGCAGAATAAGGGTTGTGGAAGTCCTCATTGAAGGAAAATACTATATGCATCCAGTTAGTCGTCTGGTGGTGCTTGATCAGTGTTCTGATAGTTGAATTGATTCACGGAATTCTCTAGGGGACAAATATGTTTACATATTTGGGGGCGGCTGTTGAGAATTCAAATGAGGTCACATGACATAGTTATCCATGGGTGGAGCTAAGTCTCCTCAGGTGCACTGAATGAATATTAGGCTGCCTTTGTTTGTGTTCGTACCACTGAAGCAGTCTTTCCCTTTCCTACTCTCATGGAGAGAGACTTTCTGTAGAGTTGATGTGTTCCTGACTTAAAAACATACAACTCTATAGTTGGTTCTAATGCTGCAGCTTGAAATAAAGATCATGGATTGATTACTGCCTTAGGTGTTTTAATGGACACACCATCCTGGTAGCACACTTCCTGAATCAACACAGCTGCAAAACTTTACAGTTTCTTTGATGTTAATTAATGATCACATGGCATGCAGGAAAATAAACATTTAATCTTTTTTAGTAAGTGTTTTTTTTAAAACAAAAACTATAGAAATACGTTGAATAAACCCTCTTCTTCTTCTAAAACTTTATCTTGTTCTTCTAAAAATGTATCTTCTTCTAAAACTTTTAAACGTGCTGCTGCTATAAACCCACTTCTCCTTCTTTTTCTACAACTTTCACCCTTGTCACAAAGTTTTAACTCCTCCTTAAAGGTAGATGCGCCAGATGATGCGCTCAAGGTAATCATTAGGTTTGTGCTCATTCACAATCTTATGAATAATTTTCAAATAAAACAAAGATGTGCATCAGCACATTAATATTCATAAAAAGGATTACAAGCTGTTACGACAAAAAGTGTCAACGTGACAATCACCCCCTTCGTTTTATTTATAATGCGCAATTACGCGTTAACACGTGATTTACGTAATTGTAATTGCGTATTAACGCTTTAGTACTACACGTTTTGGCCCCAACGGCCTTCCATACCAGGAGGACTTGAATGCAGCATTCATAATTGAAAAGTATAGCAGCCGAGAGCGTCTTTTGTTGCCATAGCAACAGCTGCAACAGTTGCCTAGCGCTATGTGCTGCAGAAATGTCAAGAAAGAGTAAAAAGTTGGCTCTTGCGTTGGCTTTTGAAGTTAACGGGAAAGAAAATGTCGATTCACAACGACATTTGTGGGTGCACGACATTATACGGGGAAGGAACCAGTATGGTGCTTACAACAATTTAGTCCAGGAGCTTTTTTTCTTGTTGTTATGGAAACGACAGATCTCGCTACTCGCTTGTCATTGGTCAGCTGTCAAAAAGGTGCCTGACGTAGGGCGGTTTTTTCAGAAAGGTTGAACTTTTTTCAATTCGAAAAAAACGCTCAGAGCTGCAGAAAAAGACGCCGGCGGTGGCGTTTTAAAAAGCGCTCAGGACATTTTTGAAAACACGGTTTACTCCATAGGATTATAATGTAAAACAGACGCCGGCAGCCTAAAAAAAGACGTCAAGTGTGAACATAGTAAGCACATTGGGACGCAGCAACAGTGTCATTGTGTAGCCTACCAATTACGTCATACACCCTCGATTTACGGTTTTGTTTGGTAGAAAACATGGAAACAAAGACGCTTTAATATGTTATGCGTTTTATTAGACAGGTGACGACCACACAGAGTAGCATTATAACAGTACTTTCAAATGTATCTAGTATGATAAAACAGCGCTGGTTTACCCCTCATAAGCACAACCGGAAGAAGCGGAAGAGGTCGACAGTGGCCTAATAAAAGCTCTGCTGCTTTCACGCAGTGTGTCACGCTCATCAAATTCTTTGTGCTCGTTCAGCGGTCTCGTTTCGCTTCGACGGCTTTCTGCCTCAAACTATGATGCCAATAAATCTTTAATACGTTAGCTCATCCATGAACATGATTCCTGCCCGAGTCCCGTCAGATTGCATCGGCTGTGGGGATGAAGACTACAACTCCCATGATTCCACAATGCGCGCCCTCTAGTGGCGAAAATTACATACTGTGCCTTTAAGTAAATAAGTAAATAAAAAAAACTAAAAATTACATATTATATATATATATCCATCATTTTATTTATTTTAAATAAATAATAAATACATTATTTTATTTTATTACATTTGTATAATGTTATTTAAACATTTAATATTAAAATTAAATATTGGGTTATATATTATTACATATTATCACATTAAATATAAAATATTACAATTTTGAAATACTACAATTGGAAATTACATTAAATTAAAGATAAAAATGGCTTGTAAACTGACATAATCTATAAAACTGAAAATCTAATGCTACCTCTGTAAAGCTTGTTGAAATCTGGAGTATCAAATGGATCCTAAAGGTCTGAAAAATCTGCCCGTGGCTGGCCACTGTGAAAACAACAGAAAAGAAATGACATTAAAATAAACCCTGGTCAATATAGAAATAAGAAGAAATAAGACTGTTAAATATACGTACTTGTTTGGGATCTTAATGAAGATCTCTCGCACCCATTCCTCCAGGTTATCAAGTGTCTCTATCAGGATAAAGTGTCCAAAATTAGACCCCCAATGTAAATATGAGATCGGCACTGTACATTAATTCTACGATAAATCATTTATTCTCATTACCTTTGGATTACATTCTCAATACCTCCTCCAGAACTCTCTCAGATGCTCATAAGTGTTGATATTCTTCTCTCTGGGTTCGTTTTTCAGTGTCTGAGCATTTCTGATGAAATACACAAACAAATAGCATAACAATCATTCTCATGTTTGACATCTCAGAACGTTATGTATGTGTGAGTAACACGGACTGACCCCAGAAGAACACAGCATCTCTTTGCGATTAGAGTCCAATGGCTGGGCCATCTGATACTCTGTTAACAGGTTTAGACAATTTAGCTAAATTACATTTCCTTATTTAAAAAAAGTTCACCCATAAATTAAAATGTACTCACACTCAGGCCATCCAAGTTGTAGATGAGTTTGTTTCCTCATCAGAACAGATTTGGAGAAATTTAGCATTACATAATGCTCACTAATGGATCCATTGCAGTGAATGGGTGCCGTCAGAATGAGAGTCCAAACAGCTGATAAAACATCACAATAATGCAGACACATGCTAAATTTCTCCAAATTTGCTCAGATGAAGAAATAAACTCTTATACATTTCAAATATATACATTATCAAATATATAATTGATTAATATATTAAATATAAATGAAATACATGAAACATAAATATAAATACAAATTACCAAAATAGAAACATTAAAATGTTTATTAAAATGTATATATTTATTTTTAAAAATACATTTGATAATATAATTAAAAACAAATAAATAAATAACTTACTTAATAGTACATATTCAAATATTTTTTATTATTAATAATACTAATTATATTTTTAGATCTACATTTGATAATATAACTAAATATAAACAAAATCAAAACAAATAATAAAATACGAATTTATTTTATCAAATGATTTAAATTATTCTTTATTAATATTTATATTCTAATATTTAAAATTGTAATTTCAATTATACATTTGATAATATATTTCAATATAAACAAGAAAAAACAAATAACAAAATAATCATTTACTATCAAAAAAATATAGTTAATACAATATGATTTTAATATAACTTACAGTAATAATGATAATGATATGTTAACAATAATAATATAGTTAATAGTCTCAATCATTAATATAAAGTAATATATAGTATTAATATGATAATCTTGAGTATTAAAGGTAAAATTATTAAATCCATTTACCAAAAATATATTATAACATACATTCTAATTGTTGTTGTTATTACAAACCATAAAATGTCGTAGGTTACCTGTATGTTTTGGGGTCGCTTGGTGATTTGATTATTACAGGGTCACTCTGATCCGCTTCTCCGGCTCGAGCCGGTGGAGGTTCTCCGCTCTCTGGACCGGATACTTCACCTTCACCGGCAGATCCACCGGAAGTTCTAGCCGGATTCGTCTGGAGCATTTTGACTCAACAACACTCTGCGTATAACAACCCAAACCTGTTAGACAATGTGGTCCACTTACCGTAGATTTACTGAATTAACCAAATTTTGCCATAAATTGGTGGATCAACACCTAGAGACAACCTCTACAGCCCCTACAGCCCTGAACGTCAGCGGAGTCTAGGACACGTAGATGAGCCCCAGAGACAGATCTCCAGTGAGGACCTCGTCACCTAGACATCCATCGGGGAAAGACCCCTGGAACCAGTGGACCACTTAAAATTGAACTTTGCTACAGTTGGAACAAACTGCTGGTTCGTCTGGCCGGAGAGGAACTGGCCCCCCGACTGAGCCTGGTTTCTCCCAAGGTTTTTTTCTATGTTCTGTCACCGATGGAGTTTTATATCCTTGCCGCTGTCGCCTCTGGCTTGCTTAGTTGGGGACACTTCATTTCCAGCGATATCATCAAGTTCATTGCACAGATACTATTTAAACTGAACAGAGCTGCAATGCCATTACTAAATTAAATAATGAAATGCATTCAGCAGAAAATTGAGTGTTAAATCCTGTCATTTTACATTATTAACATAATTTTCCTATTTTGATATTGTGCAGTGCTTTGTTACAATTTGTATTGTTAAAAGCGTTATAAATAAAGGTGGCTTGACTTGACTGACAGCTGTCACCAATACATTTAACTCCTTTGGTGTGTTAAAACTCCAGTAGCTACTAATCTCTTATCAGGAACTACAACAAGACAAGAGTAAAAAGCGTTCTAATAATCAAACGTCTGCAGACAATTAAGTACATAACAATGTTTCTGTTGCTGATTACGGATGGAACCGACGTTAACGCTCTTGATGCGCACATCTAAATACACTGAAACCGCATTGGCTGTTATACTATGAATGCTTGAATCTGATTGGCTAACGAATGTTCTGAGGTGTTCAATTATTTTCAGGGAAACGCACAGCAAACGTAGTTTCAGGCAGCTCTCTTGACCGCATTACAGTTCTGTATCACTTCGCCAAATGATTTCTGTTATTTCAAAGGTCTTACAACACCAAAATAACCAAAACCCACAACGACATTGGCCAAACAAATAAATACAGTAAACAAAAGGATAAAATCGACAGATATTGTCTATGTTTTTGCCACAAAATTATGTTTTATTATGCACGGAAAGCACATAGTCTAACTCTACTCTCTCTTTCCCGCTCTAGGTCTCTCCCTCACAGACGCACATAACATTATAGTTTGCACACACCTTTTCATAAGCGCTAATTTAGTTAGCACTACTCTGATGATTTTATCAGTAACATAGTTTAAGAACTAGTCTGCTATCAATGGCTGAAGCGTTCGTTACGGTTTAAAATTATGTTTTGGAATTAGCCAGGGAGGCGTTAGATGCGATGCGGAAGAGATAATCCTAAACACAATAGCGTTTGAAGTAGAAAAACCGGACGAATGCTTTGAAATAGATCATCTGATCGATGTATTTCAGTGTGGCAACCGTAGTATAAGCGGAATAATTGACTCCGAGCCGTTGAATTATTAGAAAAATAATGCACACTAAAACGTTTCATAAATTATTCCTTACATAAACCATGGCATAAAAAACAAGAGCTAATCTGATTGGTCGAGCAATCCCGCGCTGCCACAAATGAAAGATAAGCGTTGAATTTAGGAACAGGTTTATCTGGTTCTCATATAGCCTAATCCAGAGCTTCCCAAACTTCAGAGGGGTAAGGCCCAGGGGCGCAGATAGGATTTTTTAACTGGGGGGGACCAAGCTGTCAGCAAATGATTTAAACTCAATTCGTTATTTTAATTATATTAAAATTATAATTATATAGATTTATGCATTTAGCAGACGCTTTTATCCAAAGCGACTTACAATTGCATTCAGGTTATACATTTTCATTAGTACATGTGTTCCCTGGGAATCGAACCCACAACCTTTTGCGCTGCTGACGCAATGCTCTACCACTATATATACCTCTATAGAATTTCACAACAATGTGAAATACAACATATTCCTGAGAATTAACGGCTAAAACTACTAAAGTTGGTCATTATTTCAAATGTCTAAGAATAACTCAAAATTTTAAATTTAAATGTTAATTACAAGTTTGTTGCAATTTATAGATTAGAAATATCTTTCAAAAATGATGTATGACTCATTAATAAATGCTTTTCATAGCCCATAATTTAAGAGCATAATAAGGCATAAATATGATTTTGTAAACATGATCTATATCCTCCGTGTAACACCCCCTCCCGGTTCCCACCACCCCAAATCGTTCGTGTTTCCTGCGGGTCTCGAACCCGGGACGCTGGTGTGGGAGGCGAGCGCTCTACCAAGTACGCTAAAAGCTACAGTCTTTACAGGCTTACATCCGTTACATCCATACAATAAAAAAATATGATTTCCTGCTATAAGAAGATGTCAAAAGGTTATGTAGGCCTTTATTTGTTGTTTGCATAAACCTTGCACCACACAAATTTACTTAATATAATTATTTTTATAGTGGCTTACACGACAGTGAACATACCTCAGTCAACTTATACAGTACAATGGGTTAGATGATAAGATACAACATTATTTCTTGACGACGATAAATTGTTTGATTTATCCAACCATTATTTTTGTGTTCATTCATTATTTGCCTCTGTCCACTCACCTAAATGCATAATTATGGTCTCCACATTTTGCTGTGTTTGCTAAGTGCAAAAGCCTTCTTGCCATTATTGTCAGACTAGCTATTCCCCTTAACAAAACGAATCTACCACATCTGGGAAAGTCAACAGGCATAGGATACTTACATTGTTTGGTTTTTGAAAAAACGAGGTGATTATTTTTTGTCTCTTCATTGCCTTTATGTGGCAGTTATACAGTCGATTTTTTCAGTTCAGAAAATCACCGGCTCAGCTCAGTCATAGACGATGGTATATGATCAGTATGGTTACCGCTCCTACAGGCACGATTGAGGCAGCTACCAGCTCCTCATAGGACCCCGGGGTCACTCAGGAGTCGTAGCACACACACAGAGAGAGAGCGTAAAGATTCCCGATTCTTAAGCAGCGGACACTACTTAGGCTAATGTACATAGCGAAAACACTGATTAATCCTCTGTTTTACCGATTTTTGTCGCCTTTCGTATGGATAGTGAGGGGGACGGGTCGGGTCACTATGAATCTGGGGGGGTCATGTCCCCCCCGTCCTTAGTGCCATCTGCGCGCCTGGTAAGGCCCCCCAAAAACATAGCAAAAGCTCCACGACCCCCCCTCCCAACCTCTTTGTTAAAAAATATATAGATTAATAGTATAATAATATATTTACATATATATTTGTATATTCGATATATTTAATAAAGCAGATTGTCTCTGCACAAAATTATCAACATGTATTAACCAGTTTGTAAGAATTTCATGTGAACTATGAGAACTACCATAAAATGTAATATTTTTATATGCTGGTGAAAGTAAGATGATGTAAACATTCTTTACAAATATATTTAAATCCATAACACTGAGAGACTGCTTAGCGCTGCTTCTCATGTCTCCGATGAGAAGAGGACGGGGTGGATGATGCTGGTTACTGTGATGATTGAAATCGCGAAATGGATTAGCAAATAAACTACAGAATGTTGTGTTTTCTAAAACACGCACGAATGGCATGTATTCAAACAGCGCTGCAGGAGCTCGCGGCGCCAGGGTTCAAAGTCCAAAGCACAATGTATTCAGAAAATGTATTCAACTTAAAACTAAAATTAAAAGTGAAAATCTAAAAACAAAGGGTAATTGAAAAATAGTAATATAGGCGACTACAAGACCATGAAGTAAGATTCAGATTTGTAAAAAATAAGAATAATAATATTGTAATTAAAGCTCTTTATTTTTGTGAATTTTGAGTTTTGAAAGTTTTAATTTCATATAGAATACACTGTATATAGTAGCCTATAAATCCTTATTAAAGGTGGCTGCCCATCAGCATAGCATACAAACAATGACAGACATGGCACGTAAATATTAGCATTATTATAAGTGATTTGTGCTTTTATTGTTACAAATTGCATCTAAAAGTAACATTCACAACTGTACAATAACTGTACGCTCCAGTGCATATTGTCTACAAATCAAAATACACTGACAGCAAAGGTACGACTATATATTCCAGCAGCATAAAAATAAATATATACTCAGGAAAACAAAAAGTGGCCAATAACATCGGAATTAAAAAGATCTTACTTGGAATAATTTCTACTATAGTTACATAAAACACTCATATGTCACTTGATGAAAATCCAAAGTAGATTATACATACACACACCCACAAGGATTTGCTACAAGTTTCTGAAATATAAAGACATCCTGGCACGAGTTCACAATATATCTTGATGTTCCGCTCGAGGATTTGAGCGAAGAATAATATCTTTTGAACGTCACCTGACTATGAAATGTTCTGATTGTGTTCAGTCTATTGTTACACACAACTGTTAAACGTGGTTTCTGACAATACTTTTTTAACATGAATTCAATATCATATTTTTGTGTAAGACATGAATTTTATTTAGCATACCTAATCATGAATTTACTAAACGTCACATTTTTTCTATCTTATTATAAAGATTGTGCTCATATTCTCAAAACACATACTGTGCCAGCAGTTAATAGATGGAGTCCAACCTACAATGTGCATCTGCTTCTGATCCAATCAAATCAGAGCATCAAAACCACCCTGAAAACTGCATAATCGCCATTTTAACAAAATGTCCACCGTTTTACCTTCTCTATTGGGACACTTCACCCATCTTACATTTACATATTTAGCAGAGATTTTACCCAAAGCGACTTAGAGTGCATTCAGGCTATACATTTGTATTGTCAGTATGTGTGTTCCCACGGAATCGAACCCACAACCTTTGCGCTGCTAACGCAATGCTCTAACCACTGAGCCACAGGAACACATCATTTACATCTTGTCATCATTTACTCATCCACATGTTGTTCCAAATCTGTATGATCCAAACAGCTGCTGGTAGCCATTAATTTCCACAGTATTTTTTTGTCCATACTATAAAAATTAATGGCTACCGTCAACTGTTTGGTTAACAATATTCTCTAAATTATCTTCATTGGTGTTTAACAGAAGATAGAAAGTCACACAGGTTTGGTACAACTTGAGGTAAATAATGACATAATATTTACTTTTGGGTGAACTGTTCCTTAAAAGTACTCATATAGGCTATACACTCAATATATAATTCCTAAGATTAGCAAGATTGTGACACAACAGATTGTGTTTTAAATCTAGTTTCGGCAGTGGACACTGAAGTTCTGAGAGCAGTAGTAGTTTTTGTGCTTTGCTCTAGTCCCTGCTTTGAGTTTCCTATGGACTGATTCAATTAGAAGTGTACTATTATAACTGAACTACTTCACATATTTGACAGCTACAAATGAACAAGGGTGCGTTCCCCGAAGCATTGTTAGCCAACTATGGTCGCAAATTCAGACGTTATTATCGACGTAATTCAATGATCCGGTGTTTCCCGAAACCATAGTTCCAACAAATATTCGCAAACAGCATCGGAAACTTGTGTGGTTGGAGATACAGCTCTCTTTGTGTGGTTAGAAGCATAGATTCTTGTTAGCATGTTGTCTTAAGCTATGTACATTATTTTTAAATATTTTGTATAGATTTTCGAAGAGTGCGCATGTGCATAAATGCGTACGGGAACCCTGGAGTGTGCTGCAAAAGGAAACACGCGATGAATCCTACATCAAATAAAGAAAAACGAGGGGAACAAAATAGTTAATTAATCCTCAGATGCTACATTAGTAGAAAAATTACATTGCGGAGAAGTACATTTAAGGCAATTAAATAATGTGTTAACGTGATTTTAAAAAATTAACAGCGTTCTGTTGTTTGTGTAAATGAACTATAAACTATCAAGTTGATTATTTAGCAGAAGTTTTTACTCCACCACCTGGGACGTTATTAACGGCAACTCTATATTAAAACTCTATATTAAAATGATGAAGGTGCGACCATGTTACTACGATTTCGTTACTGGCTAGTTAAGTGTTCCTATACTAGAAAAGTTTGTCATACTTTGAAACGCACCCCAGATTGTTTCCAATCGCCATATAACAGAACATCAAACAACATCGGATCCGCTGCTGATAAGTTGGCATATGAGTTGCGATGGAAATCAGCAGCAATTCTGAGGTAGTTGGGGTGGCTTATCGGTTAGCCGGGTGGCTTTGGCACCGGTGACCATGGGTGGATCCGTATCGACTCTCTCGGACATCTTCACGCAGATAATGTCAACTAAGCGCTCGAATACTTGTCTGACGTTGATGTTCTCCTTGGCGCTGGCTTCGTAGTACTCAAACCCTGCGAGAAATAATCCGAAGAAGTCAGATCAAAAACCAAAGAATCAGATAAAGGCTGGACACATAACTTACCTAACTGGTCGGCCAAGTGTTTCCCCTTCTCAAAAGGCACCACCCTCTCTTCATCCATGTCACATTTGTTCCCCACTAATATCACCTGAGCATTATCCCATGAATAGGTCTTAATCTGTGTTGCCCTGAAAGGAAAAGTACATTTATGGCACAAAACTTGGATGAACCCTATGGATTCCGGATTAAAGCTGCTCACCAGTCCTGCACTGCATTGAAGGACTCTTCATTTGTGATGTCGTACATGAGGATGAAGCCCATGGCTCCTCTATAGTAAGCTGTAGTAATAGTTCTATACCGTTCCTGTCCCGCTGTATCCTATAGACAACACAGCAAATCATGGATTCAATGATAAGGAATATCTTCATATGATGTGGAGGAAGATGGAGGATATATTTAAGAGGATAGTTCACCCAGAAATAAAAATGACCATGATTTACTCACCCTCAAGCCATCCTAGCTGTTTATGACTTTCTTCTTTCAGACGAATACAATCGGAGTTAAATTAAAAATCTCTTTGCTCTTCCAAGCTTTTTAATGGCAGTGAATGGGGGGTTATTTTGAAGCCACATTTTTTTATATATACTGTGATCTTTAGTTTCCACTAACTATAGTACTCATGTTCACAAGAGAGTGGTGTTCCAGCGGATGATTTGGGACATAAGCATAGCGTAAGCTCCGGTGAGAATATGCTAGTCTCGCAAGAACCAAGTTCTTTTTACATCAAAAGAAAACCAGTTTCCTCTAGTCTTATATCAAAAATAGTTTTGGACTTCTAATTTGTGGCCGGTGTTACGTTTTTCTCTATCCTCTGCATATTCCTCATTTCTCACCAGGGCCTTCGCTAGTGGGGTGAAAGGTGGTGGTGAGGAATATAGCTGCGTTCCTGTAGCTCAAATAGTAGAGCATGGCGCTAGCAATGGCAAGATCAGGGGTTCGATTCCCAGAGAAAGCAAGAGCTGATAAAAATGTAAAACATGTAACTTGAATGCAATGTAATAAAAGAATCTGCTAAATGCATAAATGTAAATGTATAGGGGCCCATGGCTGAGGGGGCCCCCCAGCGATCTAAACCCCCACTGGATTAATTAACTAATTTACTAGCTGCTGTAATTATTAATATTATTTATATTGTATTCGTCTGAAAGAAGAAAGTCATATACACCTAGGATGGGTGAGTAAATCATGGGGTCATTTCAATTTTTAAGTGAACTATTCCTTTAAGGCCATTCACACAAAGAACGAGAACTGCAAAGATGACAATAACAATAATATTAGCACCCTCAACAACAGTCAATAACATTACGTTTATTATTGTTGTGCACTGTAGTTTTGTGGTCTACCACATTTATTTCCCAAGCTCTTTAAAGTCAGGGGAATTCTGATTGGCTGTTTTAATCATCTATCATCTGAAAAAAAAATGTTGATTCTGAAGTTATAATTTCCTTTTTACAATGTTTATTCATTTATTAAATTGTAGTCATTATAATACATTAAACTACAAAAATATTTATTTAAATTGTATATACTTTTTCTTAATTCATTGAACATTTACAAATATTTTTTTCTTATCAAAAACTTAAAAAATAACTAATAAATACTTATCATAGATAAATTCATTTTTTTAAAATCATATTATACATTTTATTTATATTAATCTCATGACTTTTCCATTTCCGGAAAGTCAAAGCTGCAATACAAACCTTGGTGGCATTGATATTTATAACAGAGTAACATATCATGACCTTCAATGTTTCATGAATGCAACCGATAACCAAACATGAGGAGGACAAACTAAATGAATAGTTTGGTGAAATGTCGTAATTTCTCTAATTTAGGACCGTCTTTATTTAAAGCCCATTTCGTTTTGTTCCACTTGGCGGCAGTTTCCCTTCAGCTGTTTTGAATGAGAGTCTATTTTTATCACTTCACGATCAATGCTACCAAATTATGAATTATAACAAACTATGGCTGTGTCATACTTGTCACCCAGTGCTCTCGTGTGCTTTCGGATTCTCTTCCCACCCCTTCTTACCCTCAGGGGCTGCTTTAATTGGCTATGAGGATCTCTGTCTGCCAGGGAGCAGTATGGAGTGCTGCTTCCATGACAACCAGCATCGATGATGCGTGTGGGGGGAAAAAGAAGGCGCTTGCTGTATTTTCCTCCAGAAAAAGATGGCTCTCATTTACAGCCTTGTGGAAGGTGATTGTGGAAGGTAGAGGATGCACACTTCACATAATACAGCTGGATGCGGTTCCAGTTTAATGATGCCAGCCAATCAAATTTGAACAACAAACAATCTGGGGCTAAAAATAACCTCATTTTCATTCACATATTACATTATTATGCATTTAATAACACCAATATGCCTGCTCCAGCACTCACCCATATCTGGAGCTTCACTCTCTTGTCATTCCTGTAAACCGTCTTCACTTTAAAGTCAATGCCGACTGTGCTGACAAAAGAGTTGCTAAAAGAGTCGTCTGCATATCTGAATAAAAAGCTGGTCTTTCCTACACTGCTGTTGCCAATAATCAGGAGTTTGAACATGTAGTCAAAGTTCTGATCAGATCCATCTCTCTGCCCAAAGCGTTGATCTGCTTTTGCCATCTGTGAACAGAGACACGAGAATAAATACCACTATCAACTCTGGTACTGAGCAGTTAGTTGTATAAAAAATAACAATAATAATAATTGAACAACATTTAAAGTGGACCAAAACCTTTCATCAACGTTGTTCTAAAACCTAAAGCTAAAATTAGTTCTTGTCTTAGGACAACTTTGATTCCCTTTTTTGATCCACTTCAAATGTTGACTACTGTATATATATATATATATATATAAATAAGATCAAAATAATACATTTCAGTAGTAATCAAAAAAAATTATAATGTATAAATATAGATATTTGCTGGTTGACTGGTGTCAGCCCTGTTACTACTGAGTATATATGTATAGTTTTATAGATATATATAATACGAAAATAATTTATACTATATATATATATATATATATATATATATATATATATATATATACACACACTCTATATGTATAAAATCTAAAATAAATTACAGACAATAGATGTACAAGATACAGTAAAGACTAGTGTCCACCCAGTTACTGAATTATAAAAAAACATATAATATAAAAATTATTATATTATTGAGTAAATAAAAATAAATTTTAATAGGCATATAAATGTCAAACATAAAAATATATGAATGAATAAAATAAAAAAACAAGACCACCAGGTGTGGTCTATGTATCATCAAAACAAGTCTTGAATGATACATATGCCAATGCATCATTTCAAGCCTTAAATTCGTATTGCAGTGGTTTGTTTGACAAAAACACCGTTAAAGCATCGCAGAATCAACATAACGGGTTCAACTACAAGTGACATTCGTCAGCTATATCCATTCATAAGCATAGATATCATTGCATAACCAGAGGATGTTAATTTGACCATGTAAACACACGAGCTCATTCATAACTGTCATGGAGACATTAACGACATCCTGACGGACGACATTCATCGACAAACATCCATAAACGACAAGCAGCCGTCAATGAATGTCAAATGATGGAGAAGCTCACCTCGGATGTAAGCGCAGCTCTCGTCTGGTGCTCTTCTAGCTGGGCGTTTATGGACGCTGCAGCACCTGACGATGCTGTGAACGCGTCCAAAACGACTGCTTTTACGTGCGTAATATCGCGTCTATTAGCGAATGACAGCAGTTTTATGGAGATTTATTGACGGGATAATTTGAAAGCTCACTGTGTGTACAGTAGGGTGGGGCAACGACCACAATTAACAGGCGTGTATAACGCTCTAATTCGGTCTAATTCAGCGCTGAATGTAAACGGTTAAAATAAGATTAGGAACACAGTGACCCCAAAAAGTATTTAAACAGTAAACACTTAAGCCACACTTACAGTGCTCAGCGTAAATGAGTACACCCCCTTTGAAAAGTAACATTTTAAACAATATCTCAATGAACACAAAAACATTTTCCAAAATGTTGACAAGACTAAGTTTTATATAACATCTGTTTAACTTTTAACATGAAAGTAAGGTTAATAATATAACTTAGATTACACATTTTTCAGTTTTACTCAAATTAGGGTGATGCGAAAATGAGTACACCCCACTGAAAGTCTCTGGAGCAAAGCTAAATTTTAGACTACAAATGTATAATTTAACAAGAATTCAACCACATGTGAGTCTAATTATTAATTACACAGGTGACAGTTGACTATAAAAGGGTGTTACTTAAAGAAAACCCCTTCCCATTTCATGCTGTCAGCAATGGCACCACATGGAAGAGAAATGTCACAAGAAAATAATTTCTTTACACAAGAAAGGTGAAGGCTACAAGAAGATCAGCAAAGCTTTACTTATCAGTTAGAATACTGTAGCAAAAGTGGTACAAACATTTAAAAAAGATGGAACTGCAACATCTCACAGAGACATCCAGGTCGTCCACAGAAGTTAACACCTCGTCAGGAGCGTCTTCTGATGAGAAGGGTTGAAGAAAATCGACATGCAATTTCACTGCAGTTATCTAAAGAAGTAGAAAGCCAAACTGGGGTGACTATTTCCCGTGACACAATACGGCGTACACTGCAGAGGAATGGCATGCATGGGTGCCGTCCACGAAAGATGCCTCTCCTAAAGCCCAGGCACAAAAAAGCCCGCCTAGAGTTTGCCAGGGCCCATGCTGACAAAGATGAAGACTACTGGGGACTCTATACTCTGGAGTGATGAAACCAAGATAAATGTTTTTGGAACTGATGGCTTCAAAACTGTATGGCGTTGCAAAGGTGAGGAATACAAAGAAAAATGCATGGAGCCTACAGTGAAACATGGTGGTGGCAGTGTCCTTATGTGGGGCTGCATGAGTGCTGCTGGTGTCGGGGAGCTGCATTTCATTGATGGCATCATGAATTCACAAATGTACTGCTCTATACTGAAAGAGAAGATGCTACCATCACTCCGTGCCCTTGGTCGTCGTGCACTTTTCCAACATGACAATGATCCAAAACACACATCTAAGGCCACTGTTGGATTTCTGAAGAAGAACAGGGTGAAAGTGATTCAGTGGCCAAGTATGTCTCCTGATCTGAACCCAATCGAACACCTATGGGGAATTCTGAAGAGACAAGTTGAGCATCACTCTCCATCCAGCATCCAATCTCTAAAAGAGGTCATTCTTGAAGAATGGAAAAATATAGATCTGGCAAAATGTCGCCAACTTGTTCATTCCATGCCTAGAAGACTTGGTGCTGTCATTCAAAATCATGGAGGCCATACAAAGTACTAGATTTAGTAGTTTTTGTTGTGGGGTGTACTCATTTTTGCATCACCCTAATTTGAGTAAAACTGAAAAATGTGTAATCTAAGTTATATTATTAACCTTACTTTCATGTTAAAAGTTAAACAGATGTTATATAAAACTTAGTCTTGTCAACATTTTGGAAATGGTTTTTGTGTTCATTGAGATATTATTTAAAATGTTACATTTCAAAGGGGTGTACTCATTTTTACGCTGAGCACTGTACAAATTAATGTCCAATGTCATTGCATTAGAGATCAAAATACAACCCGAAAAAAATTAAACCTGGCCATACAATCAATCAATCAATCAGTCAGTAAATAAATAAACAAAGTATTGCACGCACATTTTAAATTATGAAATATTATTTACTAATAAAACAATACTATTAGCTACGAAAATTAACTATGGTTTTATTGTAGTAAAAGTGTAGTAACCATGTTTTTTTCGGTGTAATAATTACCATTAGTATAACCACAGTTTAGAGAAATAGCATGGTTAAATTATGCTTAGTGTAGCGAAACCATGGTTTAATTTGTGGTATGGTTTAACTATAGTAATTATGTTTTTTTTTGGTTTGTTGTAAAACTGCACACTGAAGTCAGGAACTTTTACAATTTTCAGTTAGGTAGGTCATTTTCAGCTGTGTGAGTCCCAAAATGGGGGATGCTGGCTAACAGGTTTAACCTTAATTTCGACAAGATTCACTATTTAGCATGGCCTTTGTACACTATTTCTTAAATGCAATTTTAAAATGAATGTTTTGAAACATTTTGGCAAACTTTACGAATCCACTAAAAACGCGGTCACTTGGTTAAAAGTAATCAGCAAAATGACCCAGAAAAGTGAAGTTGGTTTTGAGAAATTCAAGCATCATTTGCATGTCGCTTATATATTTTGTTTTCAAATTCGTACACAAAATATAGAATTAGGAACAAATACTGCCAAACTGTGAAGCTTTATTATGAATAACACCACAATGGATATACAAGAACATTACTTTACGTTACTTGGGTCCTCAGGATATTTCAGTCTATTTGTGGATCTCACTCACCAAGCTACAGGTGTGTTTTTCTCAGTTAGGAATGAGGAAAGACGCCTGTATTGTTTGGTAAACCGGCCTGAACAGCTTAAATGCTATCTAATTTTGATAACTTAGTGTAATACTATACATAAGGAAGAACTAAGTGATTCATTTACGCAAGAAGTGGATGCATAAACATCTACAATTTGACTTATTTTGTTGGAAACATTTTTATCACATTAATAAGTTTCCTTTTTGCATTTTTAAGCACAAAATGATCATACAGTACAACCACAATAGTACAGCATTTTGTGCCATATGCTAATCAGGATTTTTTTTGGGAGTCAAATGAGAACCGGATCTGCATACATGGTAGCAGATAATCATGATGTATAAATATTTTCATATGCCACATCTATTAGGAGTCTATTTAATTAACTCATATCTACTGAAAGGCAACACATATCTTCTCATCTGGCTGCAAAGACTCTCACAGACCTCCATACATAGTTACAGAGCGTTTCTTTCCCAAGGCAACAGGCCACATAAGGAAACACCATATTTATTGCCTTTGTATTATTTTGTAGAGATTGCTGGTCCAACGCCACTCTGTTCTAGTTCTGCTATCACAGACATGTGTTTAAACTCTGCCGGTTGGTGGTTGAAGGTCTCAACCAATCGGAAGGTCTCAAGCCGCTGCGATCCGTAAAACAGCTGCACCTGATTGGCCAAGCACTGTGCCTGGTGGACAGTCTGAAAGAGGTTTATACAAATAAATAAAAAAAATCACACAGATTGTTTTGTTGTATTTAGTAACTTCGTTTAACTTACCACAAATGTTCTATCCATCTCAGCGGTCATCAGCACGATGCCTTTGTCAGTTTTGCAGGTCTGTATAGTGGTATAAAACTAGCTGGCTGGGTGCGTTTTCTCCCATTGTCTGAAATACAATTCAATGTCAGTAACCATGCCAACAGCAGTGTGAAATATTAAATATATAAAAAAAATAATACCTGAGCATTGATTAAAGATGTGAAGTGCAGTTCTTGACCAGCCCACTGGCCCACAAAAAACTCATAGCCATCTTTCTGGGGCAGAGCGTACAGAAACTGTACAAAAAATAGATTATATATCTATAATCATAGATTATATAGCATTAGTATGAAGATTTCACTTTCTGGTAATGTACATGCTGGTACATAACGATGGAAATCATAAAAACAAAATCAACTCATTGAAGTGATTCATTATGGAATCAGACTACGCTGACTGTGCTGCATGTTTAATTCATTAAAAAAGAGCCGCTGTTCTGTTGATTTGTGCTATCCGGTCAGATTTTGCTACCTCCCATTAAAACAGTGGGTAGTACAATTCGAAAACTAATAATACTACCTGTTAAATTATATATTATTAATGTGCACACCTACCACAACCATAAACCTACCCTTACAGTAATGCACATACAGTAATTACGTGTTATATTCGTGGTTGTACCCACGGTATACACGCACGCACGCACGGGGTACACACACACACACACACACACACACACACACACACACACACACACACACACACACACACACACACACACACACACACACACACACAGCTAATGTCACATTTTTCAGTTTGTTCTTGGTTCCCAACCTTATTGGTAAGTTTTATAGAACATTTCAGAGAACACAGATAGCCTAAGATCAGGATATTCATAAGACAAACTCCTCTTGATTGGGCTTATGAAAGCCACTCCTGAAAGTATCTACTGCCACCAAGCGGACATTTAACATTTTGCAGGGTTATTTGTTTGTATGAAACTTCACAATTAAAAAACAACATACTTACAGTTGGGCAAGATTTGGCACGACCAAAAATGATTTCAAATGTTGAGCCCTAAAACAGAGAATTACAAGGTCATTCATTTTGGGTAAAACATAGATCTGATGACAAACAACAACAACAAAATGTCTACAATTTGACTGTTTATTGCAATAAATTGAACTGCTTTGAAAAAAGCAGTACATATTAAGTTCAAGAGTTTATTACAGGATTATTACCAGTTTATGACATAGTTATTACAGGAGTTAATAGACTGAAATATAAAGCAGAACTCACTGGTATGACGGCACTGATTGTGTCTTTCTTTGAGAAGTACTGCATCCATAGCTGCACACAGAAGATTTGGTGTGGTGGTCTATTTGATATGTTTTACAGTACATTCTAACTGCATGCTAATACTGTAAAAACGTGTTGTTTTATTGATAATCTTCCTCTTACCTCTGCAATTTCAGACCCAGATTTCTCCTGAAGCACATCAAGCTTGAGAATAGACCCTAATGTCTATAAAATAAGAGAAAAAGCAAAAGACACCAATGATTAACTGTACATCTCTAATTTAACATTTAAATACGAACGAGATAACTAATAGCTTACCTTATCTTTGGTGAAGCCTCCAGATTCTGCTTTACCACGTTTATCTAGCTACAAGTTCAACAAATTATACATCTTCATACATACATATTGTATTATATTAAATATGTTTATTATATTATCATATAATACATTTACTAAAGAATCTATGGTTTATAATGTTAAATTATGTAATTAAATAATACGAATGCCAAATAATTCATTTACATAATAAAATAAATACCATTTAAACTAAATGCATAGTCAAATATAAACAAAAAAAATACGTTAAACATATAAATAATTTACAAGTAGTCATCAAAATCTAGTAGACCATGAAGGTAAAACAATAAATTCAAAATGAAAATCAAATGTAACGCTCGTCACCTCTTTCTCCATGTACTTGACGAACTCAGCTTGTCTGGACTGTCCCAGCGGCTCTGTCTTCCCCTCACTGCGCTTCTCCAGACGGGCTTTATATTCTTGAGGTTTTGAACTGATGTTACAGAAGTACTCGTTAGATTAGTGCCTGGCGGTTTATTTATTATTAGCGTTTGACAGCTCACCTCCGCAGTTTCCTGATCTTCTCTTCATATTTATTGTAATACGGATTTTCCTCCAGCTCCGGTTCTTTCTTCTTCATGGAAAACGCCCTGAACTGAGACGGCACGAGTCCTGGAATCAGCGGGCGGATACCGGTGGCTCTGACCGCCAACATCCCTCGGTACAAACATGACATTTGTACCATGGCCGCCGCCATCTTTTCCCTGTCACTCATCTATGAGTGTCCGGGCGGAACCAATTTTTAAATAGACACAACATATATTAGTTCCTACACTAAAAATGTATGTATGGAATGTATTATTTTATGATGTCTCCTATTACAACTCTATGGTCACAACTGTATATTAGATAGACAGATAAATAAAATGGCAGACATTCAGACAGACAATAGATAGATAGATAATCATATATAGTGCATCAATAAATAACACCACAAATATAAACATTTTCATCACTTTAATTTTATTAATTGTATTTATTTTAATAACCCAAGAAAGCATGTCATTGTGTGCTGTAATATAATTATTCAGCACTTCAATGGGTACAATGTATTTTAAATCAATAAGAAACAAGAGCATTATAAATGTAATCTGTTTTAAATAATTTGTGCAGGTGCTGAACAGATGTATCTGTGCTCGGATCCATCAATGCAACTTTTAGAAACCCATATCTTCTGGCTCTGAGCTAAAACACAGCTGGCAGCCGAGCTGGCGTGCTCCTCGTGATCCTTCCTGAGTTTGGAGAACGTCAGCAGTTTCCCATCCGTCCACGACCACTGTTTTGGACCGCCAGTGAGCCCTGCACAGATCACACCAATATGCTAAATACGGGACACTTTACATTCAGGATTGTGGTGGTTCCTAATAATAGATTTCATTTGCTTACCAATCCAGAATGATTGGTTTCCAGTAAACTTCCACATCCACTTTATATCAGTCTTGGAGTGGATTCTAACCAATTCACTTTTAAGCCTAAATTTTGGAATCACAACATTATTATTTAAAAGTTATATGTAGTATGAATACATGTTTCTCTGACAGAAAAGATGTGTAACATACAGCAAGCAAGCATGTTGTGCGCTGCTCCAGCTAGCAATACAAGGCCTCAAAATATAGTAGTTCTCCCGGTAGTGAGTCCAGCCATTAGGACAACCAATACTAACAGACTTCGAGACTTTAAAATAAGAGAGAAGAATTATAAAATGAAAGCTCATACATTTGAGAAAGTATAAAGATGCTTAGATGTTCTCTTTTTGATCTGTACTGTACAGAACAGCTCACTCACAATGTAGGGCTACGATATTATACTTTGTGCTGCTGTACTCCTGAATCAATTATAAAAGAATCTGAGTCACGCTGGGGAGTTTCTACTGATTCAGCACCAGCAGAGTATCCAGGCCAGGTCCAGATGGGAGTGATCTCCAGTTCAGAGTGGACACGAGGTCCTGGTGCCTTTTCCTCCACTCTCACTGGAATCAGTCCATGAAACTAATGGATGCCAGAGCGAAGACAACAATAGTAGTAAAAAAATAATACAACATAATAAAGATAATACCACTAAATACATAATAATACAACCAACAAATAAACAAATAAATAAAATGGATACAAAATAAATAACACTAAATAAATAAATACTTCTAATGCTAATACATAAATATGATTAATAATAAACAATACAACTAAATAAATATAATACCAATACTACTAAATAAATAATAATACAACCAACAACAAAAAACATTAATAATAAATAGATAACACTACTAAATAAATACTTATAACACTAATAAATAAATATTACTAATAAACAAATAACACGACTAGATAAATAAATATAATACAACTACTATTAAATAAATAGTACTACAACCAACCAACAAATACTACTAATAAATAAATATTATTAGTAAATTATTAATAATATTACAGTCAATAAATACTAAGGTTTATTGATTTGTTTATGAATAAATAAACAAAATAAATACATAAAATAAGTAAATGCAAAAATAAATATTACTAATAAATTAAATACTGCAACAAACAAATACCACAAATAAATAAATAGATAAATAAATAACAATAATACTAAATGAATAATACTAACAAATAAAAGAGACAACTAACCAAACAAACAAATAAAGACAAAAAAAAAAAAATCAAAATAACTTTCTCAACAAACAAAAACTCTAAATAAATACCATGAATAAATGAAGTACTACTACTAAATAAATAAACCTTAATGAACAATGTGAAGTTAAGTAAAGGACAAAGAAGTTGTCATAATAAACTTACTCTCCAAACTCTTTCTTGATTTCTGTTGTCCACTTTTGACACATGTGCCTAAAGCCACAATCAGAAGTTAAAAATAATGTAATGGCGGTTCAGGCTCTGGGACATGTGGTGGGCTTTGGACAGGATGGTGCTTCTGGATTACACCTACCTGAAAGACAGAAATATTCTCAGTTTATGTAGAAAGAGCAGAATGTGGGTATAGAGAACTTCTTTCTACCATTTCTAGGACCACTTCACAATCTCAACTGTGACCTTGTTCCTCTGTCCCAAAACAGCATTTTTTGGAGTCTTCAGAACTACATAAAATTTCTCATGGTTCTCTTCTAGTCAGCATCTTTGAGGTAAATGTTCCACATTTTGACATTTACACCTAAAAACAAAGACAGACCACAGATTGAGCATCTTCTCACGATAAAGAGTAAAAAGTTGGAAAAGTTGAGGTTTGAAGTAATAAGAAGCCGAGAAGGAGAAGCCGATTAGTCACCAGAAGAAAAAGACGGCAGCTTGTAAGTGTTCGTAATACTTGTTCATAGATCTGTTGTTTAAATGATTTACTTGCTGCTAGAAAGGAATACTTCGTTTCCTACCTATTTTAGTCTGCATTTTCGTTCTGGTTTATATTTTTGATTGCACTTACTGCTAATTACAATCATTTGCGCCTCCATTGCTCCTTGGACAAGGTAATTTCGTCTCTATTAGCACTCTGTTAGTCTATTGGCTGGGCAAATCAGAAGCAGTTCACAGCTGTTTTCACTCTAGCCTCTTAGACAGTGTATTTATTTGATGTCCGAGCGCTGACGGAAGCGTTCAGCCTGCTCGTGTGAAGACAGATGAGGGTAAAGACCAATGACTTTTTCCTGCGCAACGACACCGAGCAACGCACTGAAGTATCATTTATATCTTCCCTCACACACTCTCCTTTGCTATCCTATATCATGTGTTTCAAAACCATTCCGGTTGTCTCTCGACCACGCTCTAACATCACACACAAACGGCAACGTAATTCTGCTAACCTACACCCTATCTCTACATCTTCTACTACACCTTTTTCTTTCTCCATGGCTCTCTGGAATTGTCAGTCAGCTGTCAACAAAGCAGACTTAATTTCTGCTTTTTCTTTACAATCCACACTCAGCATCTTGGGTTTGACTGAGACCTGGATTCATCCAGAGGACTCAGCAACTCCAGCTGCCCTCTCTAACAATTTCTCTTTCTCTCACATGCCACGTCAAGTTAGCCGGGGTAGGGGCACTGGTCTGCTCATTTCAAATAATTGGAAATACTCAATCCACTCTCCCCAATGCAATTACAACTCATTTGAGTCTCATGCGATTACTGTAATAACTCCTATAAACTCCAGATTGTGGTAATTTACCGCCCCCCTGGCCAAATTATAGCCCCCTTTCTAGAGGAGCTGGACGGGTTGCTGTCCTCCTTCATGGAGGATGGCACTCCAATCTTAGTTTTTGGCGATTTCAACATTCATCTAGAAAAGCCTTATGCTACAGACTTTCATTCACTCCTAGCTTCATTTTATATCAAACGCCTTACCACTACTAGCACTCACAAATCAGACAACCAACTTGATTTAATTTACACACGCAATTGTACTGCTGATAACATTCTGGTACAACCACTACATATCTCTGATCATTCCTTCATTAAATTTACATTACTTTGCTACCCGGGTGCCACCAACCCCCTTACCAGTTACCTTTAAGCAAAACCTACGCTCCCTTTCTCCTTCCCATCTTTCCTCTGTAGTATCCTCCTCTCTTCCCTCACCTACCCATTTCTCATCTCTGGATGTGAATGCAGCTACTGACACTTTATGCTCTACCTTAACCACTTGTCTAGACGACATTTGTCCTCTCTCCTCTGGGCCAGCACTGACTGCCCCTTCTAACTGCTGGTTATCTGATGTTCTTCGTGAACATCAGACCAGACTCTGAGCGGCAGAGAGAAAATGGCAATAATCAAACGAACCGTCGGACCTGAGTATGTATCAATCGTTGCTTTCATTTTTCTCCGCTGAAGTCCACACTGCCAAATCCTCACATTTCCATAACAAGATCAACAGTGCTTCAGACATGCTTAATCTCTTCAGAACATTTAATTATCTCCTTTGTCCCCCTCCACCATCTCCCACCACTTCTATAACAGCTGATGACTTTGCCACTTTTTTCACAGACAAAACTAGAACAATCATTAGTCAGTTTTCACCTCCACACACACAGGACCTCCAACCAACCACATCCACTGCTCAAACTCCCATCTTCTCCTTCTGTCCCCTCACTGAGGCGGAAGTATCCAAGCTTCTCCTCTCCAGCCATCCTACAACCTGTCCTCTAGACCCAATCCCCTCGCACCTTCTCCAAGCAATCTCTCCCACACTCTTACCAGTACTCACACACATTATCAGCTCATCTCTCCTCACAGGCATCTTCCCCACTGCATTCAAGCAGGTTCAGGTAACCCCACTGCTCAAAAAACCTACATTAATCACTTCTCTTATAGAAAACACTTTTGACACTGTCAATCATCAGATCCTCCTGTCCATCCTCTCAGCACTGGACATCACTGGGATTCTAATGAACAGTCAGAAATGACCCACCTTCAACACACTCCCACTCACACAACATGCCATGCACTGCACTTTTACACAGTTCTACCGGACTACACGCACACACTGCACTAACACATCTGCTATCACTGGACACCATAAAAGCACACCCACGACATTGCATATGTATAATCTGTTGCACCTTTGCACAACTATCTGTTGCACAACCAATCTACTGTAAATTATAATATGTTGCACCTTCACATATTACTATGCATAGATGTGGACATAATGCACCGTAAATACGGTGTATAATGTGTATTGGTGCATTGGTAACGAAGTATGTCTTAGTAGTATATGTATGTGTATTTTGCACATTGTCTTCTGTACAGTCTGTAAATATGTACAGTCCATATGTAAATTGTTGTTGTTTTGTTTTTTTGCACTGTCTGGAGCACGCTCGTAAGAATTTCACTCACCAAGGCACTTGTGCTGTGGTGATGTGACAATAAAAGTGATTTGATTTGATTTGATTTGATTCCACTTCGCTGGTTTGAATCTCTTTGAATCTCCTATCTCACTGGTCGGTCTTTCAAGGTGGCCTGGGGAGGGGAGGTATCCAAAGCACATCAATTGGTCACCGGGGTTCCCCAGGGCTCAGTTTTTGGACCCCTCCTCTTCTCCACATACACTACATCACAGGGTCCCATCATACAGGCACATGGTTTCTCCTACCATTTCTACGCTGATGACACACAGCTCTATCTCTCTTTTCAACCAGATGATCCAACGGTAGCTGCACGGATCTCAGGCTGCCCGGCAGACATCTCGGCATGGATGAAAGAACATCACCTACAGCTCAACCTGGCAAAGACTGAGCTACATGTCTTCCCTGCAACTCCAACTCTACAGCATGATTTCACGATTCAGTTAGGTTCATCAAACCATCAGCTTCGGTCAGAAATCTTGGTGTAATCTTTGATGATCAGCTAACCTTCAAAGAGCACATTGCAAAGACTGCTCGATCTTGCAGGTTTGCACTACACAACATCCGAAAGATCAGGCCCTTTCTGACAGAGCATGCTGCACAACTTCTTGTCCAGGCCCTTGTCATTTCTAGGCTGGACTACTGCAATGCTCTCCTAGCTGGACCTCCATCAAACACAATCAAACCTCTACAAATGATTCCGAATGCAGCGGCACGACTGGTCTTCAACGAGCCCAAAATACCCCATGTTACACCTCTCTTTATCTCCTTGCACTGGCTACCAGATGCAGCTCGCATCAAGTTCAAGACACTGATGCTTGCATATAGAACAACCACAGGCTCAGCACCCTCCTACTTCCACTCACTATTACGAATCTACATCCCCTCCAGAAGTCTGAGATCTGCTAGTGAGCAATACCTCGTGGTACCATCACAGATAGTCTCAATATCATTTTCCAGAACATTCTCGTACACCAGTCCTGGCTGGTGGAATGATCTTCACACCCCTATCCGGAATGCTGGATCCCTGTCAATCTTCAAGCAACAACTGAAAACTCATCTCTTTCAACACTACTTGAAAAAAAATTACATTTTTTCTATATCTTCATCTTTCTCTTTCTCTTTCTCTCCTTCCCTTGCTAGCTTGTATTTATTTGAACAATGCCTAAGACTTGGTGTTAGGGGCACTTCCTCTGTTTGTTTGCCTCTTCAAGATTAATCGCTTTATGTATTCCCAAATTGTAAGTCGCTTTGGATAAAAGCAATATATAAAAATAATATAAAAGGGAAATATTTAATTACCTCTAGACCAGTGGCTCTCAAAGTCTGGTACGTGTACCACTAGTGCTACGTGAGCTTCCTCTAATGGTACGCAGAGGAATCTCAGAATTAAATATAAATCAGGCCGCGTGTCCACCAAAGCGATTTTTTTTAATTGTTTTAAATGGGAGCGTCTTTTTCATGCTGAGCACTCGGGCGTTTTTTCTTGGCACCGATAATTTAAGAATGTTAGCATTCATCACTGTCACTTTTTAGTCAGCTAACCAATCACAGTGGAGGAGGGGCGGGACTAATACCGTCACACCCTGCTTGTACTACGACTGAACAGCGATGGAGAAGTTAATATTGCTTGTCTCTGAGTATTTATGTCTTTACCAGATGGAATTGCCGGAGTACAATAATATTGTTATGAAAAATAATGCTTGGAGAAACATTTCATTCGCGATGCGTCTGCCATATTACTTCAGCGGATATTCCATATCATAGCAACCGCAGCGTCTCGAAAATACGCTGCCCTCTCAAGCGCTCACACCTGGGTGTTTTCAGCTGGCTTTGGTGCAAACGTGGCCTGATTGTTGTTACTTGCAGCTACATATACAGCCTGTGTGTTTTTTTTATCAAGTACTCTTTTATTTAAAAGTGAAAAAAAACTGTACTGTGCTTAAAGATTAAATTAAAATGTATTGTAGCTACTTAAAGTTAAATAAAAACTAAGTTACTGTACTTAAATGTTAAGTATGATACATTTTCATTTAATCTTTAAGTACAGTTTTTTTTACATTTAAGTACAGTACAGTTTTTATTTCACTTTTAGGTACAATATATTTTAATTTAATAATTACGTTTTTTATTTACGTGGAAGTAGCCTAAGCACGGTGCAGTGTTCATGTTCAAACTGTGTATTTACTATATTTTAAGAGGCTGACAATAATAAATATACTTATAAGGATTAAAACTGACTCGTTATTTTGATTTTTTACTGTGTATAGTGCTACTGAAAGTGACGTGACATACTCGGAATTTGTGCTCTGCAATTAACCCATCCGAAGTGCGCGCACGCGCGCACGCACGCACACACACACACACACACACACACACACACACAGTGAACACACACCCGGAGCAGTGGGCAGCCATTTATACTGCATTTTAATGTTGGTCATAATGGTGGTACTTGGAAAATATTCTGAGGTGGTACTTGGTGTAAAAAGTTTGAGAACCACTGCTCTAGACCATTTTACCCACATGCATGCAAACTATATTGGGGTAATTAAATATTTTTTATTGTAACAATTGTATTATAATGTATTTTATTTCAGTATTATATATATATATATATATATATATATGTATATATATGATTTAATATTTTATAAAAACGCTAATAATTTTACTAAAACCAAATGACTCACTAAAATATTATTTGGATACTGATTACATTAATATATAAATATAATTTGTAATGATGTAATGGAAAAGTTATCTGGATTGACATTTGTATATTTTGTATCATATTTATCTCCACGATTGCTTCACCAGTCTTTCGTCTGGGACAGCTGGGAATCGTGCAGTGTGCCTCGGGCTTTACCCTCCAAATTCCCTTCGATTGAAGCGATGTACTGTACCAAATGATCAGATCTGACCCACTGAGACCCCACCTTGCAGGAGAGCAGCTGATGTTTTGGTTCTAGATCCACATTCAGCAGTCTTGTAGTATAAGATACTACAAGTAAGATAAGATACTACAATGTGCCCTGATGTATAAGAGCTGTTTTGGCTGGACAATATCTGGCAGGTGGTGTTGGCTGATCAATGTACTCAAGTGTTTAAAACTCTGATCTTGCCTTACCTTGATTTGCACGTTGTAATTCAGTTTTTATCTGTTAAACATCCATTTGGTGATTTTGGGTTAAGATAGAGGATAGATTTGCACACATTTACAGACTTGAGCTTCTTTGTGATGCTGGCTGCATGTCCCATAGTTGTGTGTGATCTTTGAGATCTGTCATGTTATAAATGATGGGTTTCTTACATGTTGTAGACCCTTGTTCACGGTTAAACTGGTTATAATAGTATTAGAGTAGGTTGGACACTAGGTGGTGCTTTGGGGTCATTTTCACTAATGCCTACACAACGCAAGGCTATCTAATTCTAAACTTTAAAAGTATTTACTTATTTTAATTACAAATGTAAATTAAACTGAAGGAAATTATACACTTCCACCATTAAGGGTTATTTCAGGTGGAATCAACGGCGCATATGGGTCCTTCGCAGAAACGACTGAGCGCCATTTAAAACATATCATATGCACTGTTTTTAATTATAAGTATTCATTTTAATTTGAGATATTTGTGGTTATATTATTTTATTGTATGTGTTTCTTATCCTATTAGATTTATATATGGATATCGAATATCATATATTTATTATTTTATAAAAAAAAATATTTTCCAAATGAGTAACTATATATATATATATCACACACACACACACACACACACACACACTCGCATGCACGCACACACACACACACACACACACACACACACACACACACACACACACACACACACACACACAATTTGCCACCTTATATTTATTTCCCAAACAAAAGTCTGTGATACAATAGGTTACGGAGTCTTTTTCTCAAAGACAACCACTTTAAATTAAAATAACTTTTTATTTTAATATAGTAATATAGTTATCCTATTCATTCCTCTTTTTACAGTGAAAAAAGATAAACGTACACCTTTAACATTCAATAACTGTGTTACTTCTGTCTAGAAATCTAAACAAATAAGGATATATATACACTTCAGGAAGCATGGTGTTTCCTGCAGGATCTGTGACTTGGAACTCAAAGCTGTCTGCGGTCACTTCTATATCTGCAGGAATGATGTAGCGTACTGCTTTCTGCTCCAGATCCTTCTGGGTAAAGCGTCCTTTGATATAGGCACCTACAACAGGAAGAAAATTAATTATAATCTGGACACAATCTGCACATATTAAAAAGACCGTCGGGACCATCAGTGACCCATGCACCTGCCTGTGAGGACATTTTCAAGATAACCGAAGTGTGGAGGCCCTTGTAATGGTGAACTCGAGTGTGTCTTCAGGACTGTCTGGATCTGAGGCGCGCAGATCTTTGGAGGTGATGTAGATGCCCTGTTTGCCATCCAGAAGATTGTCCACAGTACTTGGAATCCCTTTGTGTTATACTGGGTGGGGTCTTGTCCAATATCTCTATCTATGAAGATATAAATTATGGTATAGTTCAGTCAAATCCACACAAAGCGAACAGTAAAAAACTGCATTCATGCTGCAATACCACTAGAGGGAAGCATTACATACCAATAAATGGGAAAGCATTCATTTCACAGCCATTGCTCAGTGTGGGTTTCAATCTAGGCCTATATATTAATATTTTTTATTACTTTCAAATGACTTTATTTTATTAACAGTATCAGAAAGTTTATTTTAACTTTATTTTTTACAAGTAATATTATTATATATTATTATTAATATAAAACATTATAGATTATTTAGGAAAAACTAGCTGTCACGTTTCACTATAACATATTTCTCAAATATATTAGTATTTTTAAGTCAAATCGCTTTAGTTTAAATCTTGTAAAACATATTTCAAGAGTATTTGCCTTTCCTTAGTTTTTAAATATAAATACATAGCATATTTATGTTGTTATTACATTTAATTAAAATGTTAATTTTATTGCATTACATTTAAAGATGAAAATTATCAACATTTTAAGTGAGATTTGTAAAAAAAAAGAAGAACAAATGTAAAGTAAGTGTTTTCAGCCATTACACTTATTATTACAATACATATTCATTGTGGTTATTTTTAAGTATTTTTTTTTATTGTGTTCTCTTTATTTATTTATCTTTACCTTTATTTTTAAGGGAAAAAAGACCCAACCTTTTTATAAGCTCCTCAGCTAAATAAAAAAATATATATAAAAAATATTATTATTTAGGGGAAAAAACCCAGCAAGATACAAAATATAAAACCACTGCTTATGTCCACAAATATCATAATTAATAAATTGTGTATATTTACAGCATTTAACCAAATGTGACCACTTGCCTTCCAAAAAACAACAGTTTTGACATTTATAAAAATATTGTTGTTTTGAGACCATTAAAATATTGATTTAAAGCCCTCCAGGTGTTCACTTCTTAACCAAAAAGAGATACATGACTTTAGTGAGTTATATTTATGAAATTCTAGTTTAAAGGACCAAATTAACAGTAAATGCTCTAGTTTAAGAGGTTTTCCAAACTAAGCCTATTCAAAACACATTTATATAATTGGGCTTTCCTCATGTCATAAACTATCCTTCTATATTTCATTTTAAAATGGTTCAACTATATATTTTATGTGAAGAACGATTAAATGTATTGCCCGCAAGAAAAAAAATGAAGGCAACTTAATTGAAACACAATTTGGGCTATTGTTGTGTGGTATGTTTACAGGTAAAATCATGTGAGGGGAGGCTTGTGTATTATTGATGACCTTTCCGGCCTCAGGGGTCGCGCGTTTAGAAAAGCAGTAGCACACGCCGTATTTTGGCTCGAGTTAGCAATGCGCGTTTTCAGCCAAGTGACGACAACAGTTTTCGGCTGATTCACCTGTTCTGGCGGGAGCGGGTTTCTCTCTCGGTAGCACAGGGCTGGTAGTGCTGGCCAGCGCATTTACCGCCTCGCTGACCGCTTCAACGGAATATTAAATTGAGGCGCGGGCCTCGGGAGAGCGTCGCTATGACATGGTGAATGGCACCGGACCTGCAGGAGCACCTGGCCAGCAAAGCCTCTTCGTTAGCATGCAATTCAACAGGGAGCGCTTTGTTAACCCGTTGCTCTCCTGCTGTGCTCAGTGGTTTGTATGCTTTTTTGTTTATTTGACAGTTAGGTTAACTAGGCTAAACGAAGGAAATTATTTCCCTCACTGAAACTAAAGGTCCTGACAGAAATTGTATGTAAAGCCGTGCCATATCGTTATCGCAATAAAACGATGGTACAGCTTCATAATTTGTTTTAAAGTCTTTTAGAAATGGATATAATAAAATTTTGTGGCGTTTAGATAATATTTATTAGTTTTGATTAGGGGTGGGCATAGATTAATTTTTTTAATCTAGATTAATCTAGATTAATTTTGGAATTAATCTAGATTAAAATGGCTCATTTGAATTCTGCCGAAGGCATTCAGAATATGTGTGCTACCCAAATAATGACTAAAAGTAAGTCTTTGAGAACGGGTTTCTCAAGCCAGGTGGCGCATTAGACCAGGGGCTCATCTCCTGTTTCCAGAATGCATCACAAACTGCTTGAGAAAGCTGTTCTACTATGATAATTGGTGATGAAAATAAACTATGTTCAATAAGATGTACTTGTGTTTACTAACTGTTTATTCAGTTAAACATGAATTTTGAACTGTAGGCCTACATAAGAGGTCGTGATGAACTGTTTACAGTTTCCATTGGGAAGCTTCTTAAAAATAAATTTTCCCTGAAGCAAACCCGGCGGCTTCATAGCTGCATCCATGTTAGCACGTCACGTTTGATGTGGTAATTTCACAGTAACGTTAGGCATACACACAGGTTCGAAGCAGAGGGTGACACGGGAGTGAATTCTCAAGTTCACATGAGACCTAAAGCGCATCCTGTTTGCTTAAAAGCGCAACATTTCGTTGTTATTCTGAGTGTACACAAATAAACGTAGAGTCTTTACAGATTCGAAAGATGTATTAGGCTACTTTTATCTGTATGACCAAGAATGACGGAGATTTTAAGAGCAAGTGAGCGCACCGGAGCCTGTCCTGCAGCAAACGCGCTTCCACACAAACACTTCAATAGCGCACATTTCTCTAGGTTAACATCATATTGAGCGGCCATGTAAAGTTGCTACTACATACATCTTTCAGATGAAAAGCCATATTTGAGGTTGATGAATGATAGATGAGCGTTTGGATGTCCTGCCCGATTGTATTACCACATAGACCAGCCGTTAACAATCTGTCCATCACGGACTGCGAGCCTCTAGTTCGAAGACTCGTTCTCGCCCCCTACAGTGCAATTCGGCTAGGTATACATCCGCGCTAAAATATCAGGGTGAAAGTCATCATAGCTTGCGTAGTATAGACCCAGCTCCCAACCCAACTTTGAGAATAGATTAACTGCGATATTTTTTTTATCGCCGATAAGAGTCTCGCGTTAACGCAGCACGTTAACGCCGATAACGGCCCACCACTAGTTTTGATGCAATCAAAATGCTCCTGAATTCACCTTCACGAGCTATATGTGACCCTGGACCACAAAACCGGTCAAAAGGGTCATTTTTTTTCTAATTGGAATTTTTCATAATCTGAAAGCTGAATAAATGACTTTTGTTAGGATAAGGCAATGTTTGGTTGAGATGCAACCATTTACAAATCTGGAATTTGAGGGTGCAAAAAAATCATAACATTGAGAAAATCGATTGAGAAAAAGTTGTCCAAATGAAGTTCTTGGCAATGTATATTACTAATAAAAATGATATATTTAAGGTAGGAAATTTACAAAATATCTTCATGGAACATGATCTGTATTTAATATCCGAATGATTTTTGGCATAAAAGAAAAATTGATAATTTTGACCTATGCAATTTTAAAGTAAACAATTTTTTTGTAAGGGGTTGTCGTAAAAATCAATGTATGAATTAGTAATTTTGTAGGCGTATTGTAAATGTAACTACTTACATTTTAAAATATTTCCCACTTTTTATGTTTATTTGTTGTGAGTGATAGTTCTAAAATCATAATCAGCCTACCTGGATGGTAAAAACAGCAGGTTCTCTCTTCAGGTGTCCATACTCCAAATAACCTGCGTTAGTTCCATCAGTAGGCTGAAAGTTAAACCTGTCGATCTTGGCCCGTCCATTCAGATGATGGTAGGCTAGATCCATATTGTTGATGTCCAGTTGCGTGAAACGAGGCTTAGAGATAGGTACTCCTTTCAAGAGCAACTTTCCATATTGTGGGCTTTGAATAACAACGTAGGTGAGATTCTCCAGAGCTGTGTCTGGATCAGTCAGTTTCAGATAATCAGTGGAAATGGTCTTCATAGAGTCCTCTGTGAGCTCAAGGCCTTTGTTGATAGTCAGGGTTGGTGGGATACGGTCACTGTGTTCCACAGTGAAATGAATGGTACCGCTTCTGGATGTCTCACCATTGGTAACAGCAAAGCTGCATGAGAGAAAATATTAGTTATTAGTTGCATGTTTCATTACTTATAAAATACTGAACCGTTTTATCACTTTGTATTCACTTTGGCCTAACACCCTTTAAATTTAGTAATATCAGCATAACACATGGTCTCTCATGCCTTATCACTTCATTCTAAGGTCTTGTCAGTTTACAGCATGTTCTGAGCTGCTATCCTCACCCAACACGGTTGATGTGTTGGAGCAGAAAGATGGGACAGGGAGGGGTGCGAGCCAAGCCGAGTCCCCATTCCACCCTCTGCCAAGCCAATCTGCCTCCCAACACATATTGCCCTGAAGCTGATAATTGCCAGCCATGGTAAACAACACGACTGCCACCTCGCACTAGACTCGCAACCAAACACACAGGTCCACTCTCACAGCCAAACTGGTGCAACATCTGGCATTGCCATTGTCCCATATTTGCTCGGTAATTGTGCCCAGGGATCCTGTCTCTGACTACATCTCTTAGAGCCATATAACCATGCCAGGCCGAGTTATTACTCTCTTAATAATGGCCATTTATCATCAGCTGTCATGGCAGAGCAGAGGGAGACACAAGGCTCCCAGAAAAAAAAACAGTCTCCCTGTCTCTTTTGGCCCCTGCTGTCATCCTGGAGTTTGACACACAGGTGTTTGCTCAGATGTCTCTCCTGATCAGGGAGACCGGCTGTCGCATGCTGCCTCTTTTGCCTCGCATTAACACAAATACAAGCTGCGAAGACATAAAAAACATTTTATACAATGCCTTTGTTAGATATTATAACCAAGTTTTTCCCCAATCTCTTGTGATTGTGTCGGAATTGCTAATTGAAAGTACTCGGCCCCACACGACTAGCGCTGTAGTGTCCATGTTCTGTGATTGGACATTATACCACCCCATGCTGTGGTGACTGAACAAATTGGCACAGAGTGCTCCGTATCCTCTCCGAAGGGCCACTCGCCTCTCGTCAGGCTTGGCTCAGGAAGGTTTGTTTGCTCCCAGATGACCCAACAATGAAACCAAGCCAGAGTTTTGGGTGTCAAAGATTCACAGGTCAACTGTACGCCATGACAGAAGTCAGCCTGCTGCCACATTGGCTGGAAACCCATGCAAACGAAGCAAAAACGATCCTTTTCATTTTTCCTGTCTCTTGCTTGTACATCATTTTCAATCTTGTGTTGAAAAGCTGAGGTGTTGCCATCTGTGGGCTGGACTAAATTGCATGATTTATATAATGTTTTATATTATTAATTCTAATTTATATAGTGCACCTTGATGTGGGTATTTATGTAAAAACAGCTGGATTTTGTCAAGACTGAATAATATAAACAGGCAGAAGCAAAAATGACATCTGTGCATTTGGCCTTAGAGTATAAATTAAGTCTATTTAATCAACAAAGAACAATGAAAACCACTGACCTGAAAGAGTCAACAAAATGGCTGTTGTCATGAGTGTAGCATACTCGGTTGGCAGCCACATCCATCTGGGAGAAGGAGAGCACTGGAACCCCTGGACTTTGGACCATGTTCAGGTGGGACTGATACAGTGTATATGAGCTCATCTGGTTCGCTTTCACTGTCTGTGGGCGTCAGAATGTCAGTGGTCAGAATGACTCTCCGTCCATCCAGGCCACAGGTTTAGTGATCAGAGCAATGTCACCTGTGTGCAGCAAAAAGTTCAATTAGATTACAGAGGCATATGCATTAATTTTTGTAAAGCTTTGAAGAATATAAACATGTTATTTATAAAGCAAGTTATGTGCATGTAAGCTTTTTTGATGTTGTGTGAGATTTGTTTGTGACAGCAGGGACAGTGCTGGGATCTAGGGCCGGGACTACAGATGTTCAGCTCTGTTAATAATTCATGCTGGGCGTTTAAAGGTGGCTTGTCCTTTGCAGCAGAACGTTCTCACCTCTGTTCCTCCAGGATAAGCCAGAATGGAGCCAAGAGGACAATGGCTGCCATGCTTCCATGTTCACCCAACTGGCAAAGTCATTTTGACCATAGGGAAAGCCATTGTTTTTAATTATACATGCACAGATTTAATCTGTCAACAAAGTTGTTTTTGTTAGACTTTGAAGGAAAACCAAAAGCAGCGATCAGTGAGTCACTAAATGCAAATTGGTCTGTCACTATGCCAGTGCTATAATGTCACTGGACAAATTTGGATGGTCATAATATGCCAATGAATTTCATAACCCTGGTGTTTCAAGACAAAAAAATATTGTTCTTGAGCCATGCTAAGTTCCTACTATGTTTATAGTTGTTATATTTTGCTGGTAATAAACCTTACCCTTTTGAACAGTGCGGACAGAGATGAAGCAACTCTGTGGAGGTGTTGTGTTTTCCCCATCACTGAGAACAAAGTGAAACCTGTCATGGCTTTGAAACCGCTAACTGTAGTGTGACTGTAGCATAGGCGATTCGTCTCCACATCCTCCTGGGTGAAATTCAGACCTGAACTCAGATCAATCCATCCAGCTTCTGTCTGCAGGAAATAACAGAAGAGCACATAATTAGGCCTACATATATTCTTAAAGTATATAGCATGTCACACTAAGGCTGGATTACACTACATGACTTTTGCCCATTAATGGTTCCTTGCTATGATTCCATTAAGTCAAAGGATATCAAACATGTTTGATAATTTGAGTCAATTTTGGAACACTTATGTTTTCATATATCATTTATCTCCTAGCAATTTGTTTTGTTCGGGTGACTCAGGTGATCTTCAGTCATTTAGGCCTAGTTTATGACCAATTTTTCCTCTGTAACCATTTACAAAGTCTGTAAGTGTGTGATGCCTATGCTTTAAAATCTTTTCATATTTTAAAAGTTGTAGTGTATTCCAGCCTTAAAGGGATCCCCGGGTATTAAGACATGTATAGTTTAATATAACGTAAATGATGTATCTTATTTAAATATATAGTAGAAAACCCATGAAAGATGGATGCTATTTAAAAAAATCGACATCGTTTTTGGACTATGGGGGGGCGTCATTATTTTATGTGCACAGTGCATTCTGCGTCCATGATGTCAAATAGTTGCACTCAGTGAGCTATTGGCACTTATTTCTATAGTCTTTGGCTTTTTACCGAAACACAACTCAGAAAACACAACTCAGAAAATAAAATACTGATATGCAGGGCCGCATTAAGACTGCTCTGGGCCCCGGGGCTATTACTTACTGCAGGGCCCCCATCACAATAATGATATATATATATATATATATATATATATATATATATATAGCTTTAACTTTATAGCTTTAAATAGGATTTTTTAATCCCATATCAAAATTCTTGATGCACTGAAATTTCATAAATTTGTTAACAATTTCAATATCACAAAAGATAATACTAACCTATAAGCTTACTGAAGAAGACAAGTAAAAAGTAAAAAATTAGGCTACAACAGTTCAAAGATCATACGAATTCGACCTACTTGAAATACTTAAAGCACTGAATAATATGATGTATAAAGAAAATGTACAAATAGACTGAATGGTATCCACTGTATATATTCAATATACATTCATTCATATTTATTTTACAAAAGTGATTCAGTCAAGGACAGTAAGTGATTTTCTTTCTGATGTTTGATTTACATTGACACAAATGGCAACAGCAGCTATATTAGGCTTCTTTAGAGGAATAGTTCACCCAAAAATGTAAATTATGTTGTTCTAAACCCGTATGAGATTCCTTCTGTTGTTGAATACAAAATAATATATTTGGAACAATACTGGTAATCAGACAGTTGCTGGGCCCCCATGACTTCCATAATATAAAAAAAATACACCATGATTGGACAAAATGGAGACCAGAAACTGGTTGGATAATTTTTCAAAGTATCTTATTTTGTGTTGAAGAGAACAAAGAAATGCATATATTAGAGATTTAGAACAATTTGAGTTTAAGTATATGATGACAGTATCTTCGTTTTTGGGTGAAGTATCCTTTTAAGATCTCATCATATCAAGGGTCTCATATCTAACGCTACACATGCTTTATCTTTAAATATTAATGTTCATTTAAGACACAAATAACTGTGTTTGAGAGGATACTTGCAAAAACGAGAATTTTTGACACATAACTGTATTTGAGCGTTTAAGCACAACAGGAGCGAAAAATGTATTCAGTCGCAATACGAGCTGGTGCGCCGCGCAAAATCGAGCTGAAACCGTCTTAATGCAGGCATTTACCAGAATTAATTCTGCCTCACTGCTTAATGTTCATTAACAGTTTAAAATGTTTGTTTTAAAATCTGTTTAAAACGCGTTTAAATGATAAGCTTAGCCAAACATCTTGACGTGCAAAACGATTGATATATTTCTACCGGATTATCTCCCAAGTCCCCTCCCAACCCTTAAATGAATAACCTATATATATATATATACAGTTTGTTAAAACACAAAACCAATATACACCCAGTTAATAATCAGACTAAACCAGTGGTGGGCAAAGTACACAGATCAAGTACTTGAGTAAAAGTACAGATACGTATGATAAAATATTACTCCAGTAAAAGTAAAAGTACTGCTTTTTCAATTTTACTCGAGTGAAAGTACAAAAGTACTAAATTATTTATGTACTTAAGTAAAAAAGTACTGATAGACAGATTTATTTTGCAATTTTATATAGACTACTTTATTTAATTTTATATTAGCACATATTTTTTATAATCCTACTGCCCAAAATACCTGGGTTTTTCCCCAAATAACCACTATATAGAGTCAAGATATATATTTTGTTGATATGGACTACGTTGATGAGAGTGATGTAGTAATGTTCACTGTGAAGCTTACACTGCCATGTACCTGAGAGAAAACACCCCTGGCCAAATGCCCCCAGAGGACATCACTTCCCACTCTGATAATTACTGTAGTTACTATGTTCTGAACATCACATCCTTTCTTTTTCCCTCAGATGGAATCTATCTAGGTGGCTGAATAAAGATATTTGGACTTTATATCTAAACATTTCCTCAACTTAGCATCAGCAAGCTTGTTAGCTAGACAGTTAGCATCAGCTAACAATATTTACTTATTTTCAGTATGGTTATGAATAAACATTCATATCTGTCTACTCGGCTAGTTGATCTAAACAATATACAAATGTATACTGTTGATAAACAATATAAAAACAGACGTCACATAGGTCTAAATGCATAGCATTTTAATAAAACTGCTAACGTTACAGCAGCGGGGAATATGAACGTGCATGAGTTATTGTATTTAATCTTTGTTATTTTAATGTTTTGTTTTTTGACCTAAAACAACGTTAGAAACACTGATGTTGATCTGTCTGCATTCAAGCATTTCAGTGGGCTTAAATAGATCACCCTTTACAGCAGATTTCGTTCACAAACAACTGACAGTTTTGACCTAAATATTATTTTCAGTTACAATAATGAATCCTAAAATTCGACATTAGTAACTTACTTTTCGCAGCAGCTGTTGCGCGCCTGCGCGCGCGCGCGCGCTCACAAGATCTCCCGGTTCTTTACTTGTGAGTTCAGTTCACTGAAGACTCGCTCTAAACGGATCATTTGAATCAGTGAGTTTTCGACTCGAGAACAGCTGCAATCGGATCATTGCAATTCGTGAATGAATCGTTTGTTGCGATTTGCGACCCGATTGAACAGGTTCATTGAAAAGAATCAGTTTGTTCATGAATCAATCACCGCCTCTGCGTCTCGGAGCACGTGATGTATTATAAGGAGTAACGATATGTTTTATGAAATGTAGTGAAGTAAAAAGTACGATCTTATGCTTTGGAATGTAGTGAAGTAAAAGTAAAAGTTACTCAAAATATAAAACTACTCCAGTAAAGTACAGATACTTGAAAAATGTACTTAAGTACAGTAACGAAGTTGTTTTACTTCGTTACTGACCACCACTGGACTAAACTAAAATCTGTGTGGACGATGACGCTGTTTTTTCCCTGCTCCATATGCGTGAACCACTCGCTCTTCCAACAACTTCCACTCCATCATCAGCTTTAGTAAAATAACCCGATAGCTTTTTTTTCCTCTCTGTTCTTTGTATTTTTCTTTTTTTTTGAGCCCCTCTCTCTCTCTCAGAATTGCTGACGTCTTTACTTGTCGAATATTGTTCTTTGGGTGACCATTTCCATTACTCCAGAATGAATCTTTTAGACTCTTTGTAGGGAAAAAAATCCATGGTACAGCATTTGGTTAAACCTATACTTACAGGTGCATCTCAATAAATTAGAATGTCGTGGAAAAGTTCATTTATTTCAGTAATTCAACTCAAATTGTGAAACTCGTGTAATAAATAAATTCAATGCACACAGACTGAAGTAGTTTAAGTCTTTGTTTCTTTTAATTGTGATAATTTTGGCTCACATTTAACAAAAACCCACCAATTCACTCTCTCAACAAATTAGAATACTTCATTAGACCAATACATTTTTTTTTTTTGTGAATTGTTGGCCTTCTGGAAAGTTTTCATTTACTGTATATGTACTCAATACTTGGTAGGGGCTCCTTTTGCTTTGATTACTGCCTCAATTCGGCGTGGCGTGGAGGTGATCAGTTTGTGGCACTGCTGAGGTGGTATGGAAGCCCAGGTTTCTTTGACAGTGGCCTTCAGCTCATCTGCATTTTTTGGTTTCTTGTTTCTCATTTTCCTCTTGACAATATCCCATAGATTCTCTGTATGGGCAGGTGCCAAATGCTGGGAAATTAAATCAGCATCTTTAAAAAGCTGGTCAGCAGAAGGAAGCATGAAGTGCTCCAAAATATCTTGGTAAACGGGTGCAGTGACGTTGGTTTTTAAAAAACACAATGGACCAATATCAGCAGATGACATTGCACCCAAATCATCACAGACTGGAAATTTCACACTGGACTTCAAGCAACTTGGGCTATGAGCTTCTCCACCCTTCCTCCAGACTCTAGGACCTTGGTGTCCAAATGAAATACAAAACTTGCTCTCATCTGAAAATAGGACTTTGGACCACTGGGCAATAGTCCAGTTCTTCTTCTCCTTAGCCCAGGTAAGACGCCTCTGACGAAAATTGTAGCCAAATTACTTGATACGTCTGTGTGTGGTGGCTCTTCATACCTTGACCCCAGCCTCAGTCCATTCCTTGTGAAGTTCACCCAAATTCTTGAATCGATTTTGCTTGACAATCCTCATAAATCTGCGGTTCTCTCGGTTGGTTGTGCATCTTTTTCTTCCACACTTTTTCCTTCCACTCAACTTTCTGTTAACATGCTTGGATACAGCACTCTGTGAACAGCCAGCTTCTTTGGCAATGAATGTTTGTGGCTTACCCTCCTTGTGAAGGGTGTCAATGATTGTCTTCTGGACAACTGTCAGATCAGCAGTCTTCCCCGTGATTGTGTAGCCTAGTTAACCAAACTGAGAGACCATTTTGAAGGCTCAGGAAACCTTTGCAGGTGTTTTGAATTGATTAGCTGATTGGCATGTCACCATATTCTAATTTGTTGAGAGAGTGAATTGGTGGGTTTTTGTTAAATGTGAGCCAAAATCATCACAATTGAAAGAATCAAAGACTTAAACTACTTCAGTCTGTGTGCGTTTAATTTATTTAATACACGAGTTTCACAATTTGAGCTCAATTACCGAAATAAATTAACATTTCCACAACATTTTAATTTATTGAGATGCACCTGTATATCCATCGCCACCTGTAAGCTTTTTCGATAGCTGTGGTCATCATATCATTATTTTATTTTCAGAGTTGTCTATTGCGATTTGTGTTGTAATTGTGTTGTAAAAATAGCAACAGGTAACGCTAGTAGCTCACCGAGAACAACCATTTTACGTCATCAGAAAAATGGTGCCCCCCATTGTCCAAAATATGTATAAAACGATGTGATTTTTTTAAATAACATAAACATTCATGGGTTTTCTAATACATATTTCAGTAAGATACATCAATTACGGTATATTAAGCCATACAAGTCTTAATACCCAGGGTTCCCTTTAAGTAATAATGTAAAGGACTATCCGTCTTTGCTAACCCTTAGCTGGAGGAGGCCAAATCTGGGACCTGCATTGAGGATGTAGAGAATATGGTCGTTGGAAGTGTCACGATCCCCTGCCTCCAACACTACACTGGAGATTAGCCTCTTCCCCAGGGCCTCGACCTCAATGCCTGCATTTCTGAGAAAAGAGATAGAGACGCTTTGGACACTAAAGGCACAGGTGCCAAGTCTGCATGTTAAAATCCAGAATCTTAAATAAATAAATACACAAACAGCTGTTCTGGAAGTAAGAAACACAAGCAGGACTGACCTGTTATCCTAACCCATTATGACTTTGAAACAAGGAAGCAGGCGTCTGCCAAAAAGACACATTGCTTCTGCTGTTATGGACTTTACATGCACACCCTTAGATCTTGCTGATCTTGGAGGAAGAGGATGGAATAGAAATTAGAAATTTACTCAAGGATGTAGCTTAATTCCCAGTTACTCAGTCAGGGAGACACAGATTTCCCAGCCACATGTGCAGTACAGGTTGTGTTGACCCCCCCCCCCCCAAACCCTATCCAGGATTGGCCTCCCCCTTCTGTTCCTGTCCAATCTCTGCCACTAAAATCCCTCCCCCGTTCCCGCTTTCATCCGCCTTTTTGGCTCTGAATTTGTCCCAGGGCGTCCTTACTTTAGTAGCCATGACTTTTCATCATTGACTGGTATGATGCGGACACACGCAGTCCCCTGGACTGTGTGCCCACCATCTGTCAACTGTATGGTGAAAGCGTCCTTGAGGGTTTCTGTGTTGTCGTGCATATACATGATCTTGATTCCTATGGATCAGCACGAGAGAAAAATTCAAATAATATTTAAGCGGGTTAGGCATTTAGTGACATTAAGGATATAACAGTCATTAGGTACTTAATTCCTAGGAGCATTTAATATCGCTGGTTCTACCACTACTACCAAGAAGGACACCAGTGAGCATGCTCCATTTTGTCAATGACCTGATCACCTTTCTTTCTATGGCTCTTTATCACTCGCTAACAAGCAAAGCTGTGCAGTCACCAAATGCCTCATGCACGGTGACTTAATTTCGCAGAGAGCAGTTGGAAAGACTTTGCAGATGAAGCAGAAGCACCACAGGCACTCTGTGACCTCTGTCGCCTGCAACATCTGTTCTGAAAGTCTGGATACACACAGTGAAGGCACAGAGGGGTGGCTGGACCAGGGAAGGGACTCTGTCCTCAACAAGCAGATAGTGGTACCCCGGAAGTTAGGGGGAAAAAGATTGTGGTACTACCAATCACATGGATTCAAGAACTGACCTTGTTGTAGCTCCTGTAAGGTGAAAGACTGGATTGCTAAAGTTCGTTGGAGGACCTCAGGGTTCATGTTTTTGTAGAGATTCATCTCAAGACCATATATGCCATTGACCAGTGTGCCATGGGCTGGGGGAACCAGGATGTTCATGTAAGAGTATCTGCTGAATATCAACGTCCACTGCATTTAGAATATCAGGACTGAGGTCTTTCATCCCTCCATCCATGACCTATTGCAAGGTGCAGGGCAGGACAATAGTAAGTCAACAGTTTGCTTATCGGATAATTTTGTCTCCAAAAAGTATATCTTACTGTAAAGTTGCTAAGCAGGAGTGATGGGATTTCATCATTGGTAGGGTTGATGATGACGTAGAAGGGCATTGGTGCTGATCTCTGAATCACTGACTGGACATAGTTGATGAAACCCGAACTGAGGTGACGCTGGCTGAAATAAACTTTATTTATATAATATGACTTTAGTTGTCTGAAAGACAAGGTGTTATAACAGGTCACGTTCTTGGATTTTAGGTATAATGGCTCAGGGCTCTTAGGGCCAGTTTTACTAAACAGGGCAATTCCAAAAGTGCGCCGATGGGCGTGGAAATTTCTGAGGGTGATTTACTAACAACACGCAAATTAAAGAACACAGATGCAACATCTCATTTACATATTGACAAAAGCAATACACCAAACGCAGTGGAAATTAGCGTATTCTTGAATAAACAATAAAGAAAGAAATAAGCCACAGTTTGTTGAAAAGAACCGGAGGCCAAAAAATTAAGGGTTGCAACAGTTTTGATAGAGCTGGTATTGCGTGACTGCTAGTTGAGGGTTCCAAGTCACCTTTTATTTCCTGAAGCAAATTAAAAAAATAACATTTAAATGGCATTAAATAATGGCGCAAATGCCATTAATTTTGACGAGTGCAAACGTTAGTAAATCTCATTGCGTGATTCATTTGAGTACTCTCCTCCCAAAAATGTTGCATCTGAAAGGGAAACTCCTAGAAATGCATATTCAATAAGGTCAGGTGCAAAAATAACTATGTCCACGCACTTTCAGCGCTAATTCGTCACTACGCGTCTTTAGTAAAACCTGACAGTGCTATTTTAACGCCAAAATATTGTTTGCACTGGCGCAAGCTGCTAGTAAAACTGGCCCTTAATCCCTTAAATAGCATTTTAAATATTTTGTCCCTACAATGAAAATCAGTAGCAACGCAACATTGGAGTCCATTGACTTTCCCTGTATGGAAAAAAACTAGAATAATATCTACATTTGTGTTTCAAAGAAAAAAGTCTTTGGAATGACATAAGGGTAAGTAAATGATGACATAATTTTCATTTTTGGGTGAAATATCCCTTTACATGCATGTAAGTGCATGTAAATGAGGTCACTTTTTAGCCTTACTTTTGAAATTAGGGTTAAAAGACAAGATTAGGGTTTGTTTGACAGGAATGTTGTTCCAAGACCAATAAAAAGATATGAATCCATAAATCCATCTTACATGGCATAATCACAATTGCTGTGTACATTTACAGAGCCTCAGGTATACTACTGACCCACTCGAAGTCCAGCATTGCTTTTCTCAAAGCCAGGGGATGGAAGGGTGTTCTCCAGGAACCCATATTGTGGTGGGGTCACCAAGTGAAACATGAGCTGATCTGGATGACTATCAGGATCGGTTGCCTCCATCACCCCCCCACAAAGACATGCACTGGCAGCCTCATCTACCACAAACATGGTACCTGACGAAACAATATATAGCATAATGTAAGAAGTTAAATATTGGCATTAATCATACAGATCTCATTTTAAAGAGCTTGATGTGACTTCACAGACTTATGTTTTTTCTTCTCAAGAGTGCATCCCAATATTTTTCTTCTTCCTCTCATTTACAGGCAGTTCCCCTTGCTCCCCTCTTTCTTCACGCCTGCTATGCCACCCCACTAACACTCCCTCTCTTCCCCTGCTCTCTCGCTCGGCTCTCGGCCAGCCTGCTGCCACCTGGGTGTTGATAAAGCCATCATGCCAATGCTTACTGGCATCTGCTTCCATTTACTGCACTGATAAATAATGAATGGAGAATGGGCACTGATGAGGTTGTGCTTGGGTAGAGCTCTGAAACAAGGGGAGGAATTAATGACCACCAGTCTGGAGTAAAAGTGATAAAACTTGTCCCATAGCAAGGCAAGAGCTGGATTCCCCTTATTTTCCTTGCTTAAACCTCTTATGCCAACCCATCTTTATTCAATGCAAATTAATTAAATGACTACTTTATTTGAGTTTAATGAGATTATAATTGTTATTGAACGCGAAAAGGGATAGAAGACACAATAGATGTGACGTCTTTTCCAAATGCGGGCCTGTCGATTGTCTTCTCCTTTATGTCCTTATTGTCCAGTTGTTCTCACATGTATCATGTATCTCTTTCTACCGTGCTTTTCCGCCACACATGCTCTGCTCTCTCTATAATCCCAACCAGCTGTGTGTACGTATGTCGCCCCTCATACACCGATGACAAGCATGCTAGGATTTCCTGTGGATGTCCTAGCAGCCGTCTTCTGCTCATTGTCTTGCTCTGGTCACGGTCCGTTATTGATAACTGCAAAGTTTCTGGCATTACCAGTGAAATCCCCATCCTGGCAAGACGTCTCTAACACCCTGCTTCGAAACGTACGTTCAGGGGGAACGAAACACTTGCTTTAGCCACACTCCCTGAGCTGGGTGTGCGAGACTGCGATTAAGTGATTTGTTTACCAAGCTGCAGTCCATCACCTGCCTCGAAAATTCCTAGTTGCATTATTGCTTGATTTAAGCGGATTGTCATTACAATGAATCAATTACACCGTAGTCAAATGCTCTGGCGAGTAAATCTAGATTAGATAGCATCTTTTAATTCATTCGGTCACTCAACACAATGCAGCGCCAGTGTACGAAATGTCTAAGAGATTTACTACAGGCCCTGTGGAAGATGTTTACCCAGCGTTATGGTTGGTACCTGGTTGTTGACAGGCATCACAGTAATGTAGAGGTCATAGACCGGAAGCGTGCCATGCAGGGGGACGGGTGGGGGGAGAGCATCCTCCTGGCAGCAGCCATCTATTTTTCCAGCCTCTCCATCTGACACAATGAGAGTGACAATGTCCAAGACAGGACCGGGTCCAATCTCACCACCTAGTGAATGGGGAAATGTGTTTATGTTCATTTATTTCACAAAAAATAAATTAAAAAAACTTTCCATCATAAGACATTTACATCTTGCTTCTGCGACAAACATTTTTTAGGGATGAATGATTGTTACAGGTTCACCCAAAAATGATAGTTCACTCAAAAATGAAAATTCTGTTATTAATTACTCATCCTCATGTCATTCCAAACCTGTAAGACCTTTGTTCATCTTCGGAACACAAATTAAGATATTTTTGATTAAATCCGAGAGCTTTCTGACCCTGTATAGGCAGCAACACAACTGCAATATTCCCAAGACATCAGTAAAATTGAACTTTTACGAAGCCACGAGAATATTTTTGTGTGCAATGAAAACAAAATAATCACTTTATTCAACAACTTTATTCTTTGCGCACAAAATGTATTGGATAAACACTCTGATTTAATCAAAAAAAAATCTTCATTTGTGTTTTATAGATTAACGATGGTCTTACAGGTTTGGAACGACATGAGGGTGAGTAATTAATGACGGAATTTTCTTTTTTGGGTGAACTGTCCCTTTAACATTTCTCCATTAGTATATTTAGATTACCTGTGCTATCATCTAATGCTCACTTGACGTTTATATGTAAAAACACTAATAAGTTAATAACACTGTTAAATAAAAATGTTCATTATAAATTATTCATAAAAATTGAATTGTTAATATAAATTAATATATTATATGAACAGTGTTGGGGAGTACTAGATATATGTAATGGTATTATGTAATTTATTTACAAAATAAATGTAACTGTAATCCAGAATGAAAAGGATTAACATTTGTTAGAAATTTAGAAAAGTAATCAAAAAGTAATCGAATGTAATCAGTGCCATTACTTTAACAAAGTAATTGGAATATTTAAACTACTTATTACATTTTAAACAAGGTAACTTGTAATCTGTACCCTATTGCATTTCCAAAGTAACCTTCCCAACACTGTATTTGAGTTTATTTAAATTATTTGGCTTATAGTATCTTCCTTAACATTTATTAGATCAGGCTGATACTACATCACTACATTATTTAACAAAATGACATTATAACAAAGTCTGAATTACAAAATCATCCTTACAGACCATTTTATGGTGCATTTTCAGTATATTTTCACAAGAATATGTGTGACACACCCACCGCAGGTGCAGAATGTGTTAAACAGGCATACAGTAAGTTATATTAAGTATCACTAACTAGCCTCCTGTCTCGATTATAACTAGTGTGCAGGTAGAAGATGAGTCCATTGAGCACATCCAGCTGGGAGAACTTGTCCACGGTGACCCCATTTCGCTGCAGCACCCCACCTGCATGTGTTCTGGCAAGCATGTATGTTAGCCGAGTGTCGTCGCTGTCAACATCTGTAGCAGAGAGGTACTCAACTGTAATCTGGACCTGACCCCCTCTTTGCAGGACAGTTCAGCCCTCAAGTTGGAACCTAACTGTGGGGGTTCATCGTTCACAGGCAGGATCTAATAAAAAAATGCAAATAAGAGGCACTAAGGAAATATGCATTTTAATAAGGGAATGCTGCATGGAAGTACAATGCAATGTGCTAAACATTAATTATATTTCTTTAAAAGAAGAAAATTTCTTGAACTAAAAGTGTTCCATGTGCAGAGTTGATTCCATCTGTTATAGTAAGACTGCTATCTTTCAGGGTTTCAGATTAATCATGAATGTATCAAAATATAGTATAAAATATAAAATGTATTATTATTTTCAACAGATTATAATTATCCTCATCAATTCTTCTTAGGACAATTTTTAACCTTACAAAAATGACCTCTTGCTGCAGTTTTTCATATTCATACCTGACCCTCAATGCTTTGAGGTCCTGCAAACTGAAGCTGTCTCCTTCTAGCAGTGCCGTGCCCTGCAGCTCCAGTTTTCCATGTTGGGGATGAGTCTTCACGTGTACCCTGAGCTGATCTTCTGAGCTGTCCACATCCTGGACATCCTGAAACTGCCGCCACCTTCCTCAACCCTCAGCAAGTTAGTGAACATCTATAAATGAAAGTTTGGGAAATGGAATTATAAATTATACAACTTTTCTATTATTTAAAACTTTTGCTACCATGCAATTAAATAATTTTAAAACAGCTGCTTTTGACAAATTCCTAAATATTTGAAATGTCTAACTTTGGGGGGTGGGCAGTCCTTCAAAATTCTGGGCCATGACAACAAAGAAAATTATAAACAACACTACAATATAACAATAAAAGAAGTGAGCAACTCACTTATGGGGCCTGGTTGTGACTGTGATGTTGAAGGTAAGTCTTGTGAGAGTGCCACCATGCTGGCCACTCACAGAAAACAGAAACTGCTCAAAGAGAGGCTCGGGACAATATCCTCTATTGGAGGCATGTAAGCCACTTTGTGGTGATTCACTGCATGCTGTGGATGACAAAAAAGACAGTATCTAACTGAAGAGGCATGTTATTTAAAATAACATTTTAGAGTATTACAATAGCATGTCATATTTAGGGACCCTTTTTGTGTGCACATTTTAGACCTGAGTAAAGGACTTGAGCACTGGAACCATTGCATCTTTTTTCATCAAGTTTGTGCTGTCGGTATAAAACAGCCTGCCTGCATCTGGTAACCTGCAATAAGTTACAACAGATGTAAAATATACATGAAAGGACAAATATTGTTCTTTTTCTTTTTAATAATAAAACAAATTATATATTGCAAGGAAATGCATTAGCGTACCTGCGTTTCCCGGGCTAAAGCAAGGATGAGTGATCACATACAATAGGTCAGTCTCCAAATGCTCTGTATCTCTGAAGTGCAGATGGTTCTGGGTGTTGTAAACAACCTCGGTTTCCTTAACCGTAATGGAGCGAACCGTTCCGGAAACTTCCTCAGGCAACTGGTCCTTCACTGGAAACACGTGGATCACCACAGTCTATGGATGACGAGGTACAGAACAAACACTTCTTTTATAAATATATACTGAAATGGGATTAAATATATACACTGAAATGGGATTTATAATGAAAACAGAGACAGTTACATGTCTGTCCGATAGATTTGGAGGCTGAAGGACATTTGAGAGGATGAAATCAAAAGAGTCCTCAAACACTTTCTCCCCTGAGTGCTTATAGTAGATTAGACCTTGAAACAGGTCCCTCTGCAGGAAGCTCTTCACTGGGAGACCTGGTTGACATGACACCATATAACATAAGGCATCTCAGATGAGTTAAAAATCTTTAAGAAATATAACCTTTTAAATCCAACTGACCTGGTTCATGTGGAGATGACTTCTTAACCAGCTGTCCTGCTCTGGGAAAAGTAATCAGCTGATACTGAATATAGTCGTCGCTGGAGTCCAAGTCTGAGGCCATCAGCATGTACTCTTCCACCCTAATCATGCCACCTTCTTGGACCTCAAAGGCCACGTTATTGATTAGAAAAGGAGGAGTGTCGTCTTTGGGAAGAATGTAGATGGGAAATTTGTGTCTGATGCTGTGGCGACCATCTGTGATTCGGAAGACAATGTAATCCCTGGTGGTGTCGATGTCCGAGCGATGATAGACCATGATGCCCTCTCTGAGATCCTTGACCTTAAACATGAATCCTTTTCCACCTTTGGATGAATAAGAAGGATTGGTTACAGTATACGGTTTTGACCTGTTTGAATGATGAATGAAATTCCAGGTCAAGTTAAAAGGATAGCTCAGCCAAAAATGAAAATTTGGCATTATTTACTCACTCTCATGTCATTCCAAATCTGTAAGACTTTCTTTATTTTGTGAAATACAAAAGAATATGTTTCGAACCCATTGACTTTCATTGTATTGTCAAAAACAGCTTTCAGGTGAATGATCCCTTTAAGTCAAGTAGTCAACATAATACGATAGTATTTTCAAACTCATCTTTACTATAATTTGCAATATCTTTCATTTGGCTCAATGCAATTGTGAAAAATACGTTTTTTTTCGCCTGAAGGCACAAACGTTGGCTCTGGCTTCTCCCCACTGCAGAAAAATAAAAAGAAAGATGGCGTTCTTCCCAGGCAATGGCTGCTGCCTACCGTCGAGCTGAGCTTCTCCTGCTTGCCAGTGAGACAGAAGTGCAAGGTCACCAGACAGATTGAATGATGACTGGTTGTACAGCAAACCTAATTAGCAACTTTATCAGGGGGAAACGGCCAGAAGTCCAATGGAGAAACAAGTAAGTAATTGGGCCCAAAGGTGGCTGTGGGCAGCAGGCCCAAAAAACAGTCTCCATATATATACCTGACGGAAGAGGACATTGGGCGGCAGCTTTCCATTTGGCCGAAGGCTGACTGAGGACTTTCCCAAGGGTCGGAGTCCCTGAGTTCGAGGTCTACTTGAGCAATTCCCAATCCCCATCTAGGTTCTCAAGAGAGACTCGTCCGTTTCTGGGCCAGAACTTGCTGTTCAGCTCAATCATCTTGTAGTAAAATGAAGTGCTTTTGAAGTGGATTTGGAGCCAGAGGGATCAAAAAGCGACATGTCAACCCCAAAAACATAAACACCAATTAAATTAAGGGTTTGGCTTAAAGCAGGAGCTGTTGTTTGAGTAGGCTTGAGGCTTCTGCTGATCAGGTGGTCTTCTGTCAGAGAATGACACAAGGAATGAAGCCATGGGCCTGGAAATCCTCCAAACCAGGAAACACAAAAACAACCTACCACAGCTTCCATGGGAGAACACATACAGCAAAGCATCTCATTCAATTTCTGAAATCACAATTCGGCCTTTCCTTCCAAGAAATCAAGGATTTAGAAGAATAGTTCACCCAAAAGATTTTGCTTGACCTCATGACATTCAGAACCTGTTTGACATTCTTTTTACTTTTGTGGAACACAAAATGTTGTTATGAAAAATGTTGTATTTGAAGTACCTTCTTTTTGGGTGAACTATTCCTTTAATTTCATATTCTAGAACATTCCCATGGATAATTTTTTTTCAGATAGATACATGATTGTCACCAGTTCTCAAAGCTTGCTAAGATAATGGTCTGATGGAAGAGAAATGACCTTGTGTTGGACATCTGGCATTAAATGCCATAAGTATTTCCAATCTGCTTCTTTCAGGGTCTGTGCAAACAAAAGTCTGCTGAAGTGGAAAGACAGCTGCTACGGCTCTAAAGACATCTTTGGTCCACAGCCCCTGGCAAAGTGTCGCCGAAGCATTTTACACCTGATTAGCAAACCCATGCAGGTCAGCCGGACATACGTTTCCTGAATGATGCCCACATGAAGGATCGTTACCACATGGACAGAGAAGGAATAAAGAGTGGGTTTACACTTTATGAGACTCACTATGACACATCAGTGGAAAAAGGTCCTGGAAATTACATTTGGATTGGCTTCTACTGTCAGAGAGGTGACAGATTAAATTCCGTTACCTCTAACAATTAAGTGTCCATTAAGTGGGCCATCCATAGCTATCAGGGTGACTGCATCTATGTTGTCGTTATCAACAACCTGTAGGTGCTCCCATGTGATTGGTCTCGATTGGCCTTCCAGCAGATCCAACCCTGTAAGGATAGAGATGATTAGCCTTAGTCACTCCTTTAGAAGATTATTTATTTTAGCTAATCCGCTAACATACCCATATTCCATGAGACTCGAGGAGCATTGGTCTCTGCAGTGCAGATAGAGATGTGCATCAAGATTGGAGGACTCGGCACAAATGAGCCATCGATGGCCTGAAACTCCACTTGGACAAACAGATGAATTAAAAGTAAATTAAAACATTTTTTTTTCTTCTTCCCAAACACTGTTTGGAAGTCATATTAAATAAGATTTTTTTAATTGTTTTGATCAATATTATACAAACAACAACAAAATGCAGTGTCAGTGTCACATTTTATAACACATTTATTATACTATGAATATGTATTTTAGTATATTATTCTAAATATTTTAAACATTTATAATACCTTTTTTACACATTATAAATCGGTGTTATTTTATTATTACTTACTATTATAGTATTTGTTCATAATTTTAATTGGCTTTAAGTTCAGTCAAATTTTTTATTTTTTTTTTTTTTATTTTTACAGTGTGTTTATTGAGATGTAACAATAAATAACAGTAGTACAACAATATTATAGTTACGTATTTTAACATATGAAGGCCAGAAAAAAATAAATAATAAAAAATAAAATAAAAAATAAACAACATTGAAAAAAAAAATGAAAAAAAAAACCGAGCAGAAAAGTAAACAATAAAACGGCACAGGTTATTTCAGGTAGTGACCTGATATGGGATTTTGAGAATACAAAACATGCAAGCATACAACAAATGGATCTACAATGGTTAATTTATGCACATCTATGAAGGGGGGAGGGGGGGGGGGGGGATAAGATTGCTGGGCTAGGTCAGGTGTCAAACTATTTTGTCTTCTCTTGTCTCATTCAGTACATTACCAAAATCTGAATTCGAGATGAATGATATAAATGGTGTCCAAATATTTTCAAAAGAAGAAAGTTTACCTTTTAACATATAGGTTATCTTTTCCATTGCTAAACAGAAGGACATGTTATTGATCCACTGAGTTCAGTCTAAGTTTTAGTGATTTTGTTGTGTGCTTGTCATTTTAAAATATATATTTTTTTACTATTCAGCTTTAATGTATTTTTATTTCAGTTTTAGTCATTTTAGTTCCCTAGCGATACTACACTTCGTACGACGTCTTGATTAAAGACACTAGGGGAAATATTCATTTTTTTAATAACGCTGGTACTGCATGACTATTGGTTTGTGCGGTTACTGCAATTAAACCAATGGCGGCAGCGGAGCTGCACAACCTATGGCTGGAAAGCCAGCCAAAGCCCACCAGAATGTGTGGGGCATCTGGTTATATAATGTGGCCATTTGCCAAGGCTCCTCAGATTTCTTCTCCTTCAGCGATGACTACAAGATCTTCGCTCTTCGAGACTCGAAGCCTTCGCTGCTGAATGAGCCAATGCAGCGGATCAAGACCTCTCTCTGCTCGGCCAACTTGCCATTTCTCAGCAGCCCGCAGCGCCTGCAGTAGCTGGTCCACGGATTCCCTGCTGCTATCCGGTGACTCTCTCTTACGAGAACCCTCTTAAAAGAGTACATTTTGCGGCGTTGTTGCAAATGATGTGCCATTTTTGTCACTTGTGCAAGGTTCCCCTGCATGCCGCTGACAAACACGGCGAGTGTGTTTCATGTTTGGGCGCCGCCCACGCTGAAACAGCGCTCACCGGGACAGAATGTCACCACTGCGGTGATATGAGTCTCTCCTCTCTGCGCTCGCGGCTCGCTTTCTTTTCAGAGAGCAACCCCGCCCCTCATGCCCTCCCGCTTTTTTCCTCCCAGGGACATTTATATTTATGCATTTAGCAGACGCATTTATCCAAAGCGATAACACTTGGAGAGTGAAAAATGCAGAACAATACAGGAGACTGAACACAAAAACAAACACGGAAAGACTTGGTACGTAGCTAACATTAGGAGAATGCTAAATGCTAAACAATACTCGGCCGAAAGGAAGAGGAAGTCCATGGTTTAAGTAGGTTGTGTGATCAGTGCAATCAGCTGTGTGTTCAGAGCAATCAGCAGTGTGTTCAGTGCGTGTATCGTCAGTGCAATGGGTGATGGGAATTGTAGTCTGAGGTGGAGTGCAACAGTGAGTGTAGTGCAAGAGTCCACGTGGTGATCGAGTAACCTCTGGTGGTGAGTTAAGGGAAGCCCATGAACCGGATTCGTGACAAGAGTCTTGTGCCCTGCATTTATTGGTATCCTTATGTTCGCTGGGTGAAAAAGAAAAACTCAATAAACAAAGTCAAAAATAATTTGACTACTACCCCCCCCCCCAAGGTTTCTATAAATATCGTTGTGACGAGTGGGGCGGGGCCGAGAGCCGTGGGAACGGAGCGAGGCCGGTGGAGTGAATGATAATGAACGACACCTGCGCCACTCACCGGTCTCGAGTCCCACGGAGGAGCTCCGGAAGGAATAAAAGGAGGAGTGACAACAGTGGAAGACGAGAGAGGACCAGGCCTGGAGTTTTAGTTTGTGTTTTGTGTGCGGCAGTCGGCCGTGAGGGGCTGCCGCGTTTCATTTGTTTGTTTATTTATTTGTTATTAAATATGTTAAATGTTCGCCGGTTCCCGCCTCCTTCCTTTACACGAACTTTGTTACATTGGTGCCGAAACCTGGGAGGAAGGAGGGACACGCTGTCAGAGAGCCCTCGCTGCTGAGTGGGATCGCGGTGCTGAGGAGATCGGGCAGCAGGAAGTAGCGGAGACCGCCAGTGGCTGCCCGAAGCGGTGGTGCTGGAGCAAAAGAAGAACAGGTGGGACGGAAGACTCGCTGCCGTGCTCCTGGGTCGAGGAGGGGTGGCTGTCGTCCGAGAGGGAGTGGAGGAGTCGCCCCGTTCGCCTGGAGGCCGAAGCCTGCTGCCATCCGCCATGTTTGGGGAGGAGCAGGGAACGGGGGACTCGCTGCCGGCTGCCCTCGACCGGAGGAGCCACCGCCGGCCGCCAGGAGGCGGAGGAGCATCGGGCCGTCCACCAGAGAGGTCCAGTACCATCGCATGGCACCGCGAGTGAGCCGCTCAGTTGGTTGAGGACCGAGCGGCAGTGTGTCCGGGAACCGGACCGAGATTTTTTTTTTTTCCTCTCTCTCCTCTCTCGTCGCTGTCACTCCTCATCCTTCCGTCTCCTTTCTCTCGCCTCGTCTGTCCTTACCCCCAGGTACCCCGCGGCCGCCCTAACGGGCTCCCCCCGGGAGAGGGGGGAGGGGGGGAGTAGAGCGCAGTCTCGTGAGTACCCCCCGGCCTGCGAGGGGCGATGGGGGTATGTGACGAGTGGGGCGGGGCCGAGAGCCGTGGGAACGGAGCGAGGCCGGTGGAGTGAATGATAATGAACGACACCTGCGCCACTCACCGGTCTCGAGTCCCACGGAGGAGCTCCGGAAGGAATAAAAGGAGGAGTGACAACAGTGGAAGACGAGAGAGGACCAGGCCTGGAGTTTTAGTTTGTGTTTTGTGTGCGGCAGTCGGCCGTGAGGGGCTGCCGCGTTTCATTTGTTTGTTTATTTATTTGTTATTAAATATGTTAAATGTTCGCCGGTTCCCGCCTCCTTCCTTTACACGAACTTTGTTACAATCGTGATATATTGATATCGTAATTTCTTATGGCCACAATAACCGTGATATGAAAAATCTAATATTGTGACAGCCCTAATACTATTATATACTACTATATTCTATAATAGTCTATAAATAATTCTAAAATAGCACTGCCTCTAAACTAACACAGTCTAAAAGCCTACATGGTACTTACACTTTCACTCTAAATTAAAACTATGTGGGAAAGAAGGGGTTAATAGGCTTCACACTGCCATGGTGCTGGAAATGGAATCAAGCATCAAAGGAGCATGTGAACTGCAGTAATGTTGTTGTTGTTGTTACCTGCTATGTATTCAAACACTACAGGTGCTATCAGCCAAAGGTCTGATCCATGCGGAAACATTTTGGCCACAAAATTTCATCACTTAATACAAACTTAAATGGGCTATAATTATCATCATGCCTCATGGTGCAAACATGCTCTTTCAAAATGGCCTTTGTAAATGTTTTGACATTCGAGAGAAGCGTTGAGCTTCAATAATATTTTAAACCTGCATGTGAAAAGATGACTCCGCATTAACACCGTATACACTTGACAATAAAACATGTTCAGACAAATAAAGCAGCAAAGTTCTTGGTTGAACTTTATAAAAGGCTTTTAGAGAAAGTTAGTAACTCAAAAACCTTGTTTTGCATTTGAATGTAGTCCTGTTTGCAATGTTTTATCAGTCTAAAACACAGAACCCAGGATGGAGAGAGAAGAATAACATACATCCAGCTGTATCCAGAGTTGGCCTGTAGTTCCTTCAGTGTGTGTAGACTAACAGAACAGCTCAGCCTTCCTCAAACACTCTTTACCCTCAACTGCCCCCCTGCTAAAGAAAACCACAAAGAACCGTTAGCAAAACACAAACAGAGACTGGAAGACAGATAAAGAGCTGGAGATAAGAACAACAGACTAAAATACCATCTGTTTGCAGATGTTGCTCACGTCCAACCTTGAAGCAGAGCAGCAGGACCCAGCGGAGTGAAGGAAAAGTTCGATTTCCTCACAGCAAATGTGCAGACCAGGTCCAAAGGTTTCTACTTCTCACAAACCCAGATGTTCTTATTCCCCCGAAGATGTAAAAGACCCTCCTGCTCTAAGAAAAAACTAAGAAGGTTAGATGAAAAAGTATGGAAGCCCATTTCCGCCACTGAATAATAAAAAAAGGTTAATTCTGACATTATACCTCGCAATTGTGAGTTTATATCTCGCAATTCTGACTTTATAACTCGCAATTGCAAGTTAATATCTCGCAATTCTGACTTTATAGCTCGCAATTACAAGTTTATATCTCGCAATTCTGACTTTATAACTCGCAATTGCAAGTTAATATCTCGCAATTCTGACTTTATAGCTTGCAATTACAAGTTTATATCTCGCAATTCTGACTTTATAGCTCGCAATTGCAAGTTTATATATCACAATTCTGACTTTATAGCTCACAATTAGGGGTTTATATCTTGCCATTATGGCTTTATATCTCGCAATTCTGATTTTATAACTCGCAAATGTGAGTTTATATCCCACAATTCTAACTTTGTAACTCGCAATTGCAATTGCGACTTTACTGTATATCTCGTAATTCTGACTTTATAACTTTCAATTTCAATTGCGACTTTACTTTATATCTTGCAATTCTGACTTTATAACTCGCAATTGGAAGTTTATATCTCACAATTCTGACTTTATTACTCACAATTGTGAGTTTATATCTCACAATTCTGACTTTATAGCTCGCAATTGTGAGTTTATATCTCGTAATTCTGACTTTATAACTCTCAATTGCGAGAGTTATCATTGATCTTTTATGGCCTTTGTGAACGTAAACGGAAGTTGTGTTTTGTTGTTTAACCTTAACGAAAAGGTGTTTTGACAAACTGTAGCACATCCACAGTCACATGATTCACAAACACAGTCTTGCCGCCGCATACACCTTCCTCTTATCCTAGGCTGACCCGCGGGACAAAGGCATGCCTCTTCCCCTGCTGTGCAACTTCGTTCAACCCAAGACTGATAAATGTGGGTTATTTTTAGTTATTTTTTTAGTTATTTTTATCATAAACTAAATTTGCACCGCAAAAAGCAGCTATTATAATGCTGACAATCATGTTATTAGTGTGTCATGTGGATATGGTAGGAAAGAAGTTTACACACCAGCGTTCCAATAAGTCACTTATTGTTCTTTGACTATTGTTCTTTGACTATTTTCTGGCCCACCATCCAGTGGCGAAATAGTTTTTTGGCCCGATGCCAAACTTACTTGCCGACCCCTGCTGTATAGTTTAGAGGACTGGTTAGCAATTAGAGGTTGGAGTCAAGTAACGTTTTAGCAAAAGTATCAAAGAAAAAAAAAGTATACAAATACCGTAACAAAATATGAATAAATACATAATAAAATATAACAAAATATGTATAATAATTCATAAATACAGACATTTGAGAATAAACACTAACAATAAACATTTATAGATATACAGAAATTTAGAACTATGAGATAAATCAATTAAAAGTTGATGCTGAACATTTTGCAAAACTACAAAAACTATTTCAATGATATGCACAAAAGTTTGGAGTCAGCAAAAAAAAAAAAAAAAACTTTTATTTAGCAAGGAAGTATTCAATTGAACAAAAGTAGCAGTAAAGACATTTATAATGTTACTATATATATATATATATATATAATTATATATATATATATATATATATATATAATTATATTTTGTTATTATTTTTGAGCTTTCTATTTTTAAAGAATCCTGAAAAAATTTTGTACGGTTTCCACAAAAATTATTAAGCACCACAACTGTTTTCTACATTGATATTAATAAGCATAATAAATGTTTCATGGGTAGAAAATCAGCATATTACAATGATTTATGAAGGATGGTGTGACACTGAAGACTGGAGTAATAATGCTAAAAATGCAACTTTGCATCATAGGAATAAATTACATTTTAAAATACAAAACATTTATTTAAAATTGGATTCATGTTTTACAATAATACTGTATTTATGATTTAAAAAATGCAGCTATGGTTAGCACAAGACTTCTTTCAAAAACATAAAGTAAAAAAACGTACCAGCCCCAAACTTTTAAACGATAGTGTAAAATTTGATATAAATCTAGAATAAATGCTAAAAAATAAGTAAATACATATTTGATACAATTTTGAAATGTATATACACTCTAGATAAAGGAGAGGGGTTTTTTGCATGTTTGAGGAAAAAAATATTATTTAAATCTTGCTTAAAGTTTATTTCAGATTTTCCCTTGAACAGTTTAACCTTTTTCGGAAACTTGATAAGGAGCCCTGTCTATTTTGACACAGTCAAGATGACAAAACTACCAGAAAATGGTAAATAACTAAAGCATGCTGATGTTTATATTGGTTTAGCGAGATATTGGGTTTCTCCCATTATCTCTTTCAGTTCTTAACCTACTTTTTCTGTATTCTTTAGACATTTACGAGATCCGGCAGTGAGTGTAGGAGAGCTTACATTCTCATACATATATCAAAGTCTCCGGAGAGCTGAAGTGGTATAACACATGCTGTAATGAAAATACAACTTGTTGTCCTGCCCTAGTTTGAGCCCTGCATTTCCTGCTTAATGACGGCACCCCTCACTTGCTGGATTCCTTTGAGTAGGGCTAATCTTTGCTCTTTTTTTGGCAGGATAAACTAGAAAATATCCTTTGAGGATTTTAAAATGAAAATTTCATTTAAAATATGGTGATTTTCAATTTCTTACTCCCTCTCTCTCTGACCGAGTGAGCGGTTTATTAACAGATCTGAGGCCGCATGCAGACAGAGCTGATGGCGCCGACACGTCGCTTATAATTAATCCAATGCTGCATCCAATCAAGAATGTGTTGAGGCATGTTTAACGAGACCATGACACGAATCGCGGTCACTTATTTCCAGCTCAGCCCAAGCTGCTGGCTGAAATACCCTGTCTTCTTGCTTAAAGATACACTACCAGTCAAAAGTTTTTGAACAGTAAGATTTATTTATGTTTTTTTAAGGAATTCCCTTCTGCTCACCAAGCCTGCATTTATTTGATACAAAATACAATATTAATATAACTTTTCTATTTTAATATATTTTAAAATGTAATTTATTCCTGTGATTTCAAAGCTAAATCTTTACCAACATTACTCCAGTTACATGATCCTTCAGAAATCATTCTAATATTCTGATTTCTAAAATTTATATTACAATTATTTTTTATAGCATTTATTCAGGTTTCTTTGATGAATAGAACATTCAGAAGAAAAGCATTTATCTGAAATAGAAATCTGTTGTAACATTATAAATGTCTTTACTTGTCATCACTTTTGATCAATTTAAAGCATGCATCCTTGCTAAATAAAAGTATTAATTTATATTAATTCACCCCCCCCCCCCCCCCAAAAAAAAGAAAACTGACTCAAAACTTTTGAATGGTATGGTGTATAATGTTACAAAACCTTTTTTATTTCAGATAAATGCTGATCATTCTATTCATCAAATAATCCTGAAAGAAATGTACTCAACTGTTTAAAATATTGATGATAATAATAATAATAATAATAATAAAAGGTTTCTTGAGCAGCAAATCAGCGTAAACTGTAAATACCCAAATAACTAGAATTTTAAAAATAAAACATTTTTCCACTTTAATAACTAGGTCCAAATGGAATCTGCAGCAGTGCGTTTATTGTTATTTTTTTTAATCAGTAATTTAAATAAAGCTGAAATAAAATACTAAAATCACTCTATTAAATATATTAAATATTAAAATTTTAAAGTACATTAATCAATAACTATATAATAAATGAAACTATATATAAATATTAGGGGGGGAATTATAAAAATGTCAAAAGCACATAAAAACTACTAAAACTTAAACTAAAACTAATAGAAAAAATAAAAATAAAAGCTAATTTAAAAATATGAATACATAACATAGTATAAATAATACTAAAACATCACTTCAGTTTACTCACAAATTTCCTGAGCTAATTTTGGGTGAATTTATTTATTCTAGTCATTACTTTAGCTTAATTAGTAGCTAAAATCACAATCAAATTCACAAAAATAATTGAAGTACAAAATTGCAAGTAAAACTTTACAAATGATTGGTGTTTCAAATCTGGAAAATGTGAGAATATTATATGGACTTAGTTATAGAAAGTTGAATATAATAGTTATTAGTATTAGTTTTGGTGTACAACTAAAAACAAGCTCTGAATATGTTCTAAATCCCTTCAAAAACTTCTTAACTTTATGCAGTTTTATTGCAGCTAAAAACAGCGGCTTCATTTTACGATCTCATCTTTGCGAATATGTTTGCCACTATCACAGAGTTGAGAGGATGCCAGCAACTTGTATACGCTTTAGTTTTAATGGAATTTGAAGTGTCCACTCACTTCTGATATGTTCTGACTGCTACCCTTTCGCAGTACTGGCCGAGTGCCCACCTTGGCCTTGGGCATCTGTCATATTTGGGCCTTGACTTTTTGTCTGGTACCAAGTTAATGTAGCTTCTCAACCGTTGATGGAGGAAAGACAAGCCCAGTGAGCTGCAAAAAATAACATTTGGTTTGCATAAGCCGGGAAGTTTACAGAAAACTGGCTAAATGTAGACTATAAAATCGATGTAAATGGTTTCATACATTACATATATGTGATAATATCCCATACTAGCATAATAACGTGCAATGATTATTGAGTTTAAAGGGAGTTTTGATCATCCGAGTACCAACAGTTTTTGAAAAGTTGGCACATGAGTACCAAGAAGAACTATTTGAATTAACAGGTAATGCTTACATATCACTGGAGACTGGGAGGATGAGGATGTTGATTTAACGCCTTACGATCACAGGATCAAATAAGGTGCTATTCCTCAGTTGTTCTGCTAATCAAGTAGTAGGATTGGTGATGCTGGCATTGTATCTGACCCTGAAGCCCAATGGCAGCCTTTTCACTGTGAACAAATGCAGTCTTTGTGTTTTTCCTCACTTCCTTACAGATTGTGTCAGAGATTATCGTATTTCTTGTTGGAGCTGAATGCAAGAAATAAAGCGAGAGGTGCTTAATTAAGACCGAAAAGATTTAATTGATGTTTACTATGTGTTTCAAGTTATTTCTATGAGATATGATGGAAATAATTAACATACTAGTGCCAGAGTAATGTTTTAATAGCCCTGATCTTACTAACAAAAATCTACCGTGCTAATATAATGTTTTAGGCATGGTAATACCAAGTTTTTGAATATATACACTATTAATAGTTTGGGGTTAGTAAGTTTTTTTATGTTTATGAAAAATACAGACATATTTTTAAACTGTTCACTGAAAGCTTCTTTGTTGGATCCAAAATTATTCTTCTATGGCACAGCTATAAATCTCCCACTTTGGAACCTTTCATTTTAAAAGTGTGTTTTTATGCACAGCCATTGTATAAAGAATTACACAATTGTACGAAGTAAACGCAACGTTAATAGTACAATAGCACTTGTACTATTAACACTAATTGGGGTTCTTTGAATGCTAACATCCACTTTGGAATTGTGGGATCTTACCGGGGTGGCTCTAAATAAGACAAGCCTAAAGAGTGAGTGTGAGTCTATAGGCCACCAGAAAATAATTGACAAGCTCCTGCAGTGAGGACTTGTCAAATGTAATGAGCACAGATGGATCATGTGTGATATGTAGAGGGATCAGGGATAAACAAAGAGCAAATCTGTAGAGGGGAGGCCCACAGTCTTCCCTGAGGTATCCGGTAAGGGATTCTGGTGCATGCCGGGTATTAGGATAGCTGTGTGAGAATTTTGGGAGGTGGGGGGCAGTGGTCTTGAGGAATTGTAGGAGATGTTGACCATCACTGGCAGTAAAAAGGGAGTACTCCCGCAATTATGCAAATTAGTCTGACTTTGATGCAAAATGCCCCAGACTGATCACTAATGTTCATGGCTCGTGAAAGGGCAATACTCCCTAGGAGAAATAACGCATGTTAGCTTAGTGGATGAAGAGAGAGTAAGTGAGAGAGATGTGGATTAGAGCAAGGAAACAAGTAGGGTTGCATGGACTCTTAATGAGAGTCGTAGGCGACTCCTCCAGCACAATACATTATCATATTTCCACGTAATTAGTTTGTTTTTCCACATGAAATGAAAAAGCGGGTCGACGGTGCATCCAGTGCTGGAGGGTTAAGACGGGGTGGCCACCCTGCATCCACATCTTCCTTCCTTGCATCCTGCATCCACTCGCACCCCACCACATAACAACAACAACCCCCATCCTCCATTATCTGGCAATGACATGTTCATTTTTGGATAAATGCAATTACTGTACAGGGAGATTAAGATTTCTCAGTTATGGATCTCATGAATAGTGTATGCAGGCCAATCAGTACGGGTGAGGGGCATTTTGAGAAGGTGAGAGTATATGTTAAAAAGAGACAAGAGCAGATGACTGCTGGCACTGTTGTTCTATATCAAAACTCATGAGATCCCTCAGGGCTCAATATTGGGACTGCTTTATTTTGAATAAATTCACTCAAACTATTCAGTTGAACAGAAATCACAGTGTTTATTCCTAAAAGTTACACAAAATATTTGCAAAATGGTCTTAAGGTGCACTGAATATTTTTGTTATAAGAGTAATAATAATAAAAAAGAAAAAAATTGTATGATGAAGACTAATAGAACATTTATTGTATCAATTATAGACTTCTGTTTTGTTTTGTTTACTGTATGTGGAGTGGGTCATCTCATGGGGGCTGACATGTTAAGATCACATGATTGTCACGACGCAGCGTAGAAAAAATAGGAGATCTGGGTCCAAATGCAGGTAAGCTTCTTCTCTTTATTAAATCAAAAGCCAACAGGCAAAAACAAAACAATAATCAGCAACGGGACACCCCAGACGGCAACGAAGTGCTGGTGTCCCGAGTGCACGAAACCGAATGTAATCGGTCAGACAGGAAATATAGTGAACACACATACATGCACATGTGAGTGCGGGTAGAAGTAATCTCGGCAGGCAGAGGGACGGGGCTGAGGTGCATAAATAGTCCACACATTGGGAACAGCTGAGAGTGATGAGTAGGTGCACAGGTGTGTGGAGTGAAGTGATGAGTGGGTGCACAGGTGTGTGGAGTGAAGTGATGAGTCCAGGAGGAAGGGAGGTGGCGCCCTCTGGCAGAGAGAGGGAGGACGCCGGGCCTGGACTCCTGACACTGATCAGCTAAATAATACTCTTGTTAACCTCCATGTTATTGGACACTTTTGCTCTTGAAATAAATAAACCATAGCTGACTGTGACTAGTATATTTATGGAAGCCCAATCCCGCCATTGAATAAAAAAATAAAAAATTGAGCCTTTTTAATTACGACTTTTTATCTCAAAATTCAGAATTTTTTTCTTGCAATTGTACGTTTACATCTTGCAGTTATGAGGTTTTTTCTCAAAACTGCAAGACATAAACTCGTAATTGCGAATAATAAAACCGAGACAGATACTGGCAATTCTGACTATTTTCTTGCAATTACGAGTTTAAATTTTGCAATTCTGAGAAAGTAAAGTAAGAATTGTGAGATATAAACTTGCAATTCTGACTTTTTTTCTACGAATTTTGTAGCTCACAATTCTGAGAAAAAAGTCAAAATTGCAAGTTTATATCTCATAAATCTGGCTTTTTAACTCGCAATTGCGAATTCTGACATCATATCATGCAGTTCTGAGAAAAAAAAGTCATAATTGGAAGATGTGAACTCACAATTGTGAAAAAAGTGAGATAAAAATTCAAATTTTAGAATATGTATTTTAAAATTGTTTTATTCAGAGGTGGAAATTGGTTTCCATACATATTTCTACAATGGCATCTGTAAAGAGGTTTTATCTAAAAAAATTTTTTTTTTAAAAGTAGCTTTACATTTTTTGCTTTTGAATCACTGGATCCACATGTAAGACTGGTGCCAATGTGTCTGGGCCCCCCCTTCTAGAGGACAAAAGGCCCCCTTGGGAATCCACAAAACTGTCCCTTGCATACGTCATCCAGGACGCAGCACACTGGGGGGTTCACACCCTGTACTGACGGTCTACACGATGGGCCTGGTACAGACATCATTTCCCCCTCCCCTCATCACCTCAAATTCACTGAAAAATCCAGGCAATGTAATATGTACAAATAAGTAACCATACATGTTTGATATCTTTTGAAATGTCTCAGTGCGCCTGGTAAAATGGTCTCATTCTCCCAATCATAATGAAAAGCTAAAAGAAGTTCTAAAATCTGAGAAGTATAGTGTACAGCCTGGGAACGTACCCTCCCCCTGATCCCCTACTCAAAACATCTCCTGTATGTAAATAAGTATTCCCGGCCACAGGATCTCCAGAAGCCATTTGGTTGCAAAATTCTAAAGACTAATTATAATGACAAGATACCACCTGGGTACCCACCTGGGTGGGTCTATTGAATTATCTGGGTATATAAGGGAAAGGGACACAAAGTTCTGGGAGTCAGTAAGCTGATTGCCCGCACATGTCACTTGTGTGTAGTTTTTCATTGCCAGGTAGTAATTTCTACAAATTCTTCAATTCCTGAGTTATTGTTATGTTATGGTTAACCGTTGATTCTATTCTTGTAACATTGGAGCTTTGAATTATTGTTTTGATTACCTGGTCAATAAATTGTAACGTTTGATTCTATTCTAACTGCTTCTGAAGAGTGCTTTCTCTCTACTAGATTAGTGGATTCGTATATTTCCGCAAGCCTGCGTCAGTTTTAGCGACGGCTAATATCCGGCATCTTTTAAGTGTGCTTGGGTGTAGGGACGGGCTAATTTCCGTTCAGTGACGGTGAACGCCGTCTGATCAGACTGAATTCGGGTACGTCCACACCTCTGACTTTGATTTAATGTTACTTTAAACAAAGATTTGGCCAATCCAAAGCTATTACGAGTGTAGTATATTGATCTGCTAACATATCTGATAGTGGCCAAAACCCTTTACTGTAAACGATTGAATTCGAGTTCTGAGGGTGCCCCATGAGGGTTATTGATGTCTCTGATTGTGTACGTGTGAATTTACGGCAAATCTTAGATACGTAATCATAATTTACCTCTGACTGATGACCGGGCCTGACGAGATTGTGTCCGTGAGACCTGTGGAAAACAGGACCTCTGAGCGATATAGTTTCCCTATGTCTGGACGGGTAAAGTATTAAAAAGAGCTGATAAGAATAACCGATCTTTCGTTCCTGTTTTAATGATGCACAGATATCATTAAAACCCTTTTCATTTTATGGAGTCAGATGAAATAACGAGACAAAATATATAATAAGAAAAAGTGTTCCATTTTAATGTTCTTGTTGTGTCGTGAAAAGGAAAGACTGTAACACGCAAAGCCCTTCACCCGCGGAACGACTGCCGCCATTGGGTCGAATCGAGGCGGGCCTTACAGTGGTGACCCCGACGTGATCTCGCAAAGACGAGAACGTGATTCTCGCAGAGACTAATACGTCATTCCAGCTGCGACAGCCGCGACATTCAACTTGAATTCTCCTTGGGACATGAGGTTTGAACTCCTTCTCATCCATATCCAACTGCTGTGGTAAGTATATTTTCTTTGCCTCTTAGAAGTTGAGGGAAATATTGTTTACACCATATAGACACATTTTGTAGAACGGGTCGGTATACCCATTTTTGAGACCGGAACCGAAAAACCCGGTGGTGATAAGAATTAGACGGAAAACATGTCTTTTCAGGGAAAGCACAGCAGCAGAGCAGATGAGGAGATAATGGAGGTTTTAGGACTACAATTACAAAAACTCCTTGTTCGGTTAAGCGACAAAGGATTCAATTTGAAGTGGAACAACAACGAAATAATATCCTGGTATTCTGCCGAGGGTGCAAAACTAAAATCAAAATCAAAATACAAGAAAATTCCCGCTGCAATTGTTTATTTACTTCGCCGCAACGACCTCGCGACCATAACCGAGAACGAAAAAACAATAACAAATATCAAAGAAATCGAAAGAGTGCGATCTGACGAATTACAAAAGTTAAGAAAACAAGTCGAAATGTTTGCATACGAACAACAGGGGTGGGCTAGACAACGCGAAGAAATGGCCAAAAAAGTTGATCACGTTCAAGGGAAACTAATTACATATAGTAATTACATATCTGCGCTCGAAGACTGTTGCGATAAAACAGGTTTTCCAGTTGCCGCAGTTAAACAAGCAGCACTGGATGAAACCGAGTTAGAGACGCAAACTGAAAACGAAGATGATGATACTGCGTTAGCGTGTAACAATAGGCCATACAGAGAAACTCATAACCGAGCTCTTGTGAGCCTATGGCCAGGAAAACCAAGCCTGCGAAGCCCGGTAAAGACTCGAGCAAAATCAAACGACTCACCAAAGAAAGCAGTTAATATCGCAGTATTAAAAACCATGAAAAATGCGGATGATGAAATCACAACAATCAGCCGTCCATTAACATGCGAAGAATACTCTAGGCACAAACAAGTCGTAGGAATTATGCCGAGAAAAGGGCCTTTTCAACCCTACTGGGAAGCATTGATGCTACAGGCTAATGTTTACAAACTAGAGATTAGAGACGTATGGCAAATAGCCCTTCTCACTATCCCTGAGGAGCTCAGACCAAAACTAAACACAGAAATGAAATCCGGCAACATAATGAACAGAGTAAATGACGAAACCAACGAAGGGATTTACGAACGTCTAAAACAGGCATTATTAGACATGAGGGGACCGTCACATGCAGACTGGAGCAAAATATTAGAAATCAAACAAGCAGGTAATGAGTCATTTGAAACGTACGCTGAACGGTTATGGGTAACATACAGAGAACACTCAGGCCTTGAAAACGCAGACCGCAACCATGACGCATTACTGCAGCTTGTTAAAAACAATGCCGGCATCCCCGTTCAAAAAGCGTTATCAAATGGCGTCGACCCAGCCGAAAACACGTTCAGAGCAATAGTAGACTGGGGTTCAAGAATAGAAAACAGATGGCGATTAAAACCCCGCAGCGTTGCGTCCGCACAATGGCTAACAGAAGGGAACAGCACAGATAAATTTAGCCAAAGATCTCCAAATAAAATGATATGCCATTATTGCAGAAAGACTAACCATGTAATGCGAGATTGTCAAAAAAGAGAAAAAGATTTAAAAGAACAAGCGAAGCATGACCAAAAAACGCCCTCTAGCGACGACTCTGAGCTGTTGAAACAATTCGTAAACTTCATGAATGTGTTTAAAAAACAAAACGGCCAAAATGGCGCGGCCCACAACGCGAGCGGAACGACTGAAAATTACAATCACCAATAGGGATACGTGGCCTCCATTGCCATAGGGAGCATAATTAAGAGTGGAAACCGAGTAAAAATAAGGGCTAATTTAGGAGGCCAGTTAGCCAACATACTTATTGATTCGGGCGCAGCGTGCTCCTGTACAGACATTCCACTACCTTTAACCAACGAAACGATTCCGATCCAAGGCATCGGCGATACGATAATGATTGCGACAAAAACACAGCCAGTTCAACTTGATTTAGGCGTGACAGTATTGGAAGAATCCCTCTGGTCTTTACCTAACAACAGTGAAGGGACTGTGCTGGGAATGGACATAATGCGAAAGTATGGCTTTGTAATTCACTGCTTTGAAAAGCAAATTGAGCTGAAAACAGAAAAAACAGTAAAACAGTGCCTACCAAAAAAAATAACGAGCGTTATGTCCATATCCACCCCAGATCCTATTCAACAGATGGTAAACAAACACGATAGCATTTGGGCTACACATGAACATGACTGCGGCCTCATTGACTTGGTTGTGTGTATTGAAGGGGAGCCCCCTCCCCCACAAAAACAATACTGCATCGAACCAGAGGCAGAGTCAGCCGTTCATGAAATTGTACACCAACTTGAAACCAGAGGTATAGTCCAACGATGTAGTTCGACCACAAATTCTCCATGCTTACCAGTACCAAAATCGAACGGTAAATGGCGTCTTTGTATTGATTATCAGCGTCTGAACATCATAACTTCGATTTGGCAGGAGATTAGAGCACGTGATTCCTCACTCTCCGTCGTTAAAGTGCGTGCGCACATCATCAAAAATCCAGATGAAAACGAAAAAAACAACAACATCGCAGATCAATTAGCCAAATTAGCAGCACAAAAGGGAGATGAATGGAAGCCTGACAGACTGGTTGTTCCTGCCGTGAGTGCGATTCAAACTATTCCTATTGATTTAAAACAGTACCAACAAGAACTATGGAGTTCTGATGGAGAGCTGACACCGCACCTGCAGCAGGACCAACTAGTCAAGGTCACTGAAGGCATGATTTTAAGAGACGATAAATACATTGTTCCAGAAGCCCTCCAGAAACCAGTGATAAAGTTGTACCACGATTATGCACACGTATCAGCTCCCAAAACACAACAGCTGATCCAAAAGAACTTCTGGTGGCCACAAATGGCATCAGACATTCAAAGATGGTGTGACACATGCATCGTATGTGCCACCATTAACCAAGGCAAGCCTGGCCGTACAAAACTGTGTAGACCAGAGCCACCCAAGGGACCTTGGGAGTTACTCCAATTGGATTTCATAGGCCCACTACCTAGTGCCAAAGGGCGGTATCGTTATTGCCTTGTGATAATTGACAAATTTTCCAAATGGGTCGAAGCAATCCCCACCCGCAATAACAGTGCAAACACAGTGGCACGAGTAGTAGCGAACCAAATCCTCCCACTTTGGGGAGCACCAATCCAAATTGAATCTGACCAGGGCACACACTTCACAGGTCAGGTGATGAAACAAATATGCCAGATGCTGAACATCAAACAAAGGTTTCACATACCGTATCGACCACAAAGCTCAGGCATGGTGGAACGTGCCAACCGCACAATAAAAGAAAGCATATCGAAACAGGTAGCACAACACAAAAACCAATGGATTGATGCCCTACCCACAGTCCTAACAATACTGCGGGCAACTCCTTCAAAAGCCACAGGTATCAGTCCATTTGAACTCATGACTGGAAGAGTCATGAAGCTGCCCATAGACCCAGAAATTGCCCCAGCAGACCTGGGGCCCCTCGTGGTTTTAACTCAACAGTCTGTGCTCAAGCAATTACGAGAGAGGTTGGAAGTGCTACATGCACGCGCTGCTCTGAAACAACAGCAATCAGACTTAACGAATGATACACAATTCAACCCAACCTCTGAGGTGATATTCTCAGAAGGAGACATGGTAATGGTACGCGTTTTTGTGAAGCAAGGTGCATTCACACCCCGATGGCATGGCCCATACGAAGTTAAAGCTATATGCAACAGCTGTGTGGCCACAACTGTAAAAGGGAAACTGCGATGGTACCACATGTCTCAGTGCAAATCATTCAAAAGTACAAAAATACAATAAATAAATGTCACTGTCTTCTCCTCTTGTCTTCCAGGTCGACTGCAGCGATCCCATGGAGACCAGATGAAAGGAAAGTGTCTGGGCCCACGTGCATCAGACTGGGCCAAAGGATTTCACTCACACACAACCTGAAATGTGGGAGGTGGGTGTGGAAATACTCCAAGGGGCCATCCACACAAAAAATCACAGTCGCACCAAAAGAGACAGTTACATGGCCTCCCGGATTAGTACCGGATCCAAATTGCACACCACAGATTTGTTGTTGTTCAGGTAACACCCACCCACCTACAAGAAACATTTCAGGACACACTCAAGCACCAAAATTCATGCACAACCTCACTGCCTGGTATCAACTTAAAATAGATCCAGGTGACACAATAGGTAACATGTACACACTACACGAAAACAATAACAATGGCATAGACCCAAAATTATGTTACTATGTTAAAAATTTGGAACCTGCAACATATAGGTGCACACATACAGAAACACATAATGACACACATATGAGATTCACCGAGATAATGTACGATCTCACGTCGTACACACCTAACGAGCCAAAACCAAAAACTTTTGTCTGGACCAACCGAAAGGAAGGAATGTATTGTGTCGGGGAATGTTCGCATAGCATAGACAATTTCACCAATCCACACAACTGTTCATGGACTGTTAAGTACTGTTTTAATTTGACCACCTGTGGATACACTAAACCCAAAAAGTGTCCAGAATTGCACCCAATTCCTCCTGGTGGACTGATTAGGGGAAACATCAACAAGACTTTATTACATGATGTAAATTTGGTAATGACACATGTAACTTATAACATTTCCAATATACTCTCTGCCTATACAAAACATTGTAATGCTAATGATGAGTCGTATGCATGGCTACAGTCACGAATCGATGATTTAATTTCTGATTACAAAGACAGACTTGCCGCCCAAATTCCACCTGCTCGCTCAAAACGAGACCTGCTCAGCAGTATAGCCGGCCTGTTCGGATCAATTAATTCAGCAGCCAACGCTTATAAAATAACCAAACAATCTCAATTCTCCACATGGTTGACAGATCAAATGGCCACTGGTTTCCAACACATCACCAATAGCAATGATAATATTATCAAAGCGGTTCGTTCCGAAGCGCAGGCGCTTCTAACGATCAGCCACACATTATTCAATCAGACCCGTACCATCGAACGTGACTTAGCCTGCAGATCATATGCACAAGATTTATTCACTGCAACAAGACAAGAAATTTTAGATCTTCGTCTTCACAAGACCCCGAGACATGTTTTGAACGATTTAATTGAGGTTTTAGATTTACATAGATGGTTCTCTTCAGAAAAAATGAAAAATGTAAAGTATTCAGAATTAATATCCACAATTATGATGTTTACTGGAAACGAATGTATTGGTTGTATTGGATTTTTTGCCACTTTTCCTTTAATCCACCCAGATCAAGTTTATCCAAATTCCACTAATATTCGATCCATTGGCATGGTAGTTAAAGATCAGGTAATTAAATGGGATCACCTCACTGGATATATGACGTTGAAGGGTACTGAGACCTTATTTACCAGTCGCACTTGTTGTCATGAAACTCACAATTATGTTGTCTGTACATGTAACACATTACAACCTTTCTCTCCCAATGATAGCAAACTCATAAGTGTTGAATCTTTGCATGGCCATTCAAATGCGATTCAGGTGTCTCATACACAGTGGTGTGTCATCAGTGAGATGAACTCGTTCACATATGGAGGACTGACCTGTGCTGCTGATCACTCATTTTGCTTGGAAGTGACAGAGGACTTTTCTATGGGCCAGATCGACATCCTCGGAAGGATGCCAAAGGACGCAGAGGTCTCCCCATGGTGGGACGACACCTTTTATGAACACGGAACACAAGCCTTGATCGACACGATGGACCTGGTACAGAACGTCATCCTCCAAACAGAGTACCACCTTTCTCAAGCGCAGGTAGAGACAAACTTGGCGCGAAAGACTGCACAGATTCTGTCTAGCTCATCCACCCGATCGGCACAGACCGCATATACCTGGTGGGACTGGGTACTTCGAGGTTGCGCAGTTGGAAGCACACTCATCTTCTCCTTCACGCTATTCCAATGTTGCTATTTCCGACACCTCATCAGATCAGTAAAAGCATCCACCAACACTATCCTAACCCTCAGCCCCTTAAGACTACCCACCTTACAACGACTGAAGTGACACTGCAGAGAAGCCTGTGAGTGGCCCAAACAGTGCCAAAGGGAGGAAACTGTAAGACTGGTGCCAATGTGTCTGGGCCCCCCCTTCTAGAGGACAAAAGGCCCCCTTGGGAATCCACAAAACTGTCCCTTGCATACGTCATCCAGGACGCAGCACACTGGGGGGTTCACACCCTGTACTGACGGTCTACACGATGGGCCTGGTACAGACATCATTTCCCCCTCCCCTCATCACCTCAAATTCACTGAAAAATCCAGGCAATGTAATATGTACAAATAAGTAACCATACATGTTTGATATCTTTTGAAATGTCTCAGTGCGCCTGGTAAAATGGTCTCATTCTCCCAATCATAATGAAAAGCTAAAAGAAGTTCTAAAATCTGAGAAGTATAGTGTACAGCCTGGGAACGTACCCTCCCCCTGATCCCCTACTCAAAACATCTCCTGTATGTAAATAAGTATTCCCGGCCACAGGATCTCCAGAAGCCATTTGGTTGCAAAATTCTAAAGACTAATTATAATGACAAGATACCACCTGGGTACCCACCTGAGTGGGTCTATTGAATTATCTGGGTATATAAGGGAAAGGGACACAAAGTTCTGGGAGTCAGTAAGCTGATTGCCCGCACATGTCACTTGTGTGTAGTTTTTCATTGCCAGGTAGTAATTTCTACAAATTCTTCAATTCCTGAGTTATTGTTATGTTATGGTTAACCGTTGATTCTATTCTTGTAACATTGGAGCTTTGAATTATTGTTTTGATTACCTGGTCAATAAATTGTAACGTTTGATTCTATTCTAACTGCTTCTGAAGAGTGCTTTCTCTCTACTAGATTAGTGGATTCGTATATTTCCGCAAGCCTGCGTCAGTTTTAGCGACGGCTAATATCCGGCATCTTTTAAGTGTGCTTGGGTGTAGGGACGGGCTAATTTCCGTTCAGTGACGGTGAACGCCGTCTGATCAGACTGAATTCGGGTACGTCCACACCTCTGACTTTGATTTAATGTTACTTTAAACAAAGATTTGGCCAATCCAAAGCTATTACGAGTGTAGTATATTGATCTGCTAACATATCTGATAGTGGCCAAAACCCTTTACTGAAGTAAACGATTGAATTCGAGTTCTGAGGGTGCCCCATGAGGGTTATTGATGTCTCTGATTGTGTACGTGTGAATTTACGGCAAATCTTAGATACGTAATCATAATTTACCTCTGACTGATGACCGGGCCTGACGAGATTGTGTCCGTGAGACCTGTGGAAAACAGGACCTCTGAGCGATATAGTTTCCCTATGTCTGGACGGGTAAAGTATTAAAAAGAGCTGATAAGAATAACCGATCTTTCGTTCCTGTTTTAATGATGCACAGATATCATTAAAACCCTTTTCATTTTATGGAGTCAGATGAAATAACGAGACAAAATATATAATAAGAAAAAGTGTTCCATTTTAATGTTCTTGTTGTGTCGTGAAAAGGAAAGACTGTAACACGCAAAGCCCTTCACCCGCGGAACGACTGCCGCCATTGGGTCGAATCGAGGCGGGCCTTACACACACTAGGTATCAGTGTAAATCAACTGCCATTTGGACTGATGAAAACAAATTATTGAATGCACCTTTAAATAATATGACACCCTGTAATTTGGACACTGTCAATCAGTTACAGATTTCATATACATTTACAATAAAATTTGGTTACATATACAGTAAAGAAGTTGTTTAGTTTTTAATAATACTTGTCTGCCAACAACTTTATTTACATTACATTTAGTCATTTTGCAGACGCTTTTATTCAAAGTGACTTACAATTGGGGAATACATAAAGCGATTCATCTTGAAGAGGCAAACAGACAGAGGAAGTGCTTGTAACACCAAGTCTCAGGCATTGTTCAAATAAGTACAAGCTAGCAAGGGAAGGAGAGAAAGATAAAAAGAAAGATTAAGTTTTTTTTAAGTTTAGGATGAAGTCAAGTAGTGTCGAAAGAGATGAGTTTTCAGTTGTAGAGGTTTGATTGTGTTTGATGGATGTCCAGCCAGAAGAGCATTGCAGTAGTCCAGTCTAGAAATGACAAGGGCCTGGACAAGAAGTTGTGCAGCATGCTCTGTCAGAAAGGGCCTGATCTTTCGGATGTTGTGTAGTGCAAACCTGCAAGATCGAGCAGTCTTTGCAATGTGCTCTTTGAAGGTCAGCTGGTCATCAAAGATTACATCAATATTTCTGACCGAAGTTGATGGGGTAATTGTTGATGAACCAACTGAATCGTGAAGTCATGCTGTAAAGTTGGAGTGGCAGGGAAGACAAGAAGCTCAGTCTTTGCCAGGTTGAGCTGTAGATGGTGTTCTTTCATCCATGCCGAGATGTCCGCCAGGCAGCCTGAGATCCGTGCAGCTACCGTTGGATCATCTGGTTGAAAAGAGAGATTGAGCTGTGTGTCATCAGCGTAGAAATGGTAGGAGAAGCCATGTGCCTGTATGATAGGAGCCAGTGATGTAGTGTATGTGGAGAAGAGGAGGGGTCCAAGAACCAATCCCTGGGGAACCCCAGTGACCAATTAATGTGCTTTGGATACCTCCCCTCCCCAGGCCCCCCTGAATGACCGACCAGTGAGATATGGTTCAAACCAGCGAAGTGGAATCCCAGTTATGCCCAGTGCTGAGAGGATGGACAGGAGGATCTGATGATTGACAGTGTCAAAAGTGTTTTCTATAAGAGAAGTGATTAATGTAGGTTTTTTGAGCAGTAGGATTACCTGAACCTGCTTGAATGCAGTGGGGAAGATGCCTGTGAGGAGAGATGTGTTGATAATGTGTGTGAGTGCTGGTAAGAGAGTGGGAGAGATTGCTTGGAGAAGGTGCGAGGGGATTGGGTCTAGAGAACATGTTGTAGGATGGCTGGAGAGGAGAAGTTTGGATACTTCCGCCTCAGTGAGGGGACAGAAGGAGAAGATGGGAGTTTGAGCAGTGGATGTGGTTGGTTGGAGGTCCTGTGTGTGTGGAGGTGAAAACTGACTAATGATTGTTCTAGTTTTGTCTGTGAAAAAAGTGGCAAAGTCATCAGCTGTTATAGAAGTGGTGGGAGGTGGTGGAGGGGGACAAAGGAGAGAATTAAATATTCTGAAGAGATTACGCATGTCTGAAGCGCTGTTGATCTTGTTATGGAAATGTGACGATTTGGCAGTGTGGACTTCTGTGGAGAAAGATGAAAGCAATGATTGATACATACTCAAGTCCGACAGATCGTTTGATTTTCACCATTTTCTCTCTGCCGCTCGAAGCCTGGTCCGATGTTCACGAAGAACATCAGATAACCAGGGGTTTGAAGGGGCAGTCCGTGCTGGCCTGGAGGAGAGAGGACAAGTGTCGTCTAGACAAGATGTTAACCTCTAAGTAGCTGCATTCACATCCAGAGATGAGAAATGGGTAGGTGAGGGAAGAGAGGAGGATACTACAGAGGAAATATGGGAAGGAGAAAGGGAGCGTAGGTTTCGTTTAAAAGTAACTGGTAAGGGGGTTAATGGCACCCGGGTAGCAAAATGTAATGTAAATGTAATGAAGAAATAGTCAGAGATAACTTCATATGAGAAGGGTGTTGTTCTTGGTCTTATTTGCACACAATTATATTTAGAATTGGTGAAAGACGCAGCATAAGTCGTGCGTTGTGTTCTGGATAAAGGTCTGATGTGACAGCCATGCACAGATTTACCAGCGGCTACGGTAGCCATGTATCTCCTCTAGTGCGCGCTGAAGCAGCAGCACAGTAACTTTGCATTAGAGAGAATGGCTGGAGTAAACTTGGCCACCGTCCTAGCATCATGCCTCATCGCTTACTGCCTAAAGAGGATGGAAGCTTTAGCCCCTGTTTTTCAAAGCTTGTTTGAAATAAAACTCGATGAAATGCCTAAAACTTCAACTGGTCTATGTAAGGCCCGCCTCGATTCGACCCAATGGCGGCAGTCGTTCCGCGGGTGAAGGGCTTTGCGTGTTACAGTCTTTCCTTTTCACGACACAACAAGAACATTAAAATGGAACACTTTTTCTTATTATATATTTTGTCTCGTTATTTCATCTGACTCCATAAAATGAAAAGGGTTTTAATGATATCTGTGCATCATTAAAACAGGAACGAAAGATCGGTTATTCTTATCAGCTCTTTTTAATACTTTACCCGTCCAGACATAGGGAAACTATATCGCTCAGAGGTCCTGTTTTCCACAGGTCTCACGGACACAATCTCGTCAGGCCCGGTCATCAGTCAGAGGTAAATTATGATTATGTATCTAAGATTTGCCGTAAATTCACACGTACACAATCAGAGACATCAATAACCCTCATGGGGCACCCTCAGAACTCGAATTCAATCGTTTACTTCAGTAAAGGGTTTTGGCCACTATCAGATATGTTAGCAGATCAATATACTACACTCGTAATAGCTTTGGATTGGCCAAATCTTTGTTTAAAGTAACATTAAATCAAAGTCAGAGGTGTGGACGTACCCGAATTCAGTCTGATCAGACGGCGTTCACCGTCACTGAACGGAAATTAGCCCGTCCCTACACCCAAGCACACTTAAAAGATGCCGGATATTAGCCGTCGCTAAAACTGACGCAGGCTTGCGGAAATATACGAATCCACTAATCTAGTAGAGAGAAAGCACTCTTCAGAGGCAGTTAGAATAGAATCAAACGTTACAATTTATTGACCAGGTAATCAAAACAATAATTCGAAGCTCCAATGTTACAAGAATAGAATCAACGGTTAACCATAACATAACAATAACTCAGGAATTGAAGAATTTGTAGAAATTACTACCTGGCAATGAAAAACTACACACAAGTGACATGTGCGGGCAATCAGCTTACTGACTCCCAGATGTTTGTGTCCCTTTCCCTTATATACCCAGATAATTCAATAGACCCACCCAGGTGGGTACCCAGGTGGTATCTTGTCATTATAATTAGTCTTTAGAATTTTGCAACCAAATGGCTTCTGGAGATCCTGTGGCCGGGAATACTTATTTACATACAGGAGATGTTTTGAGTAGGGGATCAGGGGGAGGGTACGTTCCCAGGCTGTACACTATACTTCTCAGATTTTAGAACTTCTTTTAGCTTTTCATTATGATTGGGAGAATGAGACCATTTTACCAGGCGCACTGAGACATTTCAAAAGATATCAAACATGTATGGTTACTTATTTGTACATATTACATTGCATGGATTTTTTCAGTGAATTTGAGGTGATGAGGGGAGGGGGAAATGATGTCTGTACCAGGCCCATCGTGTAGACCGTCAGTACAGGGTGTGAACCCCCCAGTGTGCTGCGTCCTGGATGACGTATGCAAGGGACAGTTTTGTGGATTCCCAAGGGGGCCTTTTGTCCTCTAGAAGGGGGGGCCCAGACACATTGGCACCAGTCTTACATCTACAATATAGGCTGTGTGGCCTTATACAAATTGAATACATAGCCACACTGTAAGAATCTAGATCGAATTTCTAGAGCAGTAGGTTTGTTTTCACAGATGACATTTACTGATGCAGTAAATAATAAATAGGTCAAATTTAAACTTCAAAATCATGAATATTATGGACACAGAATTTCATACAAAATCTACAGTTTGTAAACATAACTAATGCAATAACACCCAATGGAGATCTTGCCTTGTTTGTGTGCATCCTCTCTCACTTCCTTTTTGTTGCAGACTTGGTATTACCAGGGCTGGAGAATTTTGGCGGGGCAGCTCGCACAGACAAGGGCAGCATGGCATTGGTCCAGAGCTCTGGCCACATCCCAGTTCAAGCTTAATCACAGTTTCTGGTCAGTACAAGGCCCTTTCTCTTTCACAGCCAGATGACATCAGAGTGGTCTGGGACAGGGGAGCAGAGCTGGCTGCCATCCGCGTGGCTCTGCCTCCATCCCTGGCTGCTCACGCATGCCAGACAGGTGTGTAATCTTCAGTTGGAGACAATGGAGGATGGTAGGTACTTCAGATCAGCACCCATAGCCCTGGCAGAGAGGGGGTCTGGGTGGGAAGGGGAGGAGGAGGAGCGGGAGAACCTGCCAAAACCACGAGCACAGATTGCACGGGAGAGCCAAGCCTGGGCCTGCCAAGCCCGGGCCTGCCAAGCCTGGGTGACCTAGTCGCTATCTTCGTCCAGACGCCGGGTGTCTCAAGGTGTCAAGTGGCTTGTGTATTTGTGTACAATCAGAATGTAAATGCATCTTAGGTTATGCTGTCCACGTAAAGCAAGGAGGCTGACTCATTCTGATTTAACAGAGAGGACTATGTTATACAGACAGCACAAGCAGAATATGTCACATAACCAGGAGCGCAAGCTTAAGAATGCAAGCTCATCAAAATCCATTCCTCCCCTGACATTTTCTAATTGTCCCCACTTTTTGGGATTCAAAAAATAATAATTCTGGCATAATCAATGTAAGATGAGGGAGGATGCCCTCTTAAGAACAATATGGATTTACTTTTTAAATTATAACATATTTAGATATTGCATATCTGCAATGATACATCAGCCAATGTTTTATTATAGGAGAGATAATATTTGCTAACTTAGCTGTTATAGCACAAAGTGTAAAATAGGGGTAAGATTCCCCACGGATACACTTTTACAGAATGTATGAATGACTGTTGATATCATTATTATTATTTAAAATGTCAACTCTTCAATTTAACGTTTTATTTGGACAATTTAGTTGAGTAATTGATTAACCGATGGCAGACAAAGCAGAATCCCAGTAAAATATTCATTTGAAAGGTAAATGTATTCTACTAATATATATTATAATTTATTTAATTGGCCATATTTGTATTGAAGATGTCATAATAGCAACACTAGGAGTGCAAATTTAATGATTTCACTCATTTAACTTACAGGTTTTATTGAAAGTGAAGATGTCTGAAATGGTCTGAAACCATTACATGTAATTACAATAAGTATCACATTTAAAAATAGGCTAATAATACTAGTAACACGCCCATGCTTGGGGGTCCTCTGTGCCAATTTTGGTGGTGGGGGGGATTCATTTAACCTCAATGGTCTAATTTTATCCTTTTACTTCAAAATACTGTGATTTTTACTCCACACACCTGTGGCGTGTCCACCTCGGCAGAAATCGCATTCCGGGCCCCCTCTGCATTGTCAGGCTCTTGGAATCATCCTAACCAGAACGATTTAATTTAGCTGACGAATGATACAAACATTGACACCCAATCAGAATCAATCCTACTATCACAAGCTCTAGACTTTTGGCAGACGCGTGTGAGCTTAGAATAAACTGATGATATATGTCACATACAACAACTTTTTTGATTATGATTATGCCCATGAACATTTGGGGTTAGTAAATAAATAAATAAACAGTCTGATGTGAAGGCCATGTATGCAAATGAGTGAAGAAATGTCAAATTTGCATGCATTTTCAGTGACCCCCATCGCTGTCTTCCTCCCAGCGAACGCTGACAGCTCGGGCCATTGTCCAGACGCTCTGATTTGAATACGGTCCGTCAGAGAGAGTGAGTCTGATGTGAGGTGACAGCAGATACAGCCTGAATGACTGACCGGCCACTGACATGCACACACACACAGACACCAAAGATGTGCTCTGGGCCTAGCTGAAGTCCTAGAAGAAATACAGAATAAATCTCAATTATGCAAATGTTTTTGTTAATTTAATCAATTACATGTTGACTGTACATCAAAAAATATAGAAGTAACCTGGAGGTCTCATAAAATGCAAAGAGGCTTTTGACTGAAGCTAGAACAAGGGTACAAGAGCAATCTTACAAGATAGTATGTGCATGGACAGGCTGTCAGTCAAGATTTTCAGTCAAAGACATATAGACTCATTGTGTTTGTATATTATATACATATAAAATGCATTTATTTAAGATATTTATATACTCGGAATTATCATTTTTTTTTACTCAGAGTTAAAAAAATACATCTACCATTAAAGCCATGGTTGTATGAGCACACCTCGATTAAGGTGTTTTGCATTTGGATTCCCTCTGCTGGACTTTATTGGCAATGCAGCAGAATCAATCCTTGCAATTGTGCTTAATTTATTCAGACCGTCTCTTATAGTCCGACCCCGATTAAATAAACAAGAAAGCTACTAGGTTCACAACTCAGTTCTTTAAAATGCATGAAGGATTGGCTTTATGGTATTTGTAATTTAAATCTGCTTAAAGTGTGCTAGCATTTCGGAAATGCAAATTTGAGGACAGTGATTTGATCGGCACGATTAATATATTAATTTATGTTCGAGGTCCCCACCTTGCATTACGCTATTTAATTTAGATGAAGTCTTGCCTGAGGTGATGCATTTTATAAGCCAAATATATCAGTGATAATGTCAAATGTCTGGTAGCCAAGAAAGAGAAAAGAAAACAAAAACATATATTTTAGCTTTTAACACAGATAACAAAATAATGACTTATTTAATGCAAGCAAATCATATGCTTACATATATATATATATTGTAACGAATGACTGGTCAGAGGCGAGAGTAGATCCACTTGCAGCTTTAATGAAACAAAGAGGTGGTCAGACAGGCAAATATCAAACAGTGGTATCGAGGGCAACGTAGATAAGACAGATTCGAAAACAGAGGCAGAGCAATGGGTCAGGGCAGGCAGCAGACAGAGAGGATAACCAGAAGGCAGGCAGGGTCAGTAAGGCAGGCAGCAAACGATCAGGAGAGGGAGTCAACAGTCCAGGTAAAACACGGGAAGACAAACTAGGGAAAACGCTCGGAAATGTTAGCCAGGGGAAAACAGGACTTCGCAGTGAGTGCAAGTGAGAGTGCTGCTTAAATGTGAGTGTGAGAATGAGGTGCAGGGAGGCAATCAAGACTAATGAGTGAATGGTGACAGCTGTGTGATTGGTGTAATGGTGGACGGGAATGTGTGTGTGCAGTGCATGATGGGAGATGTAGTCCATGGGTGATGTGCAGTGTGGTGAGTGGTAACCAGATTCATGACAGAGCCCCCCCCCAAAGAGTGGCTTCCAGACGCTTCACACACACACACGGCACAATCCAGGAGGGCGGTGGAGCGGAGGTGGAACCGGGGGAGGGAATGGACGGCCAGGTCCATGTGGGGCCAATGAGACAGCAGGGACGTGAGGCGACTCTGGCAGGTCGGCGGAGGCGACTCTGGCAGGTCGGCGGAGACGTGGAGTGGTTCTGGCAGATCAGGCGCCCACCAGGGCGGAGCAGACGTGACAGGCGCCCTCCAGGGCGGAGCAGACGAGACAGGCGCCCTCCAGGGCGGAGCAGACGAGACAGGCGCCCTCCAGGGCGGAGCAGACGAGACAGGCGCCCTCCAGGGCGGAGCAGACGAGACAGGCGCCCTCCAGGGCGGAGCAGACGAGACAGGCGCCCACCAGGGCGGAGCAGACGAGACAGACGCCCACCAGGGCGGAGCAGACGAGACAGGCGCCCTCCAGGGCGGAGCAGACGAGACAGGAGACCTCCACAACGGAGCAGGTGCCCTCCAGGGCGGAGCAGAGATCCCTGGCCGAGACTGGGACCTAGAGGAGATGGAGACACAAGAGGCAGAGAGAGCATATTTGGTTTCAGGGACCGAGGCAGGGAGTTTAAGCGGCCATGGTAAATCCGGGGCCTCGGGCAGCCCTGACTCTCTTGGGCGCTCGGTAGAACTGGACGGAACCAGCGGAGGCATCGATGAGCTGGGCGGGACCAGCGGAGACGAAGGAGAGCTGGGCGGGACCAGCGGAGACGAAGGAGAGCTGGGCGGGACCAGCGGAGACGAAGGAGAGCTGGGCGGGACCAGCGGAGACGAAGGAGAGCTGGGCGGGACCAGCGGAGACGAAGGAGAGCTGGGCGGGACCAGCGGAGACGAAGGAGAGCTGGGCGGGACCAGCGGAGACGAAGGAGAGCTGGGCGGGACCAGCGGAGACGAAGGAGAGCTGGGCGGGACCAGCGGAGACGAAGGAGAGCTGGGCGGGACCAGCGGAGACAAAAGAGAGCCGGACAGGGCCAGCAGGGGCTCTGGGGAACCGGATAGAAGCAGGAGAGGACCCGGAGTGCCGGACTCTGTGAGCTCCTGGATCGGGGCGGCCTCTGGAGCGAACTCTGTGAGCTCCTGGATCGGGGCGGCCTCTGGAGCGAACTCTGTGAGCTCCTGGATCGGGGCGGCCTCTGGAGCGAACTCTGTGAGCTCCTGGATCGGGGCGGCCTCTGGAGCGAACTCTGTGAGCTCCTGGATCGGAGCGGATAATGCTGCGGACCTGGGGACACCAGCTGCTCGCACCGACACCAGTGGTGGGTCCAACACACTTGCAATCGGTCCTGGCCAAAGAGGCGTATCCGCAGGCGTGGTGGCCATCTTGGCCGTGGACTCAGGCGGGGCCGACATGACGCGAACAGGCCCTGGCTTGGCAGGCCTGACGTGAGCAGATTCTGGTTTGGCAGGCCTGTTGAGAGACTCTGGGAGCTGGCGGTGCGTCGTTGCTTCCGCCATCTTGTGAGCGTGCTCTGGTGCGGGCGTCCTCCCCCGAGGGAGTACAGCGTCGCGATCCTCCTCCGTGGCACCCACAGTAAAAAGAGAGTCACTCAACTGTAGTGCATAATCCATAAAAATGCTCAGACTGCCCTTAAACTCTCCTCCAGGAAAAAAGGATTTGTGAAGGGATTTGATAGGCTCATTTAGTCCGAAGTGAAACAAGTCCTTGAACAAAATTTCATCATACAGCGGTACCTGAATAGACAGCTCACCAAACTGATGAACGTACTCCTTAACCGACAGGCCTCCCTGGCGAAGATGTAGGAGTTGTTCTACGGAGTCCATGGTTAGGCTGGGTAGCCGAAATAAAGCCGCTGGATCTGAGTTGGCGAAGTCTTCTGTAACGAATGACTGGTCAGAGGCAAGAGTAGATCCACTTGCAGCTTTAATGAAACAAAGAGGTGGTCAGACAGGCAAATATCAAACAGTGGTATCGAGGGCAACGTAGATAAGACAGATTCGAAAACAGAGGCAGATCAATGGGTCAGGGCAGGCAGCAGACAGAGAGGATAACCAGAAGGCAGGCGGGGTCAGTAAGGCAGGCAGCAAACGATCAGGAGAGGGAGTCAACAGTCCAGGTAAAACACGGGAAGACAAACTAGGGAAAACGCTCGGAAATGTTAGCCAGGGGAAAACAGGACTTCGCAGTGAGTGCAAGTGAGAGTGCTGCTTAAATGTGAGTGTGAGAATGAGGTGCAGGTGTGGGGAGGCAATCAAGACTAATGAGTGAATGGTGACAGCTGTGTGATTGGTGTAATGGTGGACGGGAATGTGTGTGTGCAGTGCATGATGGGAGATGTAGTCCATGGGTGATGTGCAGTGTGGTGAGTGGTAACCAGATTCATGACATATATATACTTTATTAACAATATTGTATAATACATATAATTTAAAGGAAATACATTTATAAAAAACTGATCATTAAGTGAACCCAATGTTTAATATTTATATTATAACAACTGATAATTGAAGGAATATTTGGTGTAATTTAATATTCATACTTTATTAATAAAATAAATAATAATATATTTCAATAATATTGTATAATGTATATCAATGCATGATTTTAATTAATCAGGTATATTTAAATTGCAATATAATAATAAAAAAATCTGACAAATAAAGGCAAATAAAAATACATTTTGGTGTAAATTAATATTTATATAGTTTAATAAAACAGACATTTCTAAAGAACTGTATGCCTTAATATTTAGTATTAAAATGGAACCAATGGAATATTAAATCCACATACATTTTAGTTTTGCTTCAGGACACAATATCAAATCCGAAATCCATGTTTAACATAGTTTAAAATAGTCTTATGTATTTATTTATACATTTTTTGCATTGCATAATTTAGTTTATGATTTTAAAGATGAGCGCATGTCACATAACCTTCCCATGTTGGCATTTGACAAATTTGTCTGCTTTGCCAAATGACAGATTAATTTGTGTCAAAGTACTGTGAAGTTTTATTAGACACATGACTTTTCACCAACAAAAAAAATAAATAATAATAATTGCATTTTCATTTAATGTTTTTCCGCTCCTGTTCCTGATTGTATTCACTAGTTGTGGACAACAGAACATCTTGCGGACGTCTGCCAAGTGCTTCGGTCTCCATGCTCTCGATCTACAGAGGTGTGTGGAGCGGATGTAATTTTATTTGACTGCTGCACAGTTCACCTGAGGCGTCAGCTGCTGCCTGACACGCTGAGCATTTAGGGAGCTAACACATCTATTATATATACATGAAACCTAACTTGGGCACGAACAGCAGATGTTGCCAAAGAGCAAGTTTTGTTGTCCGCTTAGTGCAGGGAATTGTAGAAATAGGACACGTTGGATGCACGAGTACTTTCGTAATGCTTGCAAATGGACACGTGCATAAACACCCCAAGTAAGAACATGCAAGGCCCTGGATGAGATAAGAAACAGCAGCGAATGTGGCCGGACAGTGTGAGAACGGAGATATTGGACACAGTTGAAGACCTGGCTGTGAGCTGTGTAGACAGGAAACAGATTTCGCTCCTCAAACACAGCGTTCCCCAGCCAGATCCAGACTGTGATTTCACTGCCAGCCACTGTTCACAACCAGCCTGGCCACAATCACTGTGAAAACCCATTCTGTTTGTTGTTTCAATGTGCTGAACCCCCCCAAAAAATAATAAACAAAAAAAAAAAACTTACTAGCCTAAAGTGGGATAGCTAAGGGGGGTTGGGTTGCTCACATGGGACAGGAGCCATCTCAAGCTGGACAGGTTCCCCATCATATGGCAGTCTTACACACAGCACATGGTTCTTGCTGAACATGACAGCCACAATAACTCTAAAGCCAAAGAAACCGTGCTAGTTCTCCGTGCCATTTTGGAACGCGTGGATGGCTTGTCTTCCGTTGATGACTCGAGATAGCATGCGGTGTCTTGAGTGCCGATCCTTTGTCTGAATGTTTGATGACATTGAGTCTTGAGTGGAGCCAAAGATGTCATACAACAAAAGGAACAATGCTGTTTCTTTCATAACTTATGGTTTATAAATAATATTTTCGCAGCACGTGGTCACCATTTGAGAGTTAATGGGACACGGGATAGATCATTTTAAAAATTAGACCTTGTATCTTAAAATATTTCCAGACTGGAGTAATGGCTGCTAAAATTCACAGGAATAAATTACATTTTAAAATGTATTAAAACAGTATATTAATGTATTAAACGAGACTTCCCCCTCAGCTAAAACTATTTGCTCTGGAATAAATAAGAGATTAATGTGACCAAAGACTGCCCGTTAGATATACCTAAAACAAAATATATCTCATGTTTAACCCCTAGAGACATCAGAGGCAGAGGCAGATTCCAGAAGATCTGGCCGAGGTGACGCTGCTCGCTGTGGGTCTATGAGCCCTGAACGGCCACTGACGTCCTAGAGCTCACATCTCCGAAAACATTGAGGCAAATTTTCAAAAAGACATTATCTTTGTAATAAACTGTTAAAACTACATCCGTGACAAAAAAGTATTATCTATAAAATGATAGTGTATTTGGCATCCACCATGACACTTGCTGTGAGAAATACAGCAAGCGGAGTGATATAAATGAATAAATGTTTGGAGTTCTGTAATCACTAGAATATCGCACCGCTGGAAAAGGCTTTCAGCCAATCAGATTAGAGGACCAGAAATTATTTTTTTGTAAATATATACTGTATATAAAATGTTAAACAAATATTCTGAGCGGAACTCAAATGTTTCTTATCACATTCTACTGTCCACATTCATTTTAAAGCTCTAAACACTTCCGCATTTCTATATATATATATATATATGTGTCTATTTGTATTTGTACTTGTCCTAAGTAATAATAATCCTAGGACACAAGGCGTTCACACTAAGAACGATAACTATAAAGACAACGATATTAGCGTCCACACCAGTGGACGATATTGTCTGTTTATTATTATTATTGCCACTTTAAATTCTCGAGCTCGTTATAGCTGGATGGATTCTGATTAGGTGTCAATGTTTGTATCGTTTATCAGCTGGAATTTTTTTTTTTTCTGAAAGTGATTCCAATGATATCATTTCTCTGTGCCGGTATCGTTATGGCTGTGGTGTGGACTCTGCTATTCTTTAATATCGTTATTATCATTATCTTTTTAGTTCTCGTGCTTGGTCTGAAAGGGCCTTTATACTGACTAATATAACCTTAAAATAATTTAAATTACTGGCCCTCCGGTGACTCTAAATTGTTGCAATAATCTCATTATTATCAGGACGCTTGATATTTAATTACTCTTTATGAACAAATCAATAATTTAGAGGATCTGGTGAAGAAATAAAATCTTCATATATTACACATGGTAACAGCAAAAACCGGTCCTCTCCCACTGTCAAAAAACCCTACAAAAGTATAATATAGTCTATAAATGTAAGATTTCATTTTTTAAGAAGTTTTCAATAAAAACTTTGCTTGATAGTGTGAAATATTAGTACCATTAACTTTATTAAACTTAATGTAAAAAATAATGATTGTTACCGAACAGGTTTCCTAATCACTTAGTCAATCAAACAAATAGCCCTACCCCAAACTTATGATATTGGTAAATGCTGCTATGTAGACCACAGTCGAGCCCCAATATTTACACTTTCTGAGAATTTTGTATTTACATGTAGCTTACTTAATAATCATCTCTCTGCACGTAAATAAAATATTTTTAAGAGTAAAACATTGGAAAAATGACAACTAAAATATCCTCAGCATTTGGCAAGTATAGAGAAACAAAAAGAACAAAGCCAATTGTTCATGAATTTTGTCTAGGGGCCAAGGGCCAATTTCTAAGCTCAAATGCCAAACCTAGAGGCAGGAGGAGGATGATGGGATTGCAGCAGTGGCCAGTTGGAAACTGCATTCGTGGAGCTGCAGAAGCCTGATAGCACTCCAGCCAGAGTGACCAGAGCCAAAAAAACACTGGCCTTCCCCAGACACAAATCTTCAAAAGTGACAACATGTTCTTGCGAAAAAAAAAAAGCACGATTAGGCTGATTCTGATGGCGGCTTGTACGGTCTAAACATCTGAACCTGAATCCTTTTTCTATCTGCCTATCCAGACGCTGCACCATTCCGCACCAGATTGCCAGGCCCCCTCTCTCCGCCACACATCAGTACCCAGCCTGCTGCCTGCTCCCTGAAGGATGGACCAACACCTGCTGTTGGCAGGCACTGCCTCCCCCTTCCTCGTTTCCCCGTGCACTGTCTTCATGAGCTCCAGTGCTTCAGGGTGAGATACCATGGGGGAAGAAAAAGCTTTTGGGAAGAAGGAGGGGTTCGTTGAGACCCTGCTTGCTCCGTTTAGTTGAACCGGCTCAAGGTTCTTCCTCTTCATTGCCTGAAGCCCCTAGTGCTCCGTCTATATGGTTGTCGCATCTTTTCTTGTCTGTTTTTTATTTTTTGTCTTGGTGGAATTACTGGATGGTTGACCTGACCTGCATACATTTAGGATGAAGGGGTGAAACTAACCAGAAAAAAAGAAGGAAGGAATAAATATAGCATGTGGTGAATACGCAGTCTTGCGCAAGAGTCAATGAGCCTCCATCTTCATTGACTAATGGGTCATGTTATGGTGCAATAATCCTGCTTCACATTAATTCATGGATGTGGTTGTTTACTCAAGAGTTCATCGCTTAATTAAACAAAACTAGTAATCAAACAGGAAAATATTAAAAAATTCCTCATTTTAATGTCATTCCAAACATGTATGACTTTCTTTTTTTATAGAACATACAAGACGACGCACAAAATTTGAAATTGTGCATATTTTACAAAACATAACTAATATAATAAAACACTGCAATTGATATATTACATTAAATATCATTTGTATAAACTGCATCGCTTTTTTGGTCACCATTCACTTTTATTGTATAAAACGAGCATTCCGTTAAACTTCTCCTTATCTTTTCAATAGAACAATATATAAAATAACGGAATGAAATGAAAGTGAGCAAATGATAAACTAATTACATTTATAAAAACAATAAGAAAAAAAAAATCATAAATGTAATAAAAGTAAAACCCAAATAAAATCCAAAAATAAATATAAATAAATAAATAAAATCAGAAAAATAAGTAAATAAAATAAAAACTGCCTACAGTTATAGTGTTTTCATTAAGATGCTTCATAAATGCATCTTGAATTATTCATGTTCATACTGCTTCAACATATTCAATTTAAATGCGTGTGAGAATAAACATGGATATCTAGATATTCTGTCTACTTCCAATCTGAATATCAGAGTTTCAGCAGCCTTGGCTCTCAAAGGCTGTGTAAAGACAACATGACACCTAATGAGATTTATGAGACCAAACACAAATGTGGAAGTCCAGAGTTGTTGCCAAAAAAAGAGAAAAATATAATTTCGTTTTTCTTCTTGAGGCAATACCTCAGAAAGGCCATTGAGCTCTTGCTAAGAGCATCTGCTGGCCTATGCTAATTTCAGGCCTGAATTTTTGAAGCCCAGTGTGGAAGAGTCCTTTGGCTATATTTCATGCACGCATCTAGGTTAAAGGACAAGGGGAGGTTGAAATGACCGAGTGGACACAAAGGCCAACAGTGACCCTGATCTTTAAACCCTACACAGGGGAAACTAGGACATTGGATGGAGTTCATATTTTAATGTTCATGTTCATAGCACTCAACCATAAGAGAAAAAGGTGGACATTTGAGTTTTTACAAAAACACATAACCAATTAAAAACATGTACTAATGAAGTTAACTCATTTCCGCTGACAGCTCTCCTTAATCATGTCATTTAACCACTTATTACCCAGCATCTGTCTGAAGGCAGTGTAGAACCATATGAAAATAAGAACAAGACACCAGCCATTGTTGCTTCAGCTTGACTAAATGCAAACCTGCTTATTGGCAAATCAGGCTTATATTAAACTGATGTTCGCAAAAATTAGGCCTGCATTCACTAGAATAGGTCATAAAAATTTAAATAAATAATAATTAAACTTAAAAACAAATTACTTAAACTTTTCTTTTACATCAAGCATATCAATTTCTAGAAGCCACAGAGTTCAAAATGTACTGGAATGCAGGAATGGCCCGGATACAATCACAGTTTCGCTTCGTGACTATGTTGAGCGATGTGAGCAGAGGGAGTGGTTTAGACGCATAATTGAACATTTAAAGAGGACAAGCTTGGGGTAATTACGCTAATTAAGAGCAGTAACTAATGAAGCCATCCCTCTTGCGACAGAGTCACAGTCCCTCGTACCATTACTCGCCATTAATCTTCCATAATCACCTATGTCGTGCGTTAGGGGCATTCAGGCAAGCAGCAAAGCATTTTGTGACAGCCAGCAAATGGGAGGAATATTTCAGTCATCAAATGGCTTGTAATATTGCCCAACTGGACTAACATGATGAAATAAAATAGCTTTTAAGAGTATCGTTCACAGAACAGGCATACTAATTTAGCACTGTACTGTAGTGCTCACTGCCAAATAAACTGGTACACACTGTTTCTTTCCAAAGTGATTTGAACTGTTTCACTGGAGGGCATTCTGGGCATGGACCACCACTCCAAAACAACCCTCAGTGGCTGCCATCCAGCTTCCGCTACTTTTTTTTCCCTCTGTTTGAAATATATAAATGACAGCTCAGAGCCATAATAATGAACAGTGATTGGATGATGGCTGTACAATTGCATTTTCTATGCATTTGCATTTGACTATGCTAAAGATATTCACGTTCTGCAAATGGATACAAATACGAAAGTACAATCAAAGTCCGAGGTATGAAAAATGGATCAATGATCAAGAAGGAAAACACTGGCCCCACCTGGAAAATAGTGTTTTAAGAGAAATTTGAGCTAAAGACGAAAGAAGAAAATGAATGATATAACTGATGTCAGATTTTGTCACTGAAACATAACCTTAATCGCATCCAAAATAAAAGTTTTGTTTACATTCTATATGTATGTGTACTGTGTTTATTTATTTTGCATATATAAATACATACACATACAGTATATATTTTGAAAATATTTACAGGTATATACTTTTATACATTTATATTATTAAATTATTTATACATATATTTAATATATAAATATTAATATAATATAAACATTTTTATTTTGGATGAATGAATGATGCATTTATATAGCGCTTTATTGTGTATATAAATGCCACTTTGATGCTGTGTATTGACAGCACTGTGATTTCACATATTTCAGTCAACTGATGAGAGCTGTATTGTTTCTACATTTAGCTAAACAAGTTAACTTACAACAGTAATCTGATGGTTTATCAATAATATGCAGTGGCAACCAAAACTTTGAAGATTTTGTATTATTTAAGATAGAAGAATGCTCACCAAGACTGCATTTATTTGATCTAAAATATGAGAAAAACTGTAATAATGTGAAATATCATTACAATTCATTTTATTTCCATTTTAACTCTGTTTTAATGGTTACATAATTTTTTAAAATCACAAATAAAATAATTATTATGCTATATAAATGCATAATTCATTATGCTATCTTTCATTTATTATTATGCTATATAAATGCATCATTAATTAATTCATTCATTCAAAAAGCATGTCTAATTAATTGAGCTTTACAGTTTTATCTGTACCAAATTCTGTTTTCCATTATTTTCTGGATTCCATTTTAATGGTTCCATTCCATTTTAATCATCAAAATAAAAACTAATTTAAGTATTTATTTCCTTTTTTTTCCAGAAATTCTGCACATTTACATTTTTCTCTTAAACACATTCTGGTAAATAATATTTCTGGTAAATACTCCTTTAAAAGGTGTTTTTTTATTATAATTGTATTAGTAGTAGACTAGAACACGTGGATTACACTATAATACTGAACTTTGATTTCAGTAATTTGGACTATGAGATGGACACTTGCTTCTTGCACTTTACTTTTGCTTTAAAAAAGGATTTCAAATAAATGTGGATTTCATTTGGTTTAATAAAATATAGTTTAATAAAATATTCTTAAGTAGAATGTGTCATTTTTTGGTGGGAAATTAATCATTTAGATTAATCGATAAATCAGTTGATAGATTAATCGAAATTAAACTAGTCGTTAGTGGCAGCCCTAATACATATTAGCCCTAGTATATTCTTTGCCACCTTCATTCATCTAACAGTGAACGTTGTGATGAGGGAGTGAAAGAAATATCACCCTGGATTCAAACCTGCATCACCCACATGACCACCAAGGCTGGCCACTGCACATGCACTAACCACTAAGCCACATCTCAGTTAAATATTTACTAACTAGTTTGCATTCTCTTTTCAGGCCTAAGGTTTCTCAGGCTGTAGCTTAACACTGATCTTGGACAGTGATGCTACCTATTAACATTTAAACCTAGTGGACGGCTGGATGTAAGAAGAATCACTTTACAGGCCAACGGTGACACTCTTTAGGCCTTAACCCCGGTGTCCAGGCCTGTTCCAGAAGTCCCCACCTCTGAGTCTGACACCAGACCCGAAGGCCTATGGGGAGGTAACAAGGTGCGAGGGCAGCTCTCCAGGCAGACAAAACCAGCCAACTAGACTGAAAACAAATGAAAGTAGGTTTGTTTAGGCGCTAAATATATCGGTTTGCAACTTAAAACACTGAAGGAACTTGCAAAACTCAACACGGACTGCAGGGAACACCAGATCTGGGCTAAAACACACTTCTGTTGACAAAGCAGAAAGGTGGTTTGGAAATCTACCATCCTTTGGGTTTGTGAAAGAACAGTGGCAGTATCACAAAGTGCAGAGGCTTTTTTAATGCCGTCTCTGGGGGGACGGCGCTACACCCGGCCAGTGTGACTGCCAGACAGCTCTGCTTGTCTGTTAATCTGCGCTCGCTGTGAAAGGGGGGCAAGCGGACAGCGCTGCCAAACACAAGACGCACTGCAGATGGCAACACTTCCATATTCTGTTTCTTTTCTGGCCGACTTTCCTTCTCACCCGCCGTTATTCATATGCATGAATGTTCTGTGAATATGAGCGCCATTGCTTTCCCCAATTCCTGTTTCGCCGTTTCTCCCCCCCCCCCCCCCCAGATTAGTGCGTATCAACATTTCACATTCGGCGAGGTTCGGACGCACCACGTTTCCAAAACGTTGAGCGGAAATGTCTCAAATGAGCACGATGGAGATGTTACCTACAGCCAGAGTAAAGCATGCCCGTGGCACACTAGCTCAAAGTGCTTGTGATGCCCGCATGCTTTTTCTGGGTTTGTGCCGCAGCACTGCGATGGACATCTGCTGGGGCTTGGTGAACATATGTTTCCACAGCGCTTCATTTCCAAAATGAAAAACATAATGTCTGTCCAATTAAATATGCAAAAAACAAACACCTTTTTAACTAGCTCAAACGACATTTTGAAGTTTAATATTTAGATTTTGTGACTCTTCGGGAACTTTTCTGAGACACACTGACAACTGCTGAGAATTTCAAGTGTACTTAAAGCCATTTTAACAGTATTTTGTATTTTAAGATAAAAAATGACAACATTAGAATATCTGTGAAGTGAAAAGCTGCATGTTTGTAATAAACAAATCCATCAAGGCATTTTAGCTGAAAACTGTCGCTTCAACCAATATGGATTGGTTAAAATACCAATCCATAATAACAAAAGTTCATTTTTCTCTCTGGAGAAAGCAATATTATGGATAAAGGATTCATATTGGGCTGCAGTTAAAAACATCTTGATGTATAGGTTTATTACAAATACACAGGTTTTAATTTCACACAACATTAATTGATGGATTTGAGTGGTGTAGATTACTTGTGGATTATTGTGATGTTTTTATCAGCTGTTTGGACTCTCATTCTGACACACACTGCACGCATGAACCAGTGCCTCCAGCACCAGAACTCCTCGACACCGGCAACCTCCATTGGAAGGAGGCGATCATCCGATGTCTGGAGAGTCTCCAATCCCAAGCCGGGATCCCGTCGGCCGCCGCTGACTCCAGCCCAGAGCGCCTGCCCGTGCTGGCTCCTCGACAGCGCCCGCCCGTGCCGGCTCCTCGACAGCGCCCGCCCGTGCCGGCTCCTCGACAGCGCTCGCCAGTGCCGGCTCCTCGACAGAGCCCACTCCGGTCCAGGAGCTCACAGAGTCCATTCCATCCCAAGTGTCCGCCCTTCCAGAGCGCCCCCCAAGCGTCCGCGCTTCCGATCTCCCAAAAAAAAAATTTTCCTTGGGGGGGGGGCTGCCCGTCATGGCCCATGGAGTCCCCTGATCTGCCATGGCCGCCCGAGTCCCCGGATTCGCCATGGCCGGCCGAGCTCCCTGCTCCACCTGTGTCCCCATGTCTTGTGTCTCCCTTCCTCTTGTGTCCCTATATGGTCCTTCCTGTTCATTATTAGTTCAGTTAGTCCCAGCCGTGTGTCTTGATTATGTTCCAGGTGTGTCTAGTTAGTCCTGTCTTTTTATAGTGTGTTCTGCCCCATGTTTGCTGTCGGTTGTTAAAGGCCTTCAGGTCTCCACGTTGTGTTCCAGCCAGTATAAGAATCCTGTTTTGAGTTATTAAAGTTGTTTTGAGTTCTACCTGCGTCTCCTCTTCCCATGTGGAGTGTGACAGTCTTGTGTTTTATTTGTGTGGTCTGTGGGCACAAGCAAGTGCATAACGGTTCTCAGAGCAGGCTACCGATAGTAAACATATGGTGCTCAGACAGAACAGGCAGGTTGTCGATCAGTGACAGAGCAGAATAAGGATGGCACAAAGTGTGGATCCGCTGTCATTGAAGAGAAAATTTTGCTTAGCAATTTTGAATGACAGATTTCATATATTTATTTAATTTTCTCTGCGACACTTTAACAGAATAATGGCAAATTAATTTAGTATTTTGACAAGAGGAATAAAATAGCTAATATGCTATTATTTTACAACCTACATCAAAAAAAATGTTTTCTCTTTGCGACACTTTTTCCTATGTAAACGTTAAATGAATTGTATCCTGACAAGATGAATAAAAAAAATGTAATGAAAATTGTATATTTAAATGTTTTCTGTGACACACAACCAAAGCCCCCCCCCCCAAAAAAGTTAAATTAACTTTGTGTCTTAAGAAAGGCTAATTCATATAAATTAAAATCAAAGTCAATAAAATAACAAATACAATTTTGTGCAAACTACACTTTTATTTGTTAGCCTATCTCTTGTTCTTTCAGTAGAGTAAATTTAAATGAGATTTGGAAACGAGATCTAAATTTAGCGGGAACGGTGGAACTGCAGAGGATCCACTGGTGAGTGAGTGATGTAATGCTAATCTTCTCCAAATCTGTTTCAATGAAGAAACAAATTAATCTACATATTGGGTAGTTAAAGGGTGAGGGAATTTTCAGAAAATCTTTGATTTTGAGTGAAATATTCTTTTAACTGACAGGTTGTGAAAAGTCTTTAAAAAAAATTCACCAAATGAATACAAAATTAAAATGTGGCTATTGGTTTTTAAATGCAAACACATTGTACTGTATATACTGTAGCTTAAATAAACAATTTGTATTTCTAATAACTGTACTAAACTCATCACCACTAACGCAGTGTATTGTTATGATCCCGACCACGACAAAATGAATTGCGTTGTTTGATCCGAGCAGGTCCAGCGTGAAGTCTGTCATTTGTCCAGTTAGCACATGGATATGATTAACTGTGGCAGGAGGCATGAAAGCACTGAGCCTTACTTTAGGCTGATCAAATTAATTATGCTAAATAGCAAAAGAGGGAGAATGCTAAAACTACATTATTCTATGTGATCAGAGCTTCCACACCAACTGCTTGACAACACGCTGAATGCTAAAGCTGAACTTTGCAAGGAATATAATTTGTGGTTTTCAGTGTTTTATGTCACAATATGTAAAATCACAAAACAATAATTTGTCACAGTGTATAAAAGTATTTTGATGCATATTTGACAAAGAACATCAGGTTTAATCTGGAACACTGTAAAATCTAACTGGTTGACATTACTTGCAAAAGGATTCTTTTAAAAACATAACATTAACAACTACAACATGCACCCATAGGTTCCTATGATTAGACCAAGCATACATGATTCAATTATTCAAGCACAAGAGCTCATGTCCCTCAATTTAGCATATAACATGATGAACACAGTTAGAATTGGTATTTCAATTGTTAAAGAGTCACATTTGTAGTCAAAACCTTACAGAAGCCTCACAGAAGGCCTCAGATCAAGACTTTAATCCGATACGTTTTACAGCTTTGTTGGCAGCAGATCACCTTCAGTAACCCACTGTCCTTCTCGTCCCCTGCTTTCTACAGTACCTTTCTCCATGTTTCCTCATTTATTCTCATTTTTCTCTCCATACCTTATCTTCCACACAAGGCCCTCTGCCAAAATCTCAATATGTTATGCACATAGTGACGATTTTCAATTAATGCCTCCATCCATCACCTTACAGTGATCTAATTCTGGATGTCCCTGTTCTAGAGGGAACAGTGTGCTACGATTTATGATGCCTGGGATACAGTAGCTCAGTTTACCCTGATGGACTTTTTCATCCAATCACATCTAATAAACTATGTGAAATACACCTACAGACTCATTATTTTTGTGTACACACCAAACAAAGAGTCATCATAACAATATATAGTTGTTTTTCTTCAAGTATGAGTTCTAATTTATTAAATGTGTCCACTTTTTTTTCTTGAAACATCTTTAGCACTTTCCCCACAGTGTCATTTATATTGTCTTACAATAAAATGGCTGAATGAGCGAACATTTCCTAAATTCACACAAACAAACAATATTTCCATATATTTTGAATAGGCCAAAGCTTAATAGGAAGCAATGCATAATGCAGAGAATAAATATATGAGTAAATATTTACCTTGATTCTTTAAGATGAAGAAACATAACATAGGCCTAATATGAGTTTAAGCTAAACACCCTGTTGAAACATCGTCGATGATCCTCAGTAAAATCGAGTCTATTTTAATGCCTATGGATCTTTAAGATCTATTTTTTCAAGGTATTTATGAATAATATTTCTACACCTCTGAGGAAAAAAACAGCATTTTCAATATCCTGTATCCAACGAAAAGATGTGTTGTGGCTTATGCACGTGCTCGAAACGTCGGTTTCCCGCGACAACCAAGCAGCTGCGCACGAGGAAAGGATTTGCTAGAGGGAAGGTTTGACCTGTGTATCTTTTGCTAAAAATATCGGTTCACTCTTCATTAACGGACAAGTCGAGATACATGTTATACTTAAGACCGTAATTTGTATATTTAAAATGCCATTTTATCCGAAATTAGTTCGTGAATACTTCTTAAATGTATTATGACAAGAATGGTTGGGTACTCTGCCTATATAGGCTAGTATTATGGTATTTGGACATGAGGACAAGGTACCATCATGAAATACTGATATTTTTAGACTTTTATTATACTCTTTTAAAAAACTTAAACATTATGTAAGTATATGTAGCCTTGCCTTTTAGTAACTCAAAGATTATCTATCTATCTATCTATCTATCTATCTATCTATCTATCTATCTATCTATCTATCTATCTATCTATCTATCTATCTATCTATCTATCTATCTATCTACCTATCTATCCTTTCTCTCAAATCTAAATAAAGAATTCAATACATTATTAAATTAATCTAATGAATAAAAATACAATAAAATTAATTATTAATAATAATTAATATATATAATAAAATAGATATATTTGTATAAATGCTATTTATTTTACAGGACTAAAGAGATGGATTGATGAGTGGGAAGATGAGTGAAGGTCAAGACAACAGTGCTGAGGATGCTGCTAGCTGACATGGGACATCTCAGTGACAGCTTTGGCCGCCATTCATCGCCATTCTCTGTGATTAAGTATGATGTGCCAGGATAGACATTACTGAGGCGGGTATATTGTAGGGCAAGAGCCCTGCACCACGCAAACCGCTTATTGCCTTAAATGGCAGAATAGCACCACATCTTGTGTTTTGGGGAGATGCAGCACTGTGGCATTTGGCATACCTTATCAACATTTGGCTGCCATTCATAGTGTCTGCAGGGCTTTTTTTCTTCCAGCGTCCCAGTTTTCGTACTCATGCAACATAGCAAATCCTTCAGAAGTTTGTTTTTCTTGACTCAGCCATCAACTTTCCACTAACAAAATTGATGAATGCCTTCAAATGATCCATTATGATGTCTTTAAAGATTTGCGGGTATAAATAGCACTGAAGGACACTTCCAGAGAAAGGTTATCTGCCAACCAGTCATTAATCTGTTGCGTGGGGTTAATTGTCTCAGAGTTTGTTCTCGTGTCAACATGGTAACAAAATGACCATCGCTTTAAAGGCATTTATCAACTCCAATATTTACAGGAAAAGTTGCCTGGGTGTGATTATAATGAACGTGAAGTTGATATAGCACATCTTGGCCCTGTGTAGATGCTTGAAGCAGATGGTCCTCATGGCCGTAGCTCAAGCCTCTTCTCTTTACCCGACTTTCTTATCTCTGCCAGGCCCTTAGTCTCAGGCTGTGTGCTTCTGGCACCCGTCACGCACGATATTCAGTTTTTCACGCACACAGGCTATATCGACCATAAACACAAACAGATATGTGTGCATTGGGACCAGCTGTCCCTTTCGTCTCACGTTCCTACTTTTGTTTGTATTATTTCCACACCATTTTGAATCGATTTTTTTCACACCAATATATAAATCTCCTCTATGAATATCAACGGCCGTGTTTTTCCAGACACATGCAGTGCAGTTCCAGAGAATTGTTCTGGATTTCATTCTCATTGATTCCAGACAGGTTTGTCCAACAATGGGTGCATTATTGGATGGTTTTCCCTGGCTTCCTCTGGCAAATGAAAACATTTTGGGCCGCGCTGGCGCAGACGACCATGCGGTGTGTTTCCAATTGGTGGAGCGCATTTGCAGCAGGTCCCTATTACTTTCTTTGTTTAGCGTTTGTCTAGCAGGCGAAATCAAGCGGAAGTTTTCCACAGTGGCATTAGGCTTCTATTTCTCTCACATGAATGGCTTATTGGGAAGTATTTCTGTCATCGGTTGTGTGTAATAGTTTAAGCTTTCATAGCTTTTGAGTACTTGTCTTCAACTGTATAGCAGGCTTAGAGAATTCCTGCATATGACATTTCAAAGACATTGTTTGAGGTATCAGTCATAACAGCCGAGTAATATCGATGCTAACAAGACCACAGATGACGAGGAACTGTTTATTTGGCTTCATGCAAGTCCCTTTACAGTTTAATAACCTGGAACTTAATGGCATCTGCCAACAATCAGAAGGGAGAATGCATGGAAATAAACACGGCTGCCTCCTTGTTTTGTCAAATGCTCTCAAGTTTGCTCTGCTAGACGTTTTCTTTTGTCTAGAATTAGATTTCCTAAACTATTTCAGGCCATGCACAGGAGTATTATTCATACCAGCTGATCATTTTATTGTATCGTCAGAAATTAACACAATTATATTTTGACACAATGAAAACTTCTAATTTGGCTTGAAGTTAATATTCACTCTGTCTGTTTTCATTTTAATGTTATTTTTGGACTATTTTTAATCAAAATGTCAATCTTTCTGAAACAACAAACTTCACCGGACTTCTCATGTCATTTTGTCTGCTTGCCTTAAGCCCTGTCTTTTTTATTAATTTATTTGTTTAACTTTTTTTACAGTCAGCTGCAAGTTTCAGATCTGCCTCCATCCGACTAAAAAAACTACGGATAGAATGATGTCTCCACCCTAGATTTTTTTATTGTCCATTTTTGATAAACCAATTATCTCATATGGAAGAAAAAAAAATCGCTTTTTCCAATTCATCACGGCTTAAATGCAACAAATTCACACAACAATATTAACATCATATTATTGCTCTTTCATAGCTCAGGTTATACTTGTTGTTTCTCCCAAAATTCTTTAGGATAGATAAAAATAGACAAATAAAACCATTATTTCTGTAGTTCATATTGAGATCTTTGAGAACATTTGAGTTTTCTTCTGAAACTACAAACAATTGTGATCATACAGATCATTTTAGTTGTCATACTCAATTTCATATCAATTTTACATATAGTTAGCTTTTTTACCTTCCCATTTTTCATAATAAGCATAACTTCCACTACTTAATAAGAACTTCACACCTTTTGTAAATTAATACAAATGTTTCAGGATTTCATAAACAAATATATAACTCAAAATATTATTTCTCAAATGTATTATTTAAACACTTAATTCCTTGTCATGGTTATTCCAGAGTTTCGCCTCTTTAACAGACTATTAGTTTTTATTTGTCATAACAGTAATTTGAAAACCGTTAGTAACATCAGTGTAGCGTGGTTTCACGAGCACGTCGTTCATGGTTTGCATGCTTCCAGCTGGTGTTTTCTGAATTTTCCACAAAACAGATCTTCATTTCGGCACTTGTACGCTATAGATCTATACCTTGCAAATTTCAGACCTGCCTTTGATCGGCTAAGTTTCCAGTAATATAGAATAACTGGATGTGAAGATTTTGGCATTGCTAGGTGGCGGAGTACTTTTCCATTGCTAAAACTTGTGCCAGATGAAAGAACAAAAGTAAAAGCCACATGTTCCTGTGGCTCAGTGGTAGAGCATTGCGATAGCAGCGCAAAGGTTGTGGGTTCGATTCCCAGGGAACACACATACTGATAAAAGCGTCTGCTAAATGCATAAATATAAAACAGATGCAGACAATCATGTTTTGGGGCGTTTGAAGTAAAATAAGGTTAGCAAGAAAATGTCATACATGCACATGTGGTTACTGTTTTTATTTTTCACATTGATTGAAATAGACTTTCTAACCACTATATGCATGCAGCAGGATTAGACAAGTCTTAAATCAGAAAAAAACTTTACTGAAAACTTCTGTGTTTCTTTTGAATGTATTGAGAGACTAAGTCTTTAAAAATTAATATACATGGCTTATGATAGAGATATCAGTCATTAGAATGTCTAAACACTATAACTAAACATATTGTGTTTGATATATATTGTTTATTGAACCTACTTAATGCAGTTCTTTTTTATGATTTTTTTTTTACAGGGAACGGGAGCCAGCTATATATTCAAGTATATTATTTTCCTCATCAGGAGAAAGTTTACTAAGGTAAGATTATACTATATAATGTCACGAAGTGTTGCATGTGAAACAAGTTTAATCAAAGCAGGTCAGATCAGTGCAAGAGTGCCTTCTACTGGGCAACAGAGGAACGCGAGATTGAAACAAACAATTATCATGTGTTCGTTTTGTCTAAATTATTTGTGTGCACATAAGAGGTGTCAGTTTTATCTTCATAATTCTTTAAAAAATCATTCTAAAAGATGAGTTTTGAATGTACATTCTAAAAAACGCTAGATCTAGTCAAATCTTTATTTTCTGTAAATTATTAGTTATTAAGACAAATTAATTTTCAGCTGGTAAATAATGTATTTTATATATGCTTACTACTCTAATCGGTTTGATCCAGAGCTCAACAACACTCTTCATTTTAATGCGTCTCTCCTAATTTATATGCGGTTTGGATTCACAAAACTGTTCAGAAGCAATACCACTTAAACAGACAGCATTGTTGAAATGATTACCCCCCAAGCTTTCATAGAGAGAGGGCTGTAATTGCATTCCTGTGTAATGTTAGCCCATTCTCTGGCTGTGTGTGGACCCTGATGACCTGTGAGATGTATATAGTAAACAGTGCTTGCTGGCCGTATGGCACGGCTCCCAATCAGGGCTAGTGTCCAGACCCCTGCCGTTCTGTTCACAAGATTATCTGCTGTCATTTCTCACCGAGCCCGGCATTACTGCGGCGGACCACCAGTTTTATTTTGAGTCAGAAAGTCAACTTAAAATACATGAATTTGCAATTAACTGTATAATAATAATAGTAAAACTACTTAAATAAAGCTAAAATTCTCAAAAAAGATATGTAAATAACTTATTTTTTTAATATTGCTAATTAATTTAGTTAATTGTTGAATCTAATAAATGTTAAGGACATTTTGAGTAGTTAAAACCTTACTTTATTTATTTATTGATTTTTGGTTAAAGCTTAAGAAATTTTAAAGAGGTGTGTTTTTAGTGTATAATTCCAATAAGTCGAGATAAATATGATAGGAAATTTGATCGCCATTCTTTTTTTTATCTGCTCATAGGTTTGCCGCTCACTTTTGCGATTAGTGACTCAGACCTTCGGATAAGGGTTACCTGTTGTGCTCCACTTCTCCTTTCCCAACAATGTTCCCAATATCTCCGGCTAAATCACATTCCTCCGCCATCGTCACAATGGGAGAACTGTTTGATGCTTAGTCTCTCCCTCTCTCGCCCATATCTCAGGTATTCCCCTTACTTAGGAACCTGAAGCACCCAGACCTCTCGTAACCTCTGTCGCCATATCACTTTTGAGCTTAGGAGAAGAAAAAAGACGCATTTCATTTATATAAGGTTTAAAAATAAACAATAAAGTCAATTAAGAAAAAGAAAAAATAGGTACTATAGAAACTCACAAAGGTCGAGACTCGCCGTAAATGATATTGAGATGGTCAGTTATAATATTGCTATTGGTCAATTATCAACTTTTTTAATCATTTAAAGTAATATCATTTCAACATCGTAAAAGCAGAACTGTCATTAGGCGTAAAAATATTTTTGTTGGTGCGCTCTACGATTCGAAAATAAATTTGCCCCTCAAAAAGAAACCTTTTCCGGCTCAGGGGGATGAAGTCCAAAACAAAACATTGCATGATAGTCTTTAAGTAGTTCCATCTGTCCAGCAGAATTTCAGGCTAATAGCCTGTGGCGCATCAGTCCGTTCCCTTAACTCCCGCAACCTGACTCTGTCCTATTAAATCTCTCCACTCCTCCAAAACAAAAAAACAACAAAAAAAAGTGAATGAAGGAGAAAAAGATCTCGAGCAGACCTAAGTCAACTAAATTGTAATGATGATGGCGGTGGTGATGATGAAGCGCGAGCCCTAATTAAGGAGAAAAAAGGACCTCAGGCACTCAGTGATGTGGAAAAAAAGGGCTCATCATTGTGGTGTATTTTTTTAAGGACAGCTCGCTCTGTGAGCAGATGACTGCCGCTCACCTTGCCACGGGGTCTGCGTGAGATTGGTTCATTGTCAAGGATTTTTTTTTACCCATGATTCCATATGGTATGGAGTGGGCTACATGTTGCCCAACATGCCAGTGCAAATGTTTTCTCAATTAGGTGTCTTATCTCCGGTGAGTGCACTAGCATCAGATGAAGCTTGCTGACAGCGTAATGGCAGCTAAAACCACGGAAGGCTCCATCAAATGGCAGCTCTGCTACGACATCTCGGCCAGGACTTGGTGGATGGTAAGTTGGCAGCAAATGAACCTTTTTTCTTCTTCTTGTTCTTCTTTTACCATTTTTTTTTTTTTTTTTGTAAAACTTCCCTCCATTTTTTTTCCCAATGCACACACAACACACTTAGTTTTTTTTAACTCCGCTCTCTCTTCAGTTTTACGTCCAGTTGGTGGAAATTAGTTTTTTTATTGTAGTTTCGTTCCACTTAATAGCTCCTCTGTGGGTCCTGTCACATTTGTCTTCTTTGTTTGCTCTTTAATGTACTCCTCTTTTATTGTCCAAGATGTCAAAGAACAATTGAATTTGTTATTTCTTTAAACATCCAGGTGGAAACAAAAGCTCTTTTGTCACTTCGCACTAGTGACATTTCTCATTCATTCATTACTTTTCTGCTGTCAGTCCGTATCCGTAAACGAGACGTCCCGTGTGCGTGTGTTTCTCTTCGCAAAGTCTTCCAAAGTTTTGCGCAGGGGTCCAAAGAAGGAAAAAGAGGACAGATTCTTCGCATCAATTCTTTTAATCCCTTGTTTACACTGAGGTTTTGTGGTCCACGCGTGGTCGCTCGGTGCTCCGCTCCTCGGCTATGACACTCCGTCGCTGCAATTAAAGCATGGAGAGGAGAAGAAGAAAAAAAAACTCCAAAGCGTTCTGGGACAAGACGGACTCTGTGCCGGGGCAGATTAACTTGCTTGTTGTGGTCAGTGAGGCCAGACAACCTTTGACATAACTGTCGCTCCACCAGAAATGAGGAGAGGTGAAAGTAGGAGAGGGGAAAAAAGACCGGTTTGTAGATCGCAGCGAGATGAGGAGGGGTAGGGATTCACAATAGTCTATTGTGACCGGTAGTTACAAACGAGCCGGGCACATGAAAGGCTTTCCAGAGCGTTCTGGGTTCATTAGGCATTGATTCATTAGCCCGGCTTGAACTTAAACAACATTATTGCCTTCATTATTATAATTGTGAATTTTTTGAAAACCCTGCTTGGTGTACGAAATAACTTATTTTAGTTGTTGCACACACTCCTTAAATACAAGGTAGTTGTGTTGTGCTGGGACAGTAACTTATTATTTCCCAGTTAGGGGAGCATAAACTTTAGATGTCGGATTGTGTCTCCCCCCTTCCACTTTTCCCCTCTAACCCGGGCCACACAAGCTTGTCTCTGTGTGACACTGTTGTGGAAAGTTGGTGAGAGAGAAACTGGAGTCTTTTTTTACCGGCTTTATGGGAAATGACTTGAGCGCCAAGATTGATTAGAGGAAGAGAAATGTTAGTTTCTGGTATCTGTGTGAAGGGCTTAATGGGATCGGTGCATTTTCTGTGAAGTTGAGGTGGTAATGTGTATGAATTCTTCTCTGCGATACACACTGTGGGATTGTGAGCTTTTAAAACTAATATTTAATCCCTTTTAAGTTTTTATTTAATTCAATTTTTGAGCTTTTTAATTTAGGATTTTTTTGTTAATTCCAGTTTGTTTATTTTAGTTTAAAATAAAATGTTGATCGTAAATTGCACTTTCTGTAACATCTTATTCATTTGGATTGCAAAGAGAACGGAGAAAACAGATGCGTGACTTTTTTCGCTTTTGTTGTGCTGGTGTTAATGTTTTACATCTTAATAACAACTTAATGAATCAAAATGAATTTGTTTTTGTGAAATCTCAATATATTAGTCTTTTAAAACTTTAGTGCTTCAGTATATTAGAATATTAGCATTTTTGTCCCTCTTTAGATACAATTAGTTAATATGACTTGGAATTCTGAAATCACATGTTAAATGTAAATATATTGCATGTTTTGCTTGAAATGTTATTGGAATTTGAAATATAGGTTTGAGTTTTTATATTGTCATTAGTTATAGTACAAATGTTTTTTGTAATGCAACATGTGTCCGTGTTTGGATCAGAAGATATTTTGCATGCATTTGTACATGTTCAACACATATATTAAAAGTAGTGTATTTTAAATGTAACAAATTTGTGCAAAAATATCAAAATAAAAATAAAGGGAATAAAATAGAACGTAATATGAGTGTTTTTCCCCACCTACCCTGTTTTTCTTCTTTAAAGTTTTATATTTTTCCGTGAATAAAAATCTCCTGCTGATCGTTCTTAAAAACATGATTCAATATTTGAATTTGATAAAAATAAATACTTGGTTTGGGAATTAATCTTGTCCTTAGATTACATGGTGGTTTTATATATTTGTAAAAGAAGAGATAAAAAAGGAAGTGAACAAACAATATTATTCTAGTATTATTACAGTATTATTCTCTCTATGGTAGCTTCTGTAAGGTCTTTTTTTATTTGAAAGGGAATTGTAGATACTCAGCCCACATTTTCTTTGCCCATTCCTGCTTTTTCACTGCCTGAAACATCCACACAACAAATATGCCGCTATTTACTTTTATTCTAAAGTGGGAGCTTTTATTAAAACTATATCTGTGCGTAGTGTAATCTTTCAGTTTTTTGCTGTTGTCAGATCATGTTTTGTTTTTCAGTGGCAATTACTCGTAAAATTAGGATCATTTAAAAGTAGCAAGACTGACATCCTCAAAGAAAAACAAGATAGTAATCATTCATATCCATTCTAAAGCTTATTTAATTGCACAAAGACATGGTTTTACATTACATGCTGCAATTAACACTACTTGTTCTCCTGAGGCGCTTTCACTTTTGGGTCGGACCAGATCGAGAATGATGTCCACTCACTAGTGCGCTAATGCTGCAATGATGGGATCCCTTACCACCTGAGGGGCTAATGGGATTTTACCCTCTGTACAATTGGCACTTCTCTAATCTGCTTGTCAGTGAGCAGACACCCCCGAGAGGCACAGCATTTGAGGGCGAGAGTCGGAGGCAATAGGTTAAGGGCATAAAATCAGTATATGATCGCTGCTGTCAGGATCCACTGGCATACGCCGGCCGTACCGCTAACGTCACCGATCAAATTAGGTTAAAAGAGAGACAAAAACACTGTCCTCCGTGTTAATTCTCTTCGCATGTGTTGCTTAAATACATTTAACTTTTGAGGAGAATCTTATAATTATAATATATAGATATAATTACATACTGACAAAAAATGTATAGCCTGAATACCCTGTAAGTCACTTTGGATAAAAGCGTCTGCTAAATGCATAAATGTAAATGTAATTATGATATATAATATATAGATATAATTATGTCCATCATGCTAATTAAAGTCTTAAGGCGGCCTTGAGCGTATGTAATGGAAAATAAATGATTCATGATTTTGCGATTATTTCTTTTATTGGATTTAGATTATTAGAACTTTTTATAGAGACGAGAAATTATGTTTGATTGCTTGCCCCTTCATTTATTTATTAATAAATCAAGTACTGATAAATCATTGAACACACACTGCTAGCAGAGTTTAATTGTGTGTTTTTTATATGTAGTAATGGAAACGTTCTTATGTTTTATAACGATTCACCATGCAGTGAAATATGCAAAATGTCATAGTTTATTAAAACAACTCACAGCTGGAGTTTTATTAGAACTTTTGTTATAAAGTAGTTCTACTTTTAGGTTAGGTTTTATTATTACACACACTTTATGACGCAACAAGCGCAAAGACCACTTGACAAATCTATCATGGCATTTTGTTTTACACAACGTCCCATTTTTGCCGCCTGTTGTCCGGGTAGTGTGTGTCACGTCAGAGTGGAAGATGTTTCTAATTTGGCCTCCACAGCGGACTACGGAGAAATGATTAGAGTGGAGGAAATTGGAGGATTAAAATTGTCTGCTTGAACTTCCTGAGCACCGCATGCTCTCTCGGTGTCTCTGCTCTGGGACTTCCAGGCCAAGCCCTGAAGCGAGGGAGCAGCTTCTCTATCCCACTCGCTCAGACCTCCAGAGCTGGGCTGGTGCTCAGGGCACACACTGAGCGTACAGTGACTCTCAATCTGTTAATGTGTGCCGCGTTACCAGCCCTGAATGACACACCACCCACCTGATGGAGTCTGAATTAATTTGTCAATGGGTGACAGAGCAGCACCTTTAAAAGAGCAATTTAGAACTATATATATATATATATATACTGTGTTTTGTTGTCTCGATTTTTTTTAGACACATTCTTTTAGATAACTTTTAGAGACATTCTGCTTGACTTAAGCAAAGTCTCTAATATCCGTTCATATGTTTAATGTCTTTTGTAGAAAATGTGCCTGAGGGTGTCTTTGCCTCTTTTGTAATGTGATGTATATCTGCTTCATGAGCCTAGCGTTTGAAGCCCAGTTCCAAGAGCTCATTTTGTTACTTGTTTTTTATCTTCTGATTATATTTATGCATATATACCCCCCCCCCCACCCCCATATTAAAACTGCCAGAAGCTGTGAAGTGCATTTTCTAATAAATGAATGCAGTGATGGGCTCTGAGAATATTGACAGGTGAATTTGAGCATTCTCTGAAGCTCGCACTTGGCACGCGATTGTTTTGTTGGCGTTCCATCAAGAGATGCGAAGAAACGAGCATCAGATTTGGACGTGGCTCAGTGTCAAAAAAAAGGAAAAGTAAAACAACAGAGGAAGTAAGGGAAGCTGATTTTGGAGCCAGTTTAAGATATTAACTGAGAAACCTTTGTGTCTTATCAAATATGCTGGACCGTTTTGCAGTGTTTTTCAAAAACAGGTGCTTCATGTTGGATTCTCACCGTTGTTGTTTTTCAGAGCAACGTACTTTCTCATAAAAGTTTTAGAAGAAATTACAGCAATGACTATATTAAGAAGCAGGATTTAATTATACCCTTATATATATATACACACACACATATATATGTGTATGTGTGTGTGTGTGTGTGTGTGTGTGTGTGTGTGTGTGTGTGTGTGTATGTATTCATACAAATTACAAAATATTGTTTGATTTTTTTTGTCTTTAAAATCGCATATATAAAATATGTTATGCATGTTATGTGTGTGTGTTTATATATAAATGTGCTACATTTCTCCATTATAGCACTTGGGCAGTGTGATGGCTGTTCCCAGTGGCCGGGTTGTCACTGCTATGTGACACCTATACCCTTGCCAAGGCCAAATGGCCTTTTCTAAGCATGTAGAGCGAGCGTTAAGGACAATTTGGCCCAACTGCCACAAAATAGTCCTCCCCGTACATGCAAAGTGCCTGCCCTGTGGTCATCTATATTTGACCTGATGTTATCAAAGCTGTTTGTGAGACGATTCGTCCCATTGTCTCACTTATACCTTCCTCACCTCCCCCTCTTTTCGATCTAAGCCCGTCTATGTTTGTCTATGCTGTGGAATGAAAGGATCAATTGTGTGGAAGAGATGCGTGTGAAATCCCTGCTGTCTAGTGGGGGTTAGGGGTCACTATGTGAGAAAAAGGACCCCTTTCTATTCCTGGCATGGCTCTGTGTGGAACGCCACTCTCGGCAGGGCAGCCCCCCTCCCCGTCTCTGTCGCTCTTCCACCCAAGTCCCTTACTTTTCTCATACTCTCTCGCTCTCTATCTGCCCCTCTCTCTTTCACTCCCTGGAGATCCGTGGCTATTGGCCAAGACAGCTGGGTCTTTGGGCCAGTCTGGTGCCTTTTTCTTGTCTTGTTTGGGACAATAAGAGTGAAGATGCTCTCTTCAGATGCTTCTTTTCACTCAATTACATTTATTTATTGGAATCTAAGGTTTCATGAAGAACCTGTAAAATAAATGGAATCTTTACATTTCACAAAAAGAAGTGGAGAAAAGGTTCTTTAGATTTTTTAAAATCTTCTTCAAACTAAGAAAAAAAAATTCTTTTAAAAACAGTTTGCTGAAGGGTTCTTTGAGGAACCAAAAATGGTTATTTTAAGAACTGTTCAGTGAAAAGTTCTTTGAGAACCAAGAATGGTTCTTTTAATAACAGTTTGCTAAAGGGTTCTTTGAGGAACAAAAAATGGTTATTTTAAGAACAGTTCAGTAAAAAGTTATTTGGAGAACCAAAAATTGTTTATTTGAGAACAATTCACTGAAAGGTTCTTTGAGGAAACAATAATGGTTCTTCTATGGCATCGCTATTAAACATTCTTTTTCAAGAGTTTATGAGAGAGATCCATCTTTCGGCTTTAATCAGTAGAAATTTGTTCATACTGGTGTGCCCACTTTTAGAGACCAACAACTGTTTGGATGTATTTGATTTATAACCAATTATGCGTGATCTAATGTAATCCCGTGACATTTTGCAGTGCAGATCTCCCTTTCAGTACTTTTTCCATATACTTCCACACTCTTTACAGGCTTGATGCAATGGTGTAGAAAGGCTGATATCAGCTCTTCAGGATGTCTTTTTGAGGAGTTTCTAAACCAGGCATGGCACTCAGCCATTCATCTACCAATTATGGCCTCAAACAAACACTCTCATCTTTGCAGTTCGACGCACTTTTTTTCTGCTCGTCTGTTTTCGTGTTCGCCAAGCCGCAATCATCAGTTTGTTTATAACGTTTTAACTGTCATGTCTCACTTGATACTCGTCTTTCCATGAACGCAACGGTGGTTGTGTATGGATCTGTACCCAAGTATGCAGAATACGTGTTTCTTGGGAGTTGTCTTTTTTTTGGTCATGAAAAAAAGGAAACAGATTCCAAAAACACCATCTGGTATTTGGAGGGGTATTTTTGTGTCTGTATCTGTGTGTACGTGTGTGTGTGTTAGGGGGGTGAGAACTGATTTTTTTTTTCTCCATAGCCTTTCTCTTGGTCTCCAGCCACCCACTGTTTTGCTGCCAAAAAAAGGTGTAAGTCGCCAATTGAAGGGGGGAACATGGGTAATATTTGTGGGTGCGGGGCTTCACTGGTATCACTGGATCATGGCCAGAGCTATTATCCCTTCTAGTCTCCAACAGCACCAACTCACTCACCTGCTCCAAAATATCTGACAAAGTGATCTCCAAACATTCAATGATTTGATTTATGAGCATAGCTCTTTGCTGCTGAACCACACCTTCCGCTGTGTAAGTCACAGTGTGTGATGCTTACTTGCAGGACTAAAAGGTCTTGACATGTACCTGACATTGGCATTTATCAGTTGATTTCAATGTGACTTTTGGTTGATGTATGAGAAAACTATGGATATGTTCCACAAATATTTGACAACTGCAAAGTGTGACATTCATTTGTTAAAAATTGTAACCGTACATCTGGTGTTTTATTTAATTGAATTATTTATTTTTGGATTCAATTATTTTTGGAAATGTTTTGCTTAAAGTGTCTGTACTTTTTAATTTAAATGTATTAATCTTATTTTCAATAAATACCCTTTGTTTTGATGTTTTTATATAATGCCATGACATTCATGCAATTATATAATGTAAGCACAATATAAACGTACAATTATAATACATTGCCTTCTGGTGTTTTATTTTAATATGCATAATTTAATTTAATTAAAATGTAAAAAAAAAATGTTTTTAAATGTGTGTAATTGTGTGTGTAATTTTTTTACATTTAAATTTACATTTTTAGTTCTTTTGTTAAATGCATGTACTTTAAAAAATATTTGTAATTTCTATTTTAATAAAAATATAATAATATTAAGATATAAACTGAAACAAATCAGTGTCAGCACTTATTTTATAAATATTATTAAGAATTAAGTAAGGCAATAATAGCCCCAAAAATGTAAAGTGTCCAAATATATACATACAAATTTCCATTTCTCATTTTGGCACAAAGAGTTCAGTCTTTACATCTCATTGTCTGTGTGGTCACGTAATGCTTTGATTGTGCCATACTGGTGTCCTCTATACAGAATTGGTCATTTTCTCTGATTGTAAAGGACCTAAGCTGTGGCAGAAATTGACACGCAAGGGCTTTTTCCCACTATTTGGCCTTAGACTCTGCTAAAACTGCATTTATTTATTTTTTTGTAGTTTATTTTAATTAGGACATGTTAGAAGAGTTTTATGTGAATTTAAAACTCATCTATCTGATGTAAAGTCTGATTTTACAATCAATCAGATGAGTGGATGATTACTGAAAATAAAATCTAGATTGCCACTTAATTCATTAAAAGTGTCTGACTGGATTAGGCGAGATTACTGACCAGCAAAGGATCAGATATGAGTGTTGGGTGATGGTTGGGTGACGATACTGATGGACACAGGACATACAGAGGACAGAGTGTGTGTCTGCATGTGTGTGAGAGAGACAGTATGGACAGATGTCACTGAAATCAGGAGATTAAATATGAAAAAAGCACCACTGTAATCACCTCTGTGAAACATCGCTTGTTGCCAGATAATGAGAGAATTGGCCTACTTTCATAAGGTCAGAAATGTGTCACTTGCACATAGTATACCTGTTCAACCACTGCCCACATGAAATGTTCAAGGGTGGAATGAATTAGGGGTTGCAAAGTTACAAAGACATCCCCTTCATCTTTTTATATTTATTTATTCGTATTTTTCCCAGGTAACTATATATATATTTATGTTTTATGCTATGTAATTAATAAAACATTCTGGGGTTGAATTACAGGTAAAAAGATATATAGCAATCACGATATGGGTTTACATGTACAAAAAAACTGAGCCCTGGTGTGTTTTATTCTACTCATCCCGCTCCGCCCGTCTAATTAAATTGATTCAGAGCTGTGCCTTTATAGCAGGGAGGCCCCATTACTTATGTCTGCCCGGTGCAGGGCACTTCATGACCCCCCTGAGCCTGTCGCCATGTTACACATGCTGCCAACAGGGGGTGCTGCTGACCCCATGACTCTGGGGAGGCTTAACAGCTGGTGGGGGCATCTCTGGAGGCCAGTATCCCACCTAGAGGATGCAATCGTCTCATTTAGGTTTACGCCATTTTGCATTTAAGTGCAAAATCAAACGGGATAGACCTAAAGCTGTATCCGCATGGGTTGTCCTGTATGAGATGCTGTATTCCTGCTTGGATGCCTTGCGCTCCCCCTCTCTGGGCAGATTAAAGTGGGAGCCAGCTGGAGCCAGGGGACAAGCTGCCAAGGTGACCCCTGGCAAAGCTGGCAGCACATCTGTAGCCCTGATGCATCCAGGAACTCTGTCGCCCCCTCTGCGGCCCGGGGATGCTGGCAGGGACAAGCCAGCGAGGGGCTGTCCTCCTGCTGTCTGGCAAGGGCCACGCTGGAGGGCATAGGGGCGAGAGCTGGAATATGCTGAAGTTATGGCACTCATAAGTGCCGCATTTGGACTGGACCTGGTTGGACCTTCTGAGGTATCATTTTGTGCACATTCTCACAGAGTTTGAGCTTGTCAAGTGTATATGTATAAGTCTTTCATGTCTATATTAAAATAAAAACGCGCCAACAGAGGTTACAATCTGCCCGTATAAGCAAAAACAAACAAAAAATTGGGCCACACAGATTACCTTTTCTTTAACTGGCACACTTAATTACAAGGTTTGTTGCATGAACATTTGCAGAATTGAGGATTCTTCTTTAAAAAAAACTTTTAAGTTGAATGGATAAAGCAGCAGTGTAGACCCATCAGCGCTGGCAGCCAGACCCTCTATCCCAGAGCATAAATGTTGCGGTGTGGTCGGGAGAAGGTGAGGGCGTTGCCTTGTTAAGTGGAGACATCCTCTGGCAATCAGTTCTCCCAGCCGGAATCCTCCTTACTGCAAATCCAAGCCATCCGCAGGCACACTCGGGTCCCATTTAACTCTAAGTGTTTCCATCTTCCCATGTCTAAATGTGCTTCCCCTGACAAAGATCCTCTTCTTTTGCTCTCGTACTCATTGACTCTGAATATTCGACCTATCTATATATAGCCAGAGCCGCAGTTAGCAATTATTGTGCTTGCAACAAAACCTTCATCACAGGTCTGTGTGATCACTCGGTTAAATGCGGGATTACTTTCTGGCCCCCCTTCAAACAATTTCAACTGCATGTTTTTCACCTTGAAATTGTCAGTTACTTTTTGTCCCACAAAAAGAGGGTGCAATACCCTTTAAGTAGTAATTTCTTTACATAGGGGTAAAACGGCACTAAATGTGTGCAGAGCAGGTGATGGCTCAGGTGCGCCACTGTGGAGCAGCTGAAATCTGAGCTATCTGTGGGAGACTGGCCCTGATGGTCGACTGGGAGCATTAATGAACCAGATTAGGTGTCCCAACAGAGAGTGGGGGGTGGAAGGCAAACGGGCTTCTCTGTCCGGACGTTTTCAACCAACATCTAAACTCAGCGTTACTATGACTTGCATTAACATTCAGAGAAACGTTTGAAAAGAATGAAAAGGTTTGTTAAATAATAGAGTAATGAAACGTGAGAGCAAGTGAAGCTTAGTGACAGTCTGGACCTGTGTCCAGTCCAGCTGGAGATCTCTGGTTCAGCGGTTGCTCGCTCTGGCCAGAGCTAATTTGTGTGTCAGGTTGGTCTGGGGCTTGTCGTCCGTAAATATGACTGCTTCATGCTGTGGCATTTAGTACCCCCTACTGGTGCATCAATGCCCACTGTACATATGAGAACAAACGTTAATTTTCAGTTTCCTTAAACTTCTGGAGAGGATATTTGTCTTTTTTCTTCTTTCTCAAGTTTAACCGTCATACATATTTATGTCTTAGCCCCTTATCCTTTAGGATAGTGGCATCATTATTACCTGACCTTTCTGTGGCATGGCTTCTCTCTCGTTTTGCCACCGAAACCTTTGCCAGATGGCGTCTTCGCTCACGACTCCATCGGTTGATTTCCTCTTCTCCTCTCCCCCTTGCTCAATGTGGTGTCAGGTAGACACTGTAAAAGAGGTGCAGGGGGATAGCTTTTCACCTGCTCCTTCTGTATTGGACCCCTGCTGAGAGCAAGCTGTTCACCCAGTGCCCTCCTTCAAAAGGCACCGGTGCACTGACACACCTGTCCTCCTCTTGTTCCTCTCCCTGTTTCCACATTCAAGGTACACAGAGACATATTATTGAATATTGTATTAACAGAATAAGTGGTATAGATAAAACCTTGTAACGGTTTTATAACGCTTTTGTTTTTCCCTCTTTTTGGGGGGCTTGGTCTAGTTCTAGTTCACTTCACCTTTTGACTTCTGGTTTGGACTGACGTGAGTGTGAGTAAACAATGACAGAATTGTACCTTTTGGGTGAACTATTGCTGTAAGGTCTGCCCACGCCACACTGCTTTTTTGGGAGGTAATAACACTTCTGCAGTGCTTCAGTACTGATTAGTTGGCTGTTGTCTGAGCTGCACCTGGGGAAAGTACGTCTGGAAGATCTCTTCAGAGAGAGGATGTTTATGATTTCTACAGGCCTGTATTGAGCGGGGTAGCAGTGTATTGGAGCATGCGGTGGGGCAAGTACACGTGCAGGACTGAGAGAGAAAGGAGGGGAGCCAGTCATTGTTTAGTATCTTTACAGGACTGTAGCTAATAAAACTAAACTGGACCTGAGGGGAAGCAGCTGAACTTCCTGTAGCGGTTGTATTTATTTATTCTGAGGGTCCGTTTCAGGTCCCCTGAGCGGCCAGTAAAAGTATTGCTATTTTATTCTTATTTATTTATGATTTCCCTGAAACCACTTTAAGTTGCAACTTGATAGCTCCTAGCTTGTGAAAACGCCGGTTTCATCGCGATCCCTCCCAAAAAAAGACAAGCCTGTCCCTTAATTCTTTTTCGATGTTTTAATTCCAGCCCCTGGCCACTCACGCAAATAAATGCCTTTCTTCTTAAACATACATTGGCTAATTAATCTATCCCATCTGCTTTTGTGTTCTACATCACTTCCATGACACAAAAGTTTCCCGAAACAGATTTGGCTTGCATTACGTTGGTGACTCGGACACCATGAAGAAAACTGGAAAATAAAATTGAGCTGAATTTACTATACAAATAAACACAACCTGATGTTTTTCAGAAAAACATTTTTGCATGCGCCAAAGAAAATATGTTGTTATTTTCACATAAAGGAAACTACTAATAAAGTCCCTTTTGCGTTAAGCCTTTATGTTTATATTGTCATTAAACTGATACCACCGGATGCTATTTTAATTCTTCGTTTTAGATGAAAGCTCATTTTGAGTATTTAAAAATATGCTATTGTTTTCCTGTTGTTGAGAACAGATGATGCATCTGTGATCTTTGTGCATCTCTTGAGGAACGGCAGGTTTCGCAGACAGTTGTTGCTGGCTGCTGGAACATCTGGTCAGCCAAATGAGGATTTGTCTTTATTCCCATCGGTAATGGGAGTGAACGGTACAGTTGTAATATTTAAGGGAAAAGTTGTTTTTGGAACTTTATTTAACCCTGAAACAGTGTTTGGGAACTTGCTTCAGGGCTCGCAGTACAACATTCCCCAAACATGACAGAGATGCGTGGAAAAGATTATTGAAGGAAAAGGAAGTTAAATCTATCCTGATGCATTTATTTAATTTTAGGATGTGCGGTTTCAAATGATGATTCACGTAGTTTTTGCCAAATATACAGTATATTAATATTTTCTCAGTTTAACCTACAAGCAACGGTACACATTTTGTGTCTCTTGTTAAAGCTAGGTGGGGCTATGGAGCATATTCAGTAGCCAGAAAAAATGCTTTTCTCTGACAAAAAATGACAAAGAGGAACACTGCAAGTATATATCTCCGTCATGTCCCTATCGTTTTAATATACAGTCCTCCAGCAGACCCAGAAAGTGGCCTCGCACAACTGTTAGAACATGTGACATCACTCTGGCGGCTGTTTCTTCCAGAGGCTGGGCCTGAATATTCATGATGAGTGTATTCCCATGGCCCATTGGCTCCAGCTGTCCCAATATCAACCTACACACATACTAACTAACTCAACCCAAACACACTTTTTTTAATATGCACCCGCACCACTGCTTGAACTTGATCTGTTTAATACTTATTGGGTTGCCAAGTTTGGTTTTACAGTTTAGAAAATTTTTGTTATTTATTTTTATTAGTTTTTTACTTCATTTACACAGATTTTAGTTTAAAGCCATATTTTCTGCCATTTTGGGAAAAGTTGTACCATGCAGAAGGAACAGATTACCAGAATACTGATGTTCCTCAAATACAGTTTTTTTATATTTTACCCTTTAATGTCCCCTCCTTGTGAAGGTGAGGTCTTCTAGCCCCTTGCATCTGAAGGTGGTCTCCATAATACCGTGCATCATGATTCATGCATGTCCTTCCATACCCACTCTGCCCTCTGCCGGGTCACTTAGCGTGTAGATAAGAGGCAGCGAGGGCTTGCAGGAGGCCGTAGTAACCTGCTTATGAGTGATTTTGCCAGGCTGACAGATGGTGCTGGAGCTGTAGTCAGATGTGCCACATCCTTCACCGGTTCCCTGGCCCTGTCATAACTCCTCCAGCAATACAGTTGGCCTCTTTTGCCTGCCCGCATACATGCCTGCTCTCGCCGGGGACGGATTCAGTGCCAGCTGGGACTAGGACTCATTTTAATGATCTCCTCGCTTTGATTTACAATATTAGTAGATCATTGGAGGTAATCAAAGTACCTTTTAAGACAAGTCGGGTCGTCTGGTGGCAGATGTTTTTAGTCGCGCAAGTCTAGAATTGCTGGTTAAGATTACATTCAAATCAGGAGTATTTTTAGTCAACAATGGTGTCATAAAATGAGCTATTTAGCTTTAAATTTGCACAACAAAACTGTTTTTAGGGCTGATAGAGCAAATTCACATTCAGGAGTCAAACTAACATATTTTAACTGTAAAGGTGTGGTCAGGTTAACAAATTGAAGGTGCATCTCAATAAATTAGAATGTCGTGGAAAAGTTAATTTATTTCAGTAATTCAACTCAAATTGTGAAACTTGTGTATTAAATAAATTCGATGCACACAGACTAAAGTAGTTTGAGTCTTTGGTTCTTTTAATTGTGATGATTTTAGCTCACATTTAACAAAAACCCACCAATTCACTATCTCAACAAATTAGAATATGGTGAGATGCCAATCAGCTCTAAACACCTGCAAAGGTTTCCCGAGCCAATGGTCTCTCATGCCCCTTTTCCACCAAGGCAGTTCCAGTGCTGGTTCGGAGCCAGAGCCTAGTTTCAAACCAGCTCTTTGTCTTTCGACACCCAAAGCACCAGCTCCGAACCAGGAAAAGTGGTTCGTAAGTAGCACCAAAACATTGCTGGGCTAGAAGGAAGAACTGCTTGCATCAGGGGCTGGGGGGCGGGGTTACCGTGACCAACACGACGACAGAAACTTTGGACCGCCATATTTGAAATAGCATTTAAACACGAACACGTTGGATTCGCCGTGTTTGGATACCGATTTAGGTTCGCAAAGCCATGAATATCAATAACAACGCAACGTCCGCCATTGTTGATAGTTTGTTTAGGCTTGTTCGGGATGATCGGCACTGTGCGGACCGGTCGGTGCGAGGCATCGCCGTGCTGTGGGAGCAACTGGAAAGCAAACGGCTCTTTATCCTTTTGGATCGCTCTCGCTTTCAAAATTTGAGTTGAATTACTGAAATAAATGAACTTTTCCACAACATTCTAATTTATTGAGATGCACCTGTATAGGCAAAAACATTTGCAGGCAAAAACAGACCCATTTTCAACTGTCAGTTATGTAGTGATGCATAAAGCACACCAAGAAATTGAATTTATCTAACATCGAAACTCTTAACACGCTTGCACAAAATGTTCTATTGTGCAGATTCCAATTGAAGTAACTGGAATTTGTCTGTAAAGTTTCACAGAGCAGCAGTAAATGTGATTGCACCTTAAAATGGGACTATAAATGGCATACTTAGAGTTATGTTTTCTCCCATTGTAATCTTCACTTAAAGTTCACACAAAATAGTTCATACAAGAATGAAAGTTCTGTCATCAAATATATTTTTGATTAAATCCGAGAGCTTTCTGACCCTGCATAAAAAGCAGCGCAACTTCCATGTTCAAGGCCCAGAAACGTAGCAAGGGCATCGTTAAAATAGTCCATGTAACATCAGTGGTTCAACCGTAATTTTATGAAGCTAGGAGAATATTTTTTTCTGCGCAAAGAAAACTAAAATAACGACTTTATTCAACAATTTCTTCTCTTCCGTGTCAGTCTTCGACTCGCATTCACGATAATACCATGACGAAACTTGCGCAAAACTTCCAATTGCACAGATTCCCATTGAAGTAACTGGAATTTGCCTGTAAAGTTTCACAGAGCAACAGTAAATGTGGCTGCACCTTAAAATAGGACTATAGATACCATTTTTGGTATTGCGTTTTCTTCCCGTTTGATCTTCGTTTATTAGGGGGGTTATGCTGTCTTAGTAGGGATTGACTGCGGTGATATATATTCTTTCACTTGGCTTCGGCCTCTGGATTCAGGCGGTTATGTGTTTTCTTTAGTCTGCTGCCTTCAGGGTTGAGCTCGGTTCATCAGCCATCGTGAGCAGGAGTAAGTTTGGCAGGAGATGGATGAACCAGAGGGAGGAGGAGGTTTACTAAAACAGGACCCGAGCCATGTGCTTTTCATTAACTTGTGCGGAAATAAGTGCTGACCCAGTCCTTCGAGAGAGCACATCCATTTAATGCTGCAATGAAGAAAATTAGATACGGAGAGGGCTCAGGTAGCAGACAGAGCAAGAGATGGACCGTATGCGTGTACAGGGAACGGGGGAGGGAGCAATCAAACGCACACGCGGTGCGTCAGGCTTATTGAAAGTGAAGCTGAAAACTAAACACTTCCTTTGGAATTCCTCTCTGATTTGTCCAAGTTCTGTGTGGTCTGCCTGGCCCGTCACCTTCGCTCCTTTGAGTTTAGATCCTCGTGTTGTTGTGCCGTCACACTTTGCTCCTGCCGTATACAGTGAAACTCACGTTTTGTTTTAGCAGGTTGTGTGTCATGTCATGAATTCTGTTTCTTATAGTTTAGAATCTTTTTGTCAGTCATAAAGCTGTTAAAATACTAAATATATGTTTCCAGTTGACAAAAAAACGAAATTACATGCAGTACGACTTGTTGAAGGGACTATACATCTGCTCATTACAGACTCGTTTCTTAAATGATTCAATTATATTAATTAATTTACATATTGCAGTATTAAACAGTTACATATATGTATATAAACAGTTAAAGTCAGAAAGTTAAAACGCTCACTGATTCTCCAGAAGGAAAAACCATGCATTAAGAGGGGTGAACATTTTTGAATTGAAGATCAGGGTAAATTTGATTTGTTTTGTCTTTTGGGAAACATGTAAGTATCTTCTGTAACTTCTGAAGGGCAGTAGTAAATAAAATAAAAAAATATATTTAGGCAAAATAAGAAAAATATACACATATTTGGTTTGAACCTTCTGACTTCAACTGTTTATATACAAATATGTAACTGTTCAAAAGTTAGAGCAGACAGTATTTATTTAGATCATTTATACAAAAGGTGTATGTCCATTTTTGACCAACAAAATATTTATTTATTTATTATTATTATTTCAAATGTACAGCCTTCATATAGGCCGGTGTTAATTAACTTAAGACTGTACATCCTCATTTTCATTCTGTGTTATATTATTATTTAAACTTTTTTTGATGTAATATTGTTATATTTATTAATTGTAGAATTGTTTTTATTTATTTATTTAGTTTACTATTTTATGCCTACAATTAATTATATTTAATGTTTAATATATTAAGTAATATATATTTTAATATGATGTTAAAAATGTAAGTTCAATATTTTCAAATTAAACATTTGTCAAAACAAACATTAGGGCTATTTAGACACAGATCTTCCTAGTTTGTCTGAAGCAGCTTAGCTTCTCCTACAGATGCTCTGATACAATATTTAAGCTCTTGCTGGACTCATACCAAAGAAGAGAAACTTCAACTAAGACTGGTGTGAGATTGAAGATGTGTTGATTTGAGATGTGGAGACGTTTGCTCTTCTCCCAACCCTCACTGGGCTGGGTGAAGTAAATGATGTTGTCCCAATTCTCCCCCTGTATCCTTCATCCAGAGTTGAAGTCTTTGTAGGTTTTTACCCCTGCCATGTTCATCCATTTTACCCCAGCTCTGGCATGGCACCTCTTTAATTTACCTGCGTATCCTCCCCTGCTCTTCGGGAGAAGTCAGAAGACAATACAAAGTGATGTGTATAAACTTACAGGTACTTAAGTCACATTCAAATATAGCCTCTGCTCTGACTACTATGTCGTAGTGAAACTTTTACAGTAAGGTTTGCATTTGTTGCATGTGTTGTCTGTGTATACGTCTAAGAATAAAGGTAGGGGAAAGAGAAGGGAAAGACGGTATGCATACTGTGTTTGAACATTAGACTGGAATTCCTCCTTACATATGAGCACATCTGTTCTCAGAACATAGAGCTTCTGCGTTCAAAGCGGTTGCTGGGAGTGTAATCTATAGGATTTATTCTGGAAGCCACGCAATCCTGTCTTGACCTAAGGAATAGTTTGAAAGAGAACCAGAACAATTAGTTACAAACGTACGTTTGGTGTAGTTTAATATTGACATTTAATAACTTTTTTTTATTTTGCACAATAACTACGTGTTTTGCCTGCCTTAAGAACATATAATTAGTTAAATTCAATTGCACAATTTTAATGCAATTACCATGATTGACCAATAGAGGGAGACATTGCACTAAAACAGAAGTCAAAGCCTATCCAGCACCTTTACATTTACATTTATTCATTTAGCAGACGCTTTTATCCAAAGCGACTTACAATTGAGGAATACAATAAGCAATACATTATAAAGAGGCAAACAGACACAGGAAGTGCTTGTAATACAAATTTCTAGGCATTGTTCAGAGCAAATTCTAGCCAGACGGTGAGAGGTTAAGGAAAAGAGAGCCAAGTTAAGGAAAGAGAGTGAAGGTGTTTTGTTTTTGTCTTTAGAAACTTTGTGGTTCTTAAGAATTTTTTAGGAATGGAATAACATTTATAGATGTTTGTTTTATTTAATTTACTATGTTTTTGTGTTACTTTATAATTATTATTATACATAAAATAAGACATAAGAATTACAATAAGTAAAATTGTAGAATTTAACAATTGATTAATTGTAGTATTGTTAAAGCTTATTTCTGCTAGTTTTGAGCATATTTTAGGTCTTTTTTTATGTTTCAAATAAGAGATCGACATATACATCTCATCAGCTATAACATAAAAATATGGGTAATTTACTGATAATCAATATGATTTCCAATTGTGTTAATTTAATTTGTTCTTTATTTATTTACTTATTAAAATGCTTCATTATGAAACCATTTATTTTAGAAATGTGCATATCAAATAAAGTAATGCAGTGACATTTTTTATATGTATCTACACACACACACAAATTATGTGATGCATGTAACTCTTTATAATTTCAACTAAAAAAAATCCCAAATAAAGGCTTGAATTGTAAAACACACACACAGTTTTTCATTTATATATATATATATATATATTCTTTACGTCACACGTAGCAGACCGGTTTAGTGTTTTTTTCTCAATTTTCAGACTCAATGCTTTAAATTGTGGTGCCCCCCCCCCCCATGTAAGATCAGCAGAAAAACAACCCTTTCCTTTTTAACCCATTTCCCTCTCTCACCGTATTAGTACATTACAGTATGAACCACACATATCAAACAGAAATAAACCCCTCTCCTCCAGTAAATAGAGATAGACAGATCCACATGTTAAATGAAGACATTACACACATAGCTGCGGCAAGCGCATTTCACATTTCTCTTTTTTTCAGTAGGATATTGCCAGCGTGGGTTTGATAGAAGCGTATGTTGTGGGAAGATAGTGAAGCCACAACAAAGGCAGCCTTGAGTGGAGGCAAGCAGCGGTGGTTCCCTTGGCAGGGCCGGGGCCCTCTTCATCCCTGGCACTGTCGTCATGAGTTAGTCACACCGCAGGAGAGGCCCCCGAATGGCCTGTCTGTCTCTGTCTGCCGCAGATGGGCACAATAGGCCTGGCACTGCCACACACCTCTGATCGTACACATGAAAGCCTAATGATCGCGCATCAGCTGCGTTACTCTCCAAAATCATTGACTGAGCAGTCTTCAGTCTTTTCATGCGCCTTATCGAAATGACGGACGGCATCTCGTTGGCGCCGTGTCTACAGCTTAAGCTGGGAGTCAAGTTGAAAGTTAGGTCATTCTCACGTCATTTGTTACTTTTTTTCCTCTTTTGGTGCTTTACAAGAAAGATACAATGGAGAGTCCAGTCGTATCAAAGCAATTATTCGTATTCATGTGCGATATCTAAACGGGCGCTTTCGCACCTTTTGACAATTCCTAAAACTATTAGCAGAATTTCTCTCTTTTTGGTGTGTTCGCACCACAGGAATTAGGAACATAAGTTAATTTAGTTAACTAGAACGTTAACATAATTTACCTCCTTCTTCAGAGTAGGGTCTAAAACAGTTTTATAGGACCTATCAGGGATGCAGTGTACGCTGATTGGACAAACGTATACAAAACATTGGCTACCCGGCATTTTTTAAAAGCTGAGTGAACCTCAGTGGGGTTCCATCTATGGCTTAAAGGGATAGTTCACCCAAAACTGAAAATCCTGTCATTAATTCCTCACCCTCAAGCCTGTAAAACATTAGTTTCATTTTAGATTTGTGAGATTTCTGGGTCTAGAGTTGCTTTGCTGTCTATACAGGGTCAGAAAGCTCTCGGATTTCATCAAAAATATCTTAATTTGTGTTCTGAATATGAACAAAGGTCGTACGGATTTGGAACGACGTGAGTAATTAATGACAGGATTTAAATTTTTGGGTGAACTATCCCTTTAACCTGGGCGTGTAGTTGACATTTAGACTGTTCTCGCATCATTGATGTTATGTTTTCCCGCTTTTGACTGTTTGTTAAACTGATATAAACAAAATGATCGAATAGAGAGGTCAGTTTTGAATTGACGTAATCCATGTCTACTCTTAATGCTACTGTGATCAAGTGTCTACTTGGGTTGAAGGATTTACAGTGGCGTAAAAAAAAACTTGGGATCCACCTTTAGTTGTAGACATGAAAGACTATGATCATTAATATTCTCTAAAATAATTGAATTAAATTGCATCTTCTCAAAATGGTGACGCTATGATTACGGAAAGTTCTTTTTTCACCTTTGGCTCCTTATTAGACCAATATAAAGGAGAGAGACAGGAAGTTATTGAAGAAAGAGGTCAGTCTTGAACTGGCCTAATCCATTTCTACACTTTTTCACTACCGTGATTATTAGAATCCGCTTGTATTGAAGGATTTTCAATGGCGTAATAATGAAACTCACTTGGGATCATCCTTGTAGTTAATTTTCATCTCCGTCACCTGTCGGGTTCCTGCATGCTGAGAGCCGAGCGTGTGTATGTTGGGAGAGGGACTTGTTTCCATATCCAGCTGTGTGCTCCAAGCTGCAAAACGTTCCCTCTCCATTTTCTTCCCTCCAGCCAGGAACAGCTGTCAGGTGTCTCGAAGTGTTTTTTAAAGTGTTTAGGGTGGGTAGGTTGCCTCGCACATCTGCTTGTCTGTGTACGTGATGCTTTTGCATTCTCACCGTGACTCTCTCCATTGATGTTTGTGTCCTTTATGCGCCCGTATCTGTGCTGAATGAGTGCACGTATGCGATGAACAGTGAGCATGCGGTCTGGTTTGCTCCTGGTGGTCTGCGGCACGATCAAACAGAAGGAATGAGGGGGAGGGGAAACGTGTTATATATACCCAGCATATGCCTGGCTATTGCAACAGCTTGCATATGGACCGTGCTTGCCTGGAGGCTTGTTTTTAAGAAATAGTCTTTGTGAGTTCTGGACATCGGCGGACATGTGTGGCATGATTTCTTAAAACTGATTTTTTTGGAATTCCCATAAATTCAGTTTAGGGATGCACAGATTTTATGGCTGATAATGTCAATATTATTAAATTGTTTTTATTTAATTCTGTTTTACTTGTTGAGAATTTTGCATGCCTCAAATTAAAAAATTTAAACAAATTTGTTGCACAGTAGATGAAAACAATAAAATGCAAATTTCCATGGTCATAGAAACCTGGAAATGTCACGGAATATGGCATTAAAGAATAATTAAAATTAATCAATCTTAAAAAGACAGTTATTAACTTTGATATTAAATACATACATTTTAATGTTTCTGTGAAAATGGAGGGGCAATTCATGGTTCCCATATTTATGGAAAAATTGATATATCACCATTTTAAAATGATTTAAATAAAAAATAATTTAAAATAGTTACAGAACGTCATAAAATTATTAATTGAATATATATATTTTTTATGACCAGCTATCAAATATTTAATCAGCTAGAAATGGCTCTTTTTGAGTGCAATCTCTGTTAATTCTTTATTGATTTCTATTATTTATCCAATAATCACAAATAAATTAGTCATATAAATGTTTAATAGTTGTATGTATGTGTATGTGTGTGTGTGTGTATATATATATAATAGAAAACTATAAAAAGTTTGTGTGTATGTATATATGTGTGTGTGTGTGTATATATATATAATTATTATTATCAACTCTACGGTTTTAAAGTAGTTTTCTCAATGTTTTTGACCATTATCAATGTTGAAAACTATATATATATATATATGTGTGTGTATATATATATATATATATATATATATATATATTAAAAAATAACATCATTTAGAAATGAGAAATCTTTCGAACATTTTTTAATGTGTTCACTGTCACTTGATCGATTAAAAATATTTATTTTTTATTTTTTCTAACAGTATTGTGTAATTGGTGAGAAATTGCACTTTTTAAGTACAGTGTGTATTAAAACAAACAAATAAAAATTTTTGGGGGGAAATTCATTCCTCAGTCACATGAACCTTGATAAACATTTAGTGCTTTTGAAAGATGTCAATGTCTACTGATTGATAAATTGAACCCTTCCAACATTTGCTTCTTATGTCGACCTAATCTGCTAGCATAAAATGCACAAATAAGGACATTTTTATTAATAATCATAAATGCGTTTTTACAGAAGACGGCTGTATACACACATACACAGTCATTGAGATACTCTTCATGACTCCTCATGTGTGTGTTTTCCTGTCTCCTCACACAGTCGTAAGGCCCATCTGTCTCCTTTCACTCCTCTTTATTCTCACAACTGCCTCTCGTCTTATCAAGGCCTCTGTCTGCAGCGCACCGCACTCATTAGAACCGGCGTAAGCACCGCTCTTCATTAATCTACGCCCAATCTGTCTGAGTGAAAACACCACATCGGTCCTATTGTTCACAGTATTTATGGCGCTTGGGAAAAAAACTCACTTTATTTATCGAACAACAACACGCAGCGAATGCGAGCGGAATATAGTGCCTCTTAGCTTTGTGTTTGTGAATGAGGAGAGAGCGCCGTGCAGGCCTGACTCACACATCTCTCGTGTGTGTGTGTGTGTGTGTGTGTGTGTGTGTGTGTGTGTGTGTGTGTGTGTGTGTGTGTGTGTGTGTGTGTGTGTGTGAGGGGGGTAATACTGTGGGCCAATCCTGGCCGTGTTCCAGTGCTGGCATCTCAGTGGCAGCAGGTGGAGCCCACTGCTTCCAAACCAGCACCAGCACTCCTCCCCCACCCCGTCTCACCCTTACAAACACACACACCATTCTCTCAACGCTGATTAAACTATAAAATGCTGATTCTGAAGTCGGACAGGTCAAAGAATGTAGAAAACAGGTTTATATGAATGATTTATGAGATTTTAAAGGAACATTCCAGGTTTGTTGCAAGTCATTGATGGCATTTATGGAATGCAGTGTTGCTACTGATAACTAAAACTGATTAAAAATCATAACAAAAATAATGTGAAATAAAATTATTAGATGAACAATTAAACTTAAAAGCTTAAACACAAATTACAAAAGTTGACATCTAACTGAAAGTTGCAGTACTAAAATTACTAAAACTAAAACTGAATTAAAAATAAATCTAAGCAAATAAAAAGAATAAAGCTAATAAAAGCATACACTAAAATTAAAATGAAAACTGAACATACAAATAAAAGTTAAAAAAATAACACTAAAATGTGTTTTGTTTAAAAAAATCTAAATAGAGGTTAAACTGAAAAATAATTTGGTGTAGAAACAATTTTCACTCAGATATTGCAAGTAAATTGCACAAACAATACAAAATCTTAACAAAACAAACATGAGAAAATTCTTAGATGAAAAAGTAAAGATTAAATTGAAATGAGAAAAGTTGACAGCTATAAAGTTAAGTAGCAGTACTAAAATGACTAAAACTAAAACTGAATTTAAAAAAAGCTCAACTAATATTAAAGAGATAAAAGTAATACATTTCAATTTGTTAATAAATAATACTAAAATAACACTGGTGGTAATGTTGCTAACTACAAAAAATGTATTCTGTTCTTTTTTTTCTCATAAAAAAGCAAAAATAGAGGCAACACTGAAAAATAAATTAGTGTAGAAACTATTTTTACTCCGATATTGCTAGTACATTTACAAAATGACAAAGAAATGGCATGTGACATTGAATTAAACGTGAACATCTATAACAGTATTTTCCTGCAATCTTTGTTTTATTTACTTTGAAAAATCATTTTTAGGCACTTGAAGGACTTGCGATGGATGTAAATGTGGCCATTTTTGTGAAGTTAAAAGCAGAATATGAATATATTTATATATTATATATTTCTAAAACTACTTTACTAAAACTACATGAACTCTTCTGTTAAAACTTGTGTATTATTTAAGATGTAAAGCTGTTAAATCATCGCTTTTACAGTCATTTTAGGCTTTGCACAATTGCCATATCTTTATACAGCAAAGGTTACTAAGTGACTTGTTTCACATCAAAATGATGTTAACATGTAAACCGTTTGCATCTTGTGGCTATACTATTGAAACACCAATTTTTTTTGTATAAGTGCCTCAACAGACTTTTTTAATAAATCAATTTTTAGAAGAAATCAGTGCTATACATGAACTCTAAGTGATTTATGTTTTACTCTAAAATCATGTAAACACTTTCTGTTTACATCTTTGCGGATCTTGAAACAGTGAGTATTTGAACTCTTACCATTCAATTGCATTATAAGTGTCTCTATAACCCAGATTTGAAAAAGTAATCACCTTTATGCAGTAACTATTAAACCTAGAATATACCTTTTAAAATAAATAATAATGTTTCCGCCTCCCTTCAAAAGTCATCACCTGTCGTTTTTCAGAGTGTATTAAAGCTTCGGCCTGTTTAAAAGCACAATGGAGGTAGAGTAAGGAGATCCTCTGGTTTGTTTCTTGTTGTTTATTCATAAGGCCGTGCTTGGCAGAGCCCCGAAAGCAAGCTGCTATGGCTCTGGATAATGTTATTACCCTCCGGCTGCCTAAGCAGAACTGTAGCCCTGGATCCCCTCGTCTGCCCCATCCCGCAAAACCCCTGCCCCTCCAGGTGTGTGCCGTTTGAGCGTCCCGAGCATGGGTGGCATTTACATTGCCACCTGGACAGGACCCTGTTTATCATTCACTTCTTTAAATCGCCACTTTGTCATGGTTTAAATCATTGAGAAAAATCTGTCTTGATGTCCAGCTTTTCTTTATTGCAGTGCATGTGATATTTTACAACACTGATGGACAAAGCACTCTTGCTGACCTGGATATCAAAGGGGCTTCTGTATAGAAAGATCACCCTCTTGTGGCTTTTAATGGGATGCAGGAAAAAAAGGTGAATTAGTTACACATCTCCAGTTCACTCTGGACTCCGGATCATTCAGAGCACTGCAATATAGTAGCTTGTTAATAAAACTGAATATTACGTAAACATTGCACACCATCGTTGAACATGGCTTAACAGAAATATTGACTATATGTATTCTCATAAATAATTGTACAAAATAATAAAGTAGTTCAGTTACAATTCATCCAGAATGATTGACCTTTTCTGCATTTATTTATGCTTCACCACACAAAATGTTACCTATGTAATATTAAAAACTCTCTTATGTGGATATTTGTAATCTTAAATCACATATCTCCTTATAATGTGCATTTATTGAATGATATACTATATTATATAGAACCGTGCTGAAGGGGCGAGACGTGTCGTGTCAGTTCACGTGGCAGCCTCAAGGTGGAGTCTCGACCTAGATTTGATGGCTGACCGGTAAAGATGAGGAAAGACTTCGGGCTAAATGAATGATTTATGATGAGCATAAATAATCATTTATATTCTAAATGATATTAATAATTATAACAAGAGCTATTATAATAATAATGAAATCCTTAATTATTTGTATGACACTATTACCATAACACCATGTTTTTGGATTATATGCATGAGGTAATACGTTTATGAATCTTTATTATAATAATAAAAATAATAGTATTGTTTAATAATGTTGTTGTTATTATTATGTTCATATATTTTTTACTTTATTTTAAGTAATATGTTCTCATTTGGGTTTAAAGCAGCGGCGTTTTGCTTTATTTTATTTGACATTTGAATTAGTTCTGCTCTACATGAGATGTTATTTCTTTAGTCACCTTTACAACAACCTTAACTAAAAACTCTTTGCTTTGTTTGTCTTTGTATGGTTTTTAATTAGTCATTAGACAGGATTACAGAGAAAGCGTACATTTTTTCACATCAGAATAATTGATCTCTTAATGGCTTCGTGTTTCTGTCATTACCTACGCATCGCCTATGTATGTTTATGGTGTTTATTTATTAATTATTTTGTTATTTTGTTGATTGTGAATTGAGCTGGAACTCACCAGACGCATCTTGCATAAATATAACGGGTGAATATGACCAGAATGTCTTTCTATGAACTACAATCCTTTAAATATGTCAATATTTCGAGTTGCTGCTTTAATTGATTTGCATATCAATTAAGACACGTGCTTTATCATGAGAACTGCGTGAGAATATACGTTTCAAAAGCAATGTTGGCACTCCGAATATGTTTTTTTAAAGGAAAGGAGAAGTTGCGTAATAATAAAAAATCTGTTTTTTTAAATATAATGGAAATTGTCATTCAAGCGAATTTATAATAGGCTACAAAAGAAATCATCCATTCAAGTTCTCGCAGATGCCTAAATGTTGAAGTCATTTATTTAAACAATGCTTGTTTAATTAATATTTGTATTGGCTCCACTTAAAGTGATAAACAACATTAACCAACTTGCTTCATTTTTATTAACGTCTTACACAATACGTTTGAATCACATTGATGATAGTTTTTCATTAGATGGCGATCTAACGCTGAGTTTTATGTATTTTCCCCCCCTGAAGACTAGATGTTCAGTGAAACTTTTCCCCCTCCACACACACACACACACACACGCACACGGGCGCGCGCGCGGACTCGTCTGGCCGAACGCATTCTCAAATAAAACCTTGCTGTAGCCTGTTCGGTTTTTTTTCTTTCTTTTGTGCTAATCATGAATAAAAAGGGATTTGTACTCACGTCCACCACACAAGTTAGGGAGAAACTCCATCCAAGTGGGTTAGGTTCCTTACCTGATTTGGTCCCGTGACTTTAGCCACATTTAAAAAGGAGCTGAAAATGCACAATGCAACCCGAAGTATAATTCGTTTGTTGGAGTTCAGTCCCTGTAGTTCGCTCCGTTGTCCTTCACACACTTCGTCTTTGCCACTCTGCTTCCCAAAGCCTTGGCACAGTTGCCTTGCCATTCCGTAGAACTTGGCAGAAAATACTATAAAGGCGTCTCTAATGTCTGCCACAATTAGACGAGACAAAATTCTGTGGATTTTAGGTGTTATTATAAATGTAATGATGTGTATTTCTTCTATCCGAGATTGTTCGCTTGATAACATTCGTCTTACTCATAAAGGGCCGACAGGAAAAAAAAAACCTGAATAAACGGTCTAAGTTTAAGACAACATAGCCTACAATATATTTCATTTTTAATAACGTTTTTGTTTTACAATATCACGATTTTAATTATACCTATAGTCTAGACTAGACTCTGAATATATGTAATTAAATTGCACGTTTAAGCCTAAATCTAGTGTAAAAAAGCAGGGTCATGCACGTATAATGGCATTAATTTGAACTTTTTCAATGTTTATACCATCATGTGCATTTTTGTTAAAATTTTAATCTAATCTATTTATTTGTCATTCCAGAAAAATACCTCCTAAATTGCTTTTTTGTTTGATATTTGTCTTCCCGCCCGCTAACTTGGTCAATACAGTTCGTCATCAGGCCTATAGGCGCTGTTCAGCCAATCAGGTGCTGAAATCAGTGCGTCAATGTAAATGAATTACGTACAGGCACTTATCTGTGAGTGTACACATTTAAATATCTTTGACGGGAGTTTTGAATTAAGTCCTCAGCACTTGTTTAGGCCTAGGCATTTGAATAAGCTCCACAAGTCAAATGATATCCGATGTTTATTAACATACATTTAATTTCGCATTTCTGATGACATTACAAAGTAAACATCTGAATATTTGAATAGGCTAAATGATCCAGTTCTCGTGAATTTTCTAGTCCGCTTTTAAGGTTTGTAAATGCTGCATGAATACAGGTGGTACTGATCTGTCGACACACAGTAGATGTGGAAAAATGAAGTATGCCACGTGACTTAACGAGCCAGATGTGCAGAACCCGTTACCGTTCAATAGTGAAGTTCCCATTCAAATGACTTCGTTTCGGAGTTAAACGAGCTCGACCTGCGTAATCGAGTTCAGCTTTTGTGCTGTAGACAAGTGCACACCTGGGTACCTGCAAGTATCCAGGAGTGGAACAGAACGTGTTTGTGTTTTAAGAACGGCAAAAGCTTTACTCCAAAACTAGCCTATTATGTATTTTTATTAAGAATTATTTTAAGAAATGGTGCATTTCAACAAAATACATTTATAAAGCAAATGTATTTACATAACTGAACTATTATATCAAATATGATATTTAATTGTTAATACATTTGATTGCCATCTCAAGTTAAATTAAAGAAAAATATATCTAATATTCTGTTGTGATAGAGATAAGATTGACAGGAGCCTAATACAATTAATGTAGCTACTTCCGTTTTGCTCAAAGTCATTAATGTAAGATATTTGGACATATCAAATACAAAGTTATTGTTTGTATTTCCATTATTCTGTTGTAATCAAATGTGTCAGTTGTATAGCCTACATTATAAAGTTTGAGGCGACACAGGTGTAAAAGACCGCGTATTTCAAATCTTTGCAGGCTGTCAAAACAAAACGGAAGTCTGATAGCATGATGAAGATAAGCGCTCTCTCTCTCTCTTTATTCCCGGTCTAATGTATTTGTGTTTCCGCGAGGCTGTTTACCGACACACCGAGTGTCTGAGGGAGTTTGTCTTGCGGCGTGCAGGAGTGGTTGCGTCACATGCGCGTGAAACTTGCCCAATAGCGACGTCGTGAGCTTTGAGTTTCACTGTTTTGCCCAATCACAGAGCAGCTCGTGAAAACACCAGAGGGACTGACGTGCACCTGCAGCAAGTTAGTGAGTGTGAGCTGTGAGCATAATTCATATCCAGTTTCCTATCATTTCTACATTTTTTTGTTGACCATCAGCTATCTTAGATTTAACAAAACTCACCTTGGTGTTTTTTTCACGATTTGATGCTCACAAATTTTGATGCCCCTCAAATGTTTGAGTTTATGGAATATAGTGTTTATTTTCTCTCCAACATATTGATATTTCATTTATAATATCATGCTATGCTTCTGGAAAGCACTTTTCTGTGTGCACTGAAATGAAGCCTGCACGGTGCCGTTTTCTAGGGGGCGCCCGATTGATTCACAGGCGAGAGTAGCTGGTTAATAATAAAACGCTGTTGAGTGCAAACCAAACTAATTGAGCTAGGTTTGCTTATTAATAATTTAATGTTATTAATGTTTGCACGTTCGGAACACGTGACGAGAAACATAATATTGCATTTGGCAGTCGCTTTCCTATCCATCAGTGTCCATTTCTTACTTTTAATTCACAGAAGTTATTCAACTTTTTTTGGGACAAAACATTCACAATTTCATTGTGTGTGGTCTATTGCATGGGCTCTTTGAAATATCAGAATCACAGAAACAAATATTAATAGGCATATGTTTATAGGAACATGCCAGACTCTCATCAGGTCTGAAATACTTTCAAAACGGGCCTCGCAGAAATGAAAGATGATATTGAAAACACTGGTGCTTATAACTGGCCGTTTCAAAATATTCTATAACAATGTTGAACATGAGGAAAGAAATACTGCATATCAATTATTGGGTTTGGATAGACATAGGCTACGTGAGCATAAACAACAAAAACAAGCATTCATTTATGTCTTGATATTGGAAAGAACGCTTTTGTGGCGTTATAAGCCATTTATCCCGCGATTATTAGTAACGCAACGCTTTTATTTAATGACGTTCGATGGCGTTAAACATGCTTTGCAGTCGGTTTCTTTTAAAAACATAGCACGAGCAGTATAGTCCGATACCAAATTAATCACGCTCTTTTTACTGAATTTAAGACGCAAAAAGTGTAGTCCAATTCTCACACGAATGACTCTTTTGAGTCGATTCTTTTAGTGAATCAACTGCATACGGCGTGACCAGGATCGTTCGGTTTTCAGGCGATTGACTCTTTTGAACTGGTTCTTTTAATTAGGCATAAAATAAGTAGTAGTAGGACTAAAAACGAATCTCGCGTTCTTTCTCGAAATGAAGCCAGAATTGTTGTGCTATGTTGTCATTAACGCTCGTGAACTGTAAATCAGCTGACTGGTTGTTGACATGCCAAAGTGTAGGCTATTAAAAGATACGCAGCATTTTGTTTTATAATCACTGTTTTTTTTGTTTAATTATTATATTTTGACCACATATGATTTAGTATTTTAATTGATTTTGCATATAGAAGCAGTTGGACTTGTGCTGTTTCTAAACGGACCTTTTTGCTTGAGCTGCATTACATTTACGCTGTTGCCGATTTGTAAAATCTGTAAAATCATTTGACAACACTCTAGCCTACTGAAGGCAGTGAATGCAATATGAATGTCTTATTTTACGAAACGTTTATTTCTCAAAAGTAGCCTAATCCTTTATTCATTTTTTGGTCAAAAATAAAATGAGCAGGAAATCCTCAAAATAAGACATAGCCTAAACTCCACGCTAAAAGACGCAAGTTAAATTCCCTATCACACTTTCTGCGTTACAATAGGCGTTGGGGTGCACATTTCCCTTGTCCCGCATGTGTATGGCTCTCGTGCCGGTATTGAGGGCGCTGTGCTGATGGAAGAGCCCAAGAGTTTGAACGGCAAAAGTGAACGGGAGCTTCATCTCAGCGGACTCGAGTCGTGCGCTCGCTTCACTTTTTTTCTCTGCCTCTCTCTCTCTCCCCCTCTCTCAGGTCGAAACTAACCACGACACAAGTGGCAGCTTTTGCAACAGGGGGTTTTAAGGATATTACAATCTCCCTAAGCATGCCGAGTCCTGCTCGCTGCTCGTAAACCCGCCTCAGTTTTGCTTCGCACCGTCACATGCCTCACGGCGGATGCAAGAGCGCGGCACGGCGCGGCGCTACAAGAGACAGCGAAGAATGAATCAAACGCGAGTTTTGTAACGCACCCGGACGACTTTTTCTATCGTTTATTCTATTCAGATGACCGCGAGATGAAATAATCGCTCCTCTCGGCGCTTCATCACCACAGTTCCACTCATGGCTCTGTGAAATCTGCGCATACTTCCATCCATCCGTCGTCGGGACTTTTCTCTAAGGCTGCACTCGATGATAATGCCGAAAGTTTGGATATACGGCTTTAACAGTACAGTACAGTAGATGTGTGTAACTCGAGGCGGGGTTAAAGTTCAGCTCTATGGAGCGCTGAAGCGTCGCGCGCACTTCGCAGAGTTGGAAATGTGAAAGCAAGAAGCAAGGCTTTATTTTCCCTCTCTCCCTTCTTCTCTGTCTCTCTTTTTTTCTCTTTTCATACACACCCCATACATTCACACACACAAACACCCTCACTCACACACACGCACACACACACAACATATACATCGCCAATTCAAGAGTTAAAACCGACAGATATGTATTCTCCGCTATGCCTAACACAGGTAAGTGACATTTTCGTCTATTATTAACTCTGTTTGTTGCGTTTGAGTGGTGTATTTGGCCGGGACAGCGCGGATAGGAACTAATCTTTGCATTAGACAAGTAACTTAGTGTGCAGTAAGGTATTTCTGCTCTGACAGAGTCAACTGAACTACCACATGGCGGATGGCGCCCACCTTACACACATTAACGTTTCTTGTGCGCATTTATCTACAGTTGTTTTTTATTCTAGCCGCTTTTTTGCACGGGCACGGACGTTGATATTAAGCAAGTTAAGCGCTTTGCATGAAAGAAAACGTTAGTCTGCACATTTGATCTGGTTGCACTCTTCAAAGTAAAGTTCTTTAACGCTTCAGCAAAGAAATCTTTTCTAATTGGGTTGCTTTATGGTTATTTAAAGATTAAAGAGTTGTCATAGGGATTTCACTGCACTCCTGGTTCTTTAAAGCACCACAACTCGTGAAATACAAAAAAAACTCTTTACAGGACTGCTTTGACTCCAAGCTGTTGTAAGTTTGGAGTTTAAAAATCACGTAAACTTTTAAAGTCATATTTGAGATCAGATTAGTTTATTAAATATCAAAACATCTATGCCGTTTTCTGTATGAACTTTAGTGTGAACCAGCTGCTTTTTTGCTGCTTACATGACTTTTTCTTCAAGGCAGTAGAAACGCTTTGATTTAAATTTTTGCAAGCTTCAATGTCTATGTTTTTCTGATATTTAGCAGCAGTTCTAAATATTGATAAGTTGAGTAAGTTTTTTTTTTAACTGTTAAAAGTTAAGACTTGGATAGATTTGATTGATTAGTTAGATTTGATGCTGGCTTAGCTTATAATGTGCTGTTAAACATATATGCACAGTGTTGTTTATCATACTTTTGTAATTAACACAGAATAAAACTAAAGTTGGACAGAAACTGAGAGGGTTAAAAGAGTAACAAAACAATCATTGTGTGACTCATGGTGGCAGGTGAAGTGAGGTGACAGGTCTGGAAAAGCCATGGTCTTGATGTGATTTTAAACTGTTTGGTTAAATGTGTTTTATCGAATGCTCAAAACAAAGACAAGGTTTATTGTGTTGCGTATAGGGACGCTCTTTTGACCGTGTTAGTTACAGTCTGTTTGGAGAGACTGGAAAGGATTCATGTGAAAAAAGACAAATTATGTGTAATGTGTGGAGAAAGTTCTCAAACTTGTAAGTCGTCTTTCATTGATTTGATAAAGTGAGACTTGAATAAGTTCGTAAAAGTTGTTTTATAACTATTATTTTTGTTACGTCCATGCATGGGGAAGCTTTTGATAATTGATTAATCACAGTTAATGTAATACATTATCACTTGAAACCTCACAGAAAAAACATATATATATATATATATATATATATAGTACCAATATTTGTTGCTAAAAAAGTATTTATTAAAAATAAGTGATATTCAGAATTTAGAGCAATAATGCACTCTGTGAAAAACAGCTTACAATGTTACAAAAAAATGTAAGCACTGTTTCCTTTTTAATAAGTAATTTGACTAATATTATTAAACATCTAAAAAATCATAGTTGCGTTGAAGATAATTGAGACGGGTAATTAATTTCCTCTCTGCTGCGGTGTTAAGGCAGTATGAGGTCTATTCTCTCTCTCTCTGTGTCTGTGTGTGTGTGTGTGTGTGTGTTGTATTTAAGGACTCAAATAGTCTTCAGAGTGCCAAAAATCACATCTGCATACAGCTTTCATTTTCAATTAAAAACCTTAAAATCCAAATAACACATTTTCCACTCTTTCACATATTTTAGTTGTTAAAAAAACGTACATTTGTCTTGCATTAGTTATTGAACACCTTTCAGCGTGTTAACGTCATATTATGTAAACTGTGCTTTCCCGTTATCCGTTTTTGTAATGTTTTTGCATGTGTTAAAACTCTCTCGTCTCTTTTGGCCACGAGGCACTATTGTTCGCTGCTTAGGCCTTCCTATAGGACAGCGAGGTTCAGCTTGAAACACTTTAGGAGTCTGGAAAAACCTCACATGCCAACCAGACCCTATATTGACACTCAGGCTCTCTGCTCTCTAGAATTATAACAAAAGAGGAAAACAAGCTTTCTCGATGTTCTCATAATTATCATTTGCATGTTAAATTACGCTGTGTTGTGTATCATCTGCCAAATTATTATATCAATCGGTTGTTTTGTTTAGAATCATCGCTAGAAAACTGCTGAAAGTTAACATCATGTTTTTACAGTAGAGAGCTCGATTCTCGTCTGGAGGTTTTCCATATTGATTTCTTTTCTCCAAGCAATTTTACAAGAAGTCTGAATGTAGACAAGTCTGCAACAGTTCTTTAAAAAAGTAAAATAAAAAGCACATGATATACAAGCCACAACAATAGATGATATCTGTAATTGAGGAACAATATTTCAGAGACTTTGGATTAAGTTACTTGGAGAGTCAGTGAAGGAAGATAAGGGAATTAATTCACTTTTTTAGATGCAGGATGAAACAATACAGTTTTTATGCCTCGGAGGCAAGAGAGATTGATTCTTGAACAAGACAGAAAGGAAACAATATGATTAAACATATACGTTCTTACAGGAGACACACCGTAATAATGATATATGCTTATGTAAATCCTTGATTTCCTGTGGTGTAACAAAAGAGATATGACAATATGTATCTATATGAAGTCTATTGTTACTGTAATTATTAAGATAACATGCAGAAATCTTACACAAGCACTGTATTTATTTCAACCATAAACCTCTATAAATATTACAACTTTGTTTTGTAATAAATACTTATGTATTTTTGCTCGATGGCATATTGTGATTATTTTTAATTACGAAACAAACATTATCAGCAGTGCTTGAAATTGGCCTGAGAAATTAATTTAATTAACGTTCCTAAATTACGCCGAATTAATTGATAAATTTCTAAAGGCACTGGTCCGAGGCCCAGTGCGTTATATTCATATCTGTGCTTATTCAAATGAAATCTGCGCTCAGCACATAGTGCACTTTGCTTGCTTGCTGGCAGCCCTCTCGTGCTCTCGCACGGTCGCTTTTGGGACACGATGCAGGGCTATTGCTGTTTGTGGAAATGTTATTCTAATGATTGGCAGTCTGCCATTATTCTCTCTATGTAATAAAAACCCTGAGTTATTTTCTGTGTAAAATCCCACATTATTTCAAATTAGAACCACACGTTATTTATTTCCCCAGTTATTAGTGTGTATCATTTTTTTTAAGGCAATAGAGAAATGGACATGTAGGCTTACAAATATAGAAAAGCACGTATTCATTATTTTAATAATCAAGTACATGTATAATATAAAAAATGCTTGTAGATTGTATAATAATAAAAATCCTGTTATTGCATTATGCAGCTTTCCTAAATAACTGCATTTCAGGTTATACAGTAATATTATGTAAATATTAAATTATATTGTAGATAAAAAAAAAATCCCTGCATGAAGGTATCCGCCAAAATAAATAGTTTTGACCACGTTTAAAAAGATGTTTTAAAGTCGCGGCCGATATTTCGCTGATCATTTTGTCATTATATTTTAGAAATTGATTTTCTGCCAGGTTGTGCACCAGCGGCAGGTGAAGGATCCCAAAAGCCGGCACAATCTGCCCCGCACACACTCCTGTGTGAAAACAACACACTCCTCGCTGATAGCGAATGCAGTAGCTTGGTTTTTTGGAATCGTGTGTGCATTTTTATGGAGAACAGATAAAAATAGCCACTCCAATTTTCCTGGTTGGTTGTTTTTTTTTACTCGGCCCTGGCAGACCCCTACAGACCAGCATTCTTGCCAGAGAGCCAAGATATGTCCTAGACGAGCTACACACAGACACACACACACACACACACACACACACACACACACACACACACTGCCCTGCTTGGTTCACAAACACAGTCCTGCTGTTAAGGGCCGTTTTTCAAAATAATCAAATGGGATTTTATGTAGACGTGCATGTTTCGTTTTCATGAAGTCTGCTGTGAAAAATTTGTACTTTAGCTAGTTAATTTTTTTTCTGTTGCTTTATTAAAAAAAGTAACTGTTTATATTTTTAAGATATTTTTAAGGATGTTTCTAAAAGTCATTTAGACTAATTTCCACTCTCTTGTCCTTCTTTGCAGGATGAATTCCATCCTTTCATTGAAGCACTGCTGCCCCATGTGAAAGCGTTTTCCTACACTTGGTTCAACTTGCAGGCCCGCAAGAGAAAATACTTCAAGAAGCACGAGAAGCGCATGTCTAAGGAAGAGGAGCGAGCCGTAAAGGACGAGCTCCTCAGCGAGAAGCCAGAGGTCAAGCAGAAGTGGGCATCGCGGCTGCTGGCCAAACTTCGCAAGGACATCCGGCCGGAGTTCCGCGAGGATTTTGTGCTCACTGTCACCGGGAAGAAGCCCCCTTGCTGTGTGCTCGCCAACCCCGACCAGAAGGGCAAGATGAGGAGAATTGACTGCCTGCGTCAGGCGGACAAAGTGTGGCGCTTGGACCTGGTCATGGTGATTTTATTCAAAGGTATTCCGCTTGAAAGTACTGACGGCGAAAGGCTGGTTAAATCTCCGCAGTGCTCGAACCCGGGGCTGTGCGTGCAGCCGCATCACATAGGAGTTTCCGTAAAAGAGCTCGACCTGTACTTGGCCTACTTTGTGCATGCAGGTAAGTCCCATTTTGAATTAAGGCAAAATGTGTAACGTAATTTATCTTAATGCTTGCACTTTTTAGGATTTCACTGTTTACAATCCATCAACAGTCAATAAGGAAGCTTTTGGATTCAACTAATCGAATCCACTGCTTCTTTTATGCCGCATAGATGCCAAAAAAATTCAGCCTTTTAGCTGAATTTGTAAATAAGAGGGAATGTTCCTGCTAATTGCTAATTTTAAGAAGCTAACACGGAAAAGTCCGGCGCAAATATCTGACGGAGCAACTGTTAATTGGCAGAAGGCAGCAGGGGATCCGTCTTGCAGTGACAGCGGCACAAACACAGGCTTTCTCTTGGAAAACAAGAAGCGCACTTTGTTTCGCAAGGCAAACTGAGCACCTTAATTACATTCGTTTCCTCTCGCACGCAAATTGTGGCACAGAGTGAGCTGGCAGCGCACATTTCTACCCTTCCGTACGGACTCGCACTTTGATGAGGTACTGATAAAAGAGTGAAAACACTGTGGAACCTGAAGACGGCGGAGATTAAGCCGTAAAACGTGAGCTTTAGCGCCGCGTAGGAAAACCCGGCTATCTGGCAGACGGCAGGTTGCAAAACGGGAGCGTGTGAATTACTTTGACTTGGTGGGAACACAAAGGCCTGGAGCCTTTGAGCTTTTTTTTGTGAGAATAAGCACAACACCGTCGCTGAAACGCATTTCCCCGCGGCCTGCCGAAATCCTTAGTTTTGATGTTCTGAAAGTCTATTCAGTAGGGAGCGTCCTGCTAACATCCTAATCGGCGAAGTTACCGTTTTGATTTCGATGGTGAATAAGAGACGTCAGCGAGAGAACAAGAGGAAGAAAGACGCAGGAGTCTCTCTCTCTCTTTCCTCGTCTCTGACCTGCATTCGGGCCGATTGGATTTCGTCCTCTGTCTTATTTAAAGCAGCGGAGCATTGCTGGAGCCCCCTTGATTAAAAGCCATCTGAAGAGAGCCTGACCTCACACACAGATGGCGAAAGTGGGGCTTCTGAGAGGAGCTAAAGTCAGTAATTCAATTTATCCCACAGTCTTGCCAGGGCAAAGGGGTGCAGGCCAGCAAACACACCCACTACATCTAGACAATAATACGGCTACCTATCGATATTAGGGGAAATTACTGGAAGAGAGGTTTCAATTCAATCTATGAAAGCAGAAACTCAAATATACTAGAGGAACAATAGAAATAAGCTACGAGTTTGACTTTTCCGTTTGTATTTCAATATTTTTATGGGAGTTTGTTTGTATCAATATTTTTTCAATGTTCCACTTTTTTCGTATATGTAAGTTTAGATTTGTCCTTCAACGTTTATTGTTCCTTATATTTTTCAGAGAATATGTAAGTTTAAGTGTGTATTTCTCAATTCTTTAAATATCTCTTCAATATTTTCACTAATATTTAATATATTTGAATATTTTTCTTATAATGTGCAAGGTTAAGTTTCTATTTCTTAATATTTTTGCACTATTCAGTATTTTTCTATTCTATGTAATAGTTTTTAAGAAAAAAATGTATTGTTCATATGTAAGTTTAAGCTTGTATTTTTCCACTGTTGATAATTGGAAAAAATATTTTTCATGTAATATGTTAAAGTTCAAGTTTGTGCTTCTTCGTATTTTTGAAATGTATTTCTTAGAACATGTATTTTAAAAACCCATTTTTCTAATCTCAGCAGTCAGATGCCATAAATCTCTTCACAGAAAGTAACACGAGAACTAGAAAAAGACACAAATGTGGTGTTCGCTGAGGCCTGAGGACTCGTAACCGTGGCTAATTTACGACAGGAGCACTCCACACGTGGGAGAGGTCACAGCTTAAGATGTTAGGGTCGTGACCCCATCTTCAAGGCATTTGACCTCCTAGATAAACATACACTCCCATTAGCAGCCAGTCAAGCGGAGGACATGCTTTGGTTTTGGGTTGCCCCCTTGACCTCCTATTAAAACAGGTGGTTTTGTTTGGGCCACAGAGTGGCGTGCCATTTAAACCAGCCGAAAGGGGCTAATAGCCATGGAGACCCAGACTAGCATTAATAACATGAATGTTTCATTTTAAGTACATGAAAATCAGCCAGTTTGTTTGCAAAATCACAGTTATGTTGCATTCAGTACTTAATGTTATCTATAAACTTTTTTTTTAAATCAAGTCGTAATTCTTCCCTCGCAATAATTTATTTAATTTTATTTGTGCTATTTTAACATACAAGCTACCTTTAAAATATTTTAAAGAAATATTTATTTAATTTTTTAAATCATAACATTTTCTCCTAGGTGCAAGATTTAGTTCCCATTCAAGTTCAAGTCTAAATTATTACTTTTGCGGTAAAAAAGGATATTGTGTTGTCATATAAAATTAAAAAGATGCATTAATAAGATGAAATACTCAATTATATATTTTTTTAAAGTTCTTGTCATTATATGTGTCAACTAAACGCAATTTCACTTATTGTGAACTGTAGTTTTTTCCCATTCCAGTGTTTTCAGACTCACTACACAATGTAAGGATACTGCTGGTGCAGAGAGATAACAAACGCTCAACTGGGCCCGCGTGTACATTTCCAGCCAGGCTGATAGATATTTATACTGGACTTACCTTAATTGACCTGGAGACACATCGAACAAACCGTTTGCGTGTGTAATGTTTGTAAAGACGTCTGACCCACTTCCATGTGAGCTCTTAAACAGATTTGCTGTACAGTGTGTCTTTCAAAACTAGTTAGATTTGATGACGCATGCTTGAGGCGCCCTGTCATAAGTTTTTGTAAATTAGTTTTAAGTTCTAGAAAGCTGGCTGAAAGTTTCGATTCATATAACTTTTTCTTTTTTTACGCTAGTAACCGAATCTGCTGATATCTTCAGGCTGACTTTTGGCACGTCTTGTGTTACAGCCGTTTTATATTCCTCTTCCTTTCCACAGGCTGAGGAATAACAATAATTTGGATCTATTTAAGGTGATTGTGGGATAAACCACAGCCATTGTTGTGGTTACTGCAGTACACATTGTGGGCTGGGACCTCCCCACCCCCTCGCACCCATCCTCCCCTGCTTTCTGCTCGCTAAATCCCACTGACCAGCTCTGTTACTGCAACAATGACCATGCCACTGTGCTCTTTCACACAGTACCATTCATTAAAAACGAGGTTGTCGGCCATTCATAAAAATACATCGTGCAACAAGTTATATTTTCTACCTGGATTGTGCAAACGCCGCTTTGGCATGGCCCCAGTACTGAAGGACCAGCTCGGATCCAATGATGGGATACAGCAGAGTCAGTTTTAATATCATTGCATTTGACCTCCTTTTGAACCATTTTTTTCCTGCTGCAATGTGATTGGATTAAACAAAGCAGATGATTCTGGGACGGGGAAACACTGTAAGATGTTTTGTTGCACAGCCACTTGCCTTTATTGGGTGAATTTCTCCTAAACCTGATTGCGAGGCAAATTCGTGTAATCCGTTTAATGTGCAATGTCAGCGCCGATCTTTCCTCACAGATTTGGACCATGTTAGTTGGCGCCCAAAGTAGGGTCTCAACCATGCATTAATGCAGCGCGCTTCCATTGTTGTGGTTCAAAAACGATTGTGTTTCTTTCTTTTCCGACAATTTGTTTAAAATGCAGCTCATCACACTCCATTTCCTCACTGACATAACCATGGCCTGGGGAGCGTGGTGAAGGGATTCGAGCGCTGAGGCAGTGGGCAGTAATCTAGAGCCGGCGTGAGCGGTACACCTGTGCACTGGGCTTACCGCTGTCCCCCTGCGTAGTGAGGCAGGAAAAGGAATGAGGGGGGTTGGCACCAGTCAATTTTTGCTAATTAGTTTTGTATTAACTCCTCAGTCGTCCCAGCGCATGGCCACTGAGAGAGAAATGGGCCCCGTGATGGGAGCTTGGCTATTTTTATTTTTATCCTCCATTATTCACACATTTATTTAATGCTTCTTGTGTTGGAGTTGCTACAGATGACTTTGCTGTGTGGGAATGTGTTAAGTACGCCCATATGGAATACACACTTTTTGTGCATACTGTGAATTTGAATATCTTAAAATGTGTTTATATTGTCAAGTTAGCTCAAATACTTACTAAATGAACACACAAATGTTGGAGGATGCATATAACTTTAGAATAATAAGAAAAATTCGAGTAGTAATTGTAAAAAAGGTAAATGTAAAAAATATGCATAAATATGTGATTTATGCATCGCTTTAATTCTCTACTGTTTAAAGGAATAATTTACCCAAACATTTAAATTAGCTGAAAATGTACTCACCCTCAAGTTGTTCCAAAAGATTCTTTCTTCTATTGACCACAAAAGAAGATGTTTTGAAGAATGCTGTTGCTGGTCTCCTTTGACTATGAAAAAATAGTGTGGAAGTCAATGGAGACCAAAAGCTATTTGTTTACCCCAGTAGGATATAGGACGTAGGTGTAACGTAAGGTCCGGTGAGAAATGACAAATGTGGAAACATGGAAGAGGCAGCAAAATAAAACACTGGTCACAAATTTGAAGTGCAAAAGTCGTAGGATTGTGATATAAGCTAATAGGAGACTGGTTTTCCTTTGCTGGAAACAAAACTTGGTTCTCGCAAGACTAGCATATTCTCACCAGAGTAGGGATGGCTCGATACCATAATATTCTGCATCGGTACGATACCAGAATGTAGTATCTCGGTATCGATACTAAATCGGTATCGATACCATAATCTTGGTCAATGTTAGGTATGTGTTTAATGCATAATTTTAACATACTAAACATATATTAGTAGCTTACATTTATAATTTATAAATAATTATTGACCTACATTTATAAATGCTATAATAATGTCAATGCTGTTAAAGAATTATAACAAATGTTTCTTTAAAGTGTTATTCTAACAGTCAAAGCAGGGGTGGGCGATATGGCAAAAATATCATATTACTCATTTTTTTGAAATATCACAATTCTTTGTCATGTTGATTTTACTATTGTGTCTGATCAGTGCGGCCAAAATAATTTCCCTATTACAAAGACAAATCCTTTCAAGGTTACAAAATATAAAAAAGTATGGTGGATATTTAGACCAAAGTGGGGGAAGATAAAAATCTTTGTTATTAAAAATAAGAACAAAGATACACATTACAAATACACATAATATACAAATAAAACAAACAGTGCTTTATTTTCACGTTCAATAGGCATATTTAGCAGAGCATTCAAGAAATTGAATGAACAAATATAAAAATAAAACACTATATATATTGATTCTTATTAAAGCAGCTGTATTATTTTTTCTGTCAAAAGTAGCGAGTTATTTTTTCTCTTTGTGTTTTGTAGTGTTAGCATTAAATAATAATAATTCTGTCGATTCTGTCATAGTGTTTTATATTATACGATCATTTACTCACTCGAGTTTAGTTTTAAACCTGAATGAGTTTCTTTCTTCTGCTGAACATAAATTATATTTTAAAGAAAGTAAAAACCAAACAGTTTCTGGTCCTCAGTGACTTACACAGTATTTTTTTCTTTCTATCAAAGTCAATGTGGACCAGCCACTGTTTGGTTACCCACGTTCTTCAAAATACCTTATTTTGTGTTCAGCACAAGAAAGAAATTAATACAGGTTTGGGACAACATGTGAGTGAGTAAATATAATGTCAGAAATACAATTTTAGGGTGAACTATCGGTTGCATGTTTAGTACTGTCCCTTTAAGACCTGCGCGTATCTAATATACAGGCACTCATCCGTTTGTCTTCGCTGTTTACTTTCATTTTAGACATAACCAACTGAGTCTAAACATAAACTTTGTTGTGTTTTGACAGTATTGGCTCAAAAGATAACTTGGTTCAGTCATCAGGCACTGTTAGACAGGGTTTTCCGTGCGCGCTCTTCAGGTGCACGGGCTCAGAAAAAGTGCACGTCTGACCACCGTTGAATGAAACATTTAAGCGGAAAGCCTTTAAAACATGCAAAAAAGTTGTAAATAAAACTTACAGTTATGAATGTATGATGATCTTACTAACCTCTCGATCTCTAATTCTCAGAAAAGATCAGGATGAGCAAGCGAACAATGCTTAGCCAGATTGGATGTGTTGCCTCCTGTGGTCAGTTCATTCACCTTTATCATCTGTTTTCTATACAAAGTAATGCCATATTTCACTTCTACTGTTCTCATTATTTGTTTGTTTGGGGCGCGTTAATAGTTTATTCTGTTTGATCCATCGAGTTGTTCACTTGTTCTGGTGTCACATTTACCGGATGTGCAGCAATTTGAGAAGCACTACAGGTGAACTTCTGAACAGCAGTGTAGGAAATACCGAATTGTGCAAAATTATGATATCGTACCGTTTTAAATATAATAAATACCGGTAAATTTACAGTACCGGTATATCGCGCATCCCTACACCAGAGTTAACACTACGCCTATGTCATCCGCTGGAACACCACCTTAAATATAGATTTTTTTTCTTACACAAACGTATCCCTTCGCTTCAGAATGGCTTCAGAGCCGTGTCGTGTGGTGTATTTTTATGATGGAGGGATGCACTTTACTGGACTTCAAAATCTTAACACCTATTCACTGCCATTATAAAGAAGAACAAGGACATTTTTTAAAAACAACTCTGATTTTATTCATCTGAAAGAAGAAAGTCATATATCTAGGATGGCTAGTAAATGAGTAAATCATGGGGGGATTTTTAATTTTGGGTGAATGATCCCTTTAAGCCAGTTGCGAAGTTTTGAAGGTGATGATGCAATTCCTCGATGCCATTTATCTTGCGACGTTAGAGTTAGGATGTTCAATGTTAGGAGTACAGACAAGTGACAGAAAGGCTTTGAACAATTTATCAGGTTTTGTTGTTTGTTACTGCAAGTTTAACCGTGTTTACCGCTTCCTTTCATCCAAGTTTTTTGAGAACTCATGACTCGCAGCGAGCTTAGCCGTGTTGGGGAACGGTACTGTCTACTAACGGATCAGACTCTTTTAGACTTCCTGAGAGCAGACATCTCGGTCATTACAGAACAGCAACTTTGGCTAACTTCTGAGAATGGAGCCTTTGTGCGCGCATGCCATTCAACAAGAGTACCATTGTCTTAAGCCCCAGCCGGCAGCAAACGAGGCATTGCGAGGCCTTTGCCGGGAGGAACTTTGATTGTATTAGGTCTTGATGAGGACTTCATTTGAATGGTGAGCAGACAGCTCATGTGCGTCTCGAGGAGACTAGGAAATGTGTTTTTTTTCTCATTATTACACAAGAACAACACCGTAACCAGGCAATACATTGGAATTAAGATCTTATGTTTAACAAGCTGCTTTTAACAAAGGTTAAAGACCTTTACGGTTTGTATCGGTTATAATAGAAGCCAGAAATGTCCTTTCAGCTTCAAACGTCGTAAAAGGAATCCCAGCAAGCAAAAGCCTCTTAAACTGGATTTAAACTGACAGACTGAGTCTGCTTCATCACTAAATCTCTGCTCAAACTGGATCCTCATCACGTGGAGATTGATCTGCATTATAGTGGCCGATCGGTACGTCACTTCCTATTGATCACTGTGTTTGCAGTGTTGAGCAACACACGTCTGGATCTCACAAACCAGCACGCTTTGTGTTCCCGAACCGTTTCCTAAACACAAATTCAACTGTTTGCCATAGCTGGCGCCCTGGTATCATGAAAGGCCCACTCCCACTGCCATGAAAAGAATGCAGGCCCGGTGATTGAGGCACGGGGCGGCATTGTACGCCGGAATATAAAGGAGAGCACAGACATGAAACAGGACAGCTGTGAGTGTCTGTGGGGGAAAGTTGCTACAGATGGTAAAAGAAGTGGAAAATAAACTACCGTATGGCTGGTAAAATATAGAAGAAAGGCTGGGGGTGTGCTGCTGTACAGGATCCTCTCATGTCGTTGCTGTGTGCGTGTTTCTGGGATTTTATGCATGTCTGTGTTAAAGGGAATATGTTACCTCAATTGCTTGCCTGTCACAATACCGTTATGCCCATCTGCTGCTGAGCAATGCATGGATTTGATCTGTGACTGACATGTGCTAGTCGGGAAAAATCCCTGTTTTCATGGAATTTCATTACATCATATTTGGATTAGGGATATTAGCAGAGTTCTAGTGGATTTGAAGATTATACTGGAGTATTTGACTTACTTTAGCTGTCAAGTCTGGTTTTCAGTGCAATATTTGTGGTATTTCTGAATCTTGTAGGATGTGATCATGCAACAATTGGACTTTCAGTTTTAAAAGGGTAGGTTTATAAATGGGGTTTATTTTTGTCACATTGAAGGATTGAGACTGATGTGGAAATCTTTCTAATGTATCATCATTTGACAAGTAAGCTATTCTACCATTACATTGAACACATTTAGGGTTTATTAGCAGTCAGACTTTTTGCTTCTTAAATATTAGGCCTATAATGTCCAGAAAATATATTTCACATGTAGGTAAATATCACAAATACCTATTATTTTTAAGTGCTCCATAACTAATCTGCAAAAAAGGAATTCATGTCTGCTGTTTCTTTTAGCAACGTCTAATAATACAATTATAAAAATAAAAGCATACGATTACCAATATTATTTTTAATGAATTTATTTCATTTTTTTGAGCAGTAACTTAAACTCTTGCAATAAAAGCACCTGATTACTGATGATTTTTAATTGAGTTCTGCCTTTTCATGCAGTGAATTAAACCCCAACAATAAAAGCATAATATGCATTACGAATATTTGAAAAATATATTATGAGGATGATGATAATTAATGTTATTAATAATAATTAATAATAACTAAAATAATTGTATATTATTATTATTTGTAGTAGTAGTAGTATTACATAAATTGTAATATTATTAATGTCTGTTATTATGATTATTATTAGGGGTAGTACTAGCAGCTGCAGCAATATTAATATATATATATATATATAGCGTGTATGGCTAAGAGTTTAATAGTTTTTCATATTTAGTATTATTATTTATCATTCTAACAGCATTGTACCCTACACACTAGTATGATATATTTATTTATTTGTTATTATTTCATTTAGAGATGTGCTAGATGGCATTTATCAGTTAAATCAGTATAGAAGAACCGAATACATGGAAATATTTGTGAAAATATACTTTTGAGAACTTTTTAAAGTTTGTCATGATCTCTCTCTATGTATCTATATATGACTAAACTTTCTAGTATTTTTCTGAGAATTACAGAAGATTTTCCAACAAGGCTTATGCTCTCTACTCAAGGTTATGTTTTTTTTTTTTGTTCAAATCGTCAGATGTTGTTTTTAATTATTGAATGCGGGGGAGGGTGTTGGGCTAAGTATGGAATTGACTTTAAATTATTGAACTATTTATCCCCAGTCCCCAGTACTGCCCTCGGTCCCTCCATCTGTCTGCTTTGCAGAAATATAAATAAATAAGCAAATAAAGATAATAAGGCTATGGCACACTCCTAGCCAGACCCCCAGTTCTGGCACAATTCTGTTCCTTATTTTTGCAGCGCCCCTTCAGAAAAAACCTCCAAACACGCTCCCAATTAGCCTGCTTTTGATTTGGATAGAATGTAAATATCGGTCTGTTAGGGGCTCATGAATGATCATTTTTGGAGGAAATTAAAATGCCGTAATAAAAGAATGTCACAAATTTTTACCTCCAAACCTGCCCCTTTCATTAGGCAGCAGTCCTTCGACTCCCAGGCTGATATGGGCAAATGTATTTTTGCCCCCGCCTTGTGTTTGGCGATTTAAATAATGCACTTGAAATGATTTGTCTTCAGTCGAATACTAAATATACTGTTTAATTAGCGGTTATTAGAGCAGGATCTCTAAAGCATTCCCTTCCGTCTAGTATGAGCGAGTATCACTCTTTAAGAAAGAGTTTTTGGGGCATCGATCCATTAGTCATGTGTCTGAATTACACTAACACAGAAGTTTTTGTTTTCGCACCAATGAGGGATCGCCGGGACTCACGAAGCACGTATTCACCCACACTTCCAAAACTGTTTTCACAGACAAAACAAAAGCACCACTTGATTAGCTGTGAACCATCTGGGAACGGGAGCTGTGCGACCAAGCTAATTGGTTCGATTTGAAAAAGAATAGGACCGTCCCTCTCTTCGCATGCATGTTTGAATGAGTCCCCCTAACCGCAAGTTGTGTTCCTCACCCCTCCCTCGTCACTTTTTGTTTTACGTTCCCAGTGATGAGCTCCGGTCTGGTGCGTCGGCGCTGGGAAACCTCTCGCTCCTGGGGTTTGTGTTACTTCACAGTTGGGAAACAGCTGGCGTGGGAGGATGTGGCACTGTGTTGTGAAATCCAGAATATTGTTTGAGATTCTTTTGTCAGTGCTAGTCGAAGTTCACAGCGTTATTAGTGGTAGTTGAAGGCACACACCGTGGGATCTGTTGTAAAGTGGAGGGTTCAAATCGCAGTGCCCCCTGTTGGCTGTGGTCTTACTCTTTGATTTTACCACCATTTATGAGATGACACAAATAGAAATGTTTGAGAATTCAGTTGGTATGTGGGCACAAGCTGACACAAGTTTTGACTTTCGTATGTAAATAATTTGCACAAACCTTTTGCAAAAAAAGTAGTATATCGTGTGTTCAAGTCATCTAAATAGTAGTCAGTCATCAGAGCGACTAATTCAGTCACATTCATTTATTTGGTAAAGGTAAAACCATCAGAGTTTAGGCTCATGTCTTTTTATACCAAATTTAATACCGATTTTTTTCCTCTTTTTGGATTTTTTAAAATCATATATTTATATATTTACTGCAGTTTTGATAGAACTGTAATATTAGTCAATCATCTGAGCTATTTATTAAGTCACATGTCTTTAATACCCCAAAACAAACTAACCCCCCCCCCCTCGCATTTTGGAAATTATTGTTAGTCATTATTTTAGTTCGAATTCGGAAATCTTGATGTTTCAATTCAGCATATATCTGCAGGAATTTTTTTTTATGTATTATATACTTTTTATGTAAAAGGAAATTTCAGTAACACGTCTTTTTGCCAAAAAAAGTACATTTGAAGCCAAATTTTTGGAAATTGTATGTTATTTTTTTGTTCAAAATTGGGAAATCTTAGTGTTTTCATCCATAATATTTTTGATATCTAATTAAATGTTATATATTTTATTATGTATTTTTTATATTTTATAATATCATTTTTCTATCTATTCGCATTTTAATAATTATTCTGCAACTTTATTATTAGTCAATCATGTGAGCAAATTATTCAGTCACAGCTTTTATTCCAAGTTAAATAATACAAATAAATCACTCTATCTATCGCTCTGTCTATATATATATATATATATATATATATAGTATTTCTGCTTCAACCTCATGTGTACATAAAAGTGCACAACGAACCCAGCACTAGGATTGCATTATCTGTGGTAAAGGCCATCACTGTCTGCCATGCTTGTTAAATACACATTTCAGCAGATAAAAGTCAATATTCTAAGAAATGGTGCAGGTATGGAGCACTTCCTGTGGGAGATGCCAGACATGGGCCTCCCACTCATGGCTGTTGATCACATTTGCTGCAGGCCATGCTTTGCCCCACTGTTGGGTTGGGAGGAGCCAATGTACGGTTCAAAGTCAGGCGTACAGAGATAAGACAACAGTCAGACTGAGGAACTGTGTACTGTAACCAGCCCAACTGCTCCTGTCATGACCACACAAGCAAAAATGAGCAATTAGGATTTATACTGGCTCTTTGACTATCACTCCGTCTCTTTTAAATATGAAGTTTCTAGCTGCTACTTTTACTTTTGCTAATACTGCATTTTAACCTTTCAGCTGCATTATATCTAAAATCACATTTTTAATGCAACAGATTTTATTTAATGATATTATAAAATGCACTTTAATTTCTTATAGCAGTCAATCGAGTTATATGATGAAACATAAATGACATATTATAGTAATATTTGAAGAATCGGAGCAAATTATTTAGTCACATCAAGTCATATGACATTTTTGATCATTGGAATTTGATTAAACGAATTTCCATCTTGTTCATGTGTTTTTTTCACCATTATCTGCGAATAATAAATACATTGTGTAGAGTGTAGACTGAAATAATATTTGTTTGCACTTATCTGTGAATAATACATCAACCACCACAGGTGGAGTGTAGATCATGAAATAATCTTCACAGAGCGACATGCTAGCATGCTAAAAACACTCAAAATAATGGTGTAAGCAAGAAATCATTGTATACTAAGCAGCTGTAATTCCACTTTTGATATTGTTAATAATGTAATTTTTTCCGCACTTATCTGTGAAAAAATACATTAACCATCTCAGTTGGTGTGTAGATCATGAAAACATTGTTACAAAGCGACATGCTAACATGCTAAAATCACTTAAAATGTATTTATTATTTTTAATAATACAAATTGAATAATGCCGTAACCACCACAGTTTGTGTGTAGACTGAAATAATCTTCACAGAGTAACATGCTAAAAACCCTCAAAACTCTCATCTAGAATGATCAGCTATACATTTTTTCCTCACAATAATCTTTGAATGATAGATCGACTACAACAGTTGGTGTTGAAATGTTCAGTGTGACATGCTAACATGCTAAAATCTGTCAAAATCATGACCCAAGTAATAAATCCTCATCTGGAATGATCAGCTGTAATTCCACTTTAGATATCGCTAAACATAATGATTTCTTTGCACAATTATCTGCAAATGATACTTTGTCCAGTGTAAGCTGTGAACTTGAGAGTGTCCTGTTGTTGTATCCAGTGGCTGACAAACACACACACACACACGCACGCACGCACGCACGCACGCACGCACGCACGCACGCACGCACGCACGCACACACACACACACACACACACACACACACACACACACACACACACAGACAGACAGACAGACAGAGGGACACACGCTGCTCTGCCGTTTCCTCTGTCCTGGGGATTCTTCAGGCCGCCGCTCTGTGGCTTCTTGCTAATTAAATTCCACTGCTGTCCATTAGATGGATAGATTGAGCGCGCTGCTGACTCAACACAGGTAGGGCAGCGCGCCGTAATGGGAAGAGGAGCTCAAGTGCCCAAGCAATTCTTTTGGACCCCATTTTACACAAACCCTGGGTCACCAAATGCTTTCAAGGGTGGAGGGAGTGAAGAGACGGAGCGGAGAGGGGCACATAAGCTAATGTCTTCCAAACACTTTAATTCAGAAACAGACGCCACACAAGGCTGTGTCCTCTAAAATGTGCCGAGGTCGGAAACGCCTTTGCTTGTATTTATGTGGTCAGCAGTGTACGGCGTTGTTGGTGTTTGACGTTAAACGTAGCTAAAAGTTTAATCGAGCATAATGGCAGCTTTAAAAAAATATTATTTGGGTATTGCAGGCTAAAAACGGATATTTTAACTTTCCCCTGCTGGATTAGCCAGGAGGAGGTCATCGAAAGGGCTTCAATGAAAAAGCTTGTGACCAGTAAGGAAGCGAGCGTTGAGATGAAGCCTGTAATTTGGTTGGTCAGAGTTTGGATGGAGTCCCAGACTGACTTGGTTGGATGCGGTGCTGGATACTCTGCCAGGCATGGAGGCAGGGCTGTCGATATGTCATACGCTTTTACACACTTTCATGTCAACAAGAGTGTTTGCTTTGCTCAGAAGCTGAGCTGACTGTAGTAAAATAACATGGACTCGAAACTGAATTGTCAGGGTTGTGTTCAGCTAAAGTCTAGAATATCACCCTCTTCTAATTCTAGATGCAGACAGAATTATTTGGCCTTTGATAGCCAGTGAACAGATTGTATTTTCTCTCAGTTGTCAGAGATAAAAAAGACAATAAAAGCAGACCTTCATATAGTTCATCTTAATTAATGACTTGATGTTTAATATTTAATACTTTTTGTTTGTTTGGATAAGGGCCTGCAAGTACAAATGGCTAAAACTGATAGTATTCAACAATGAAAACAACTGTTTGTGAAGTTTGATAGTCAGCTGTATGTCTTTGACATTTTAATTAAATTTATATTTACATATGAATTTAACTCTAATTACGTCAGACATGCACATGATTTTATTTTATCTTTAATTTATACATTTTTTTATCAACCTAATTTAGTTCAGTTTATTCCTATTTTAATTTTACGAGTGAGTGTATAAATCATCAATTTCATGCTCTATAATAAAATGTAGCACAATAATCTTCACAGTCAAATGTAGTGTTTTAATTAACCCTACCTAATTGAAATCCTATTTTAAATGGACACTAGCTTTATTTGAACTACTAGAAAATAATTTGATTTTGTTGCTGTTTAAACTTTGAACAGTTGCTAGTTGCAGCATTGGCTTTTGTTTGATTTACGCACTTAAACTTTTTACCTTATCCACTTACGAAATTCTTTACTTTTAGCGTTTTATTGATGCCAAGTCTTTGTTCTGTTTCTTTTGCACTTTATCCGCATTTACGCATCCCCGTGAAAGAGTTAAAAAGGAAAGCTGCATTTAACAAAACGCTGGAAACATCAAAAAATTAGAAAAAACAACAAAACTTTCCTTTTCCTCCTCTTTTCGCATTAGCATGTGAATTGCCATTCATTCATTTATGTTCCATTATAACCTCATGAGAGGCCGTTTCTATGGGGCCTGGGCGCGAGGGTTGCACTCTAAAGCTTTGGCGAAGATTTAGTGTCAAGCGAAAAGAAGTGTCTTTTTCCGTGCACACCTTTTTCTCCCTTCAGCATCGGTCAGGCCGAAGTGACATTACGCGTCAGGTTATCGCTCAGGCAAAAGCCACAATATGTCAGTGCCCTGCAGGGAGGCACAGGGCGCAAGTGAAGTCGGGGGGTTTGGCGGTGATTGAAGAGGGAGGGGTACAGCTGGCTCCCCCGGCCTCCCCATTCCCACACTCCCATTCCAATGGGCTGGTTTGTACTGGTATATTCTAATTCACCAATTGCCTAATTAACATCTCATTTGCATAACTTGTTGCACCCCCCCACCACCACTTTTCCAAAACAATGCAGGCCGACTGAAGAGACCTAATCCTGAGCGTCTCTCGTCAAGATAAAAGCAATCTGCTATTTTAACAACCCTTTTCTTCTCCACAATTAAAGCGACCCATTAAAAGCAGCCTGGTGTTCTTCATTAGGAAATGCATATGCCTCCTCTACATGATATAATGTAATGTGTACTAACTGTATGTCATGACTCGATGTGGAATGCTTTACCCTGACTGTCATACAACTATACAGTCACTGTTCATAGTGCTTTCTTAGCTCTTTTTTTCCAATTCATACCTTTTAGTGCTCAACAGTGAAGAGATTGTTCCTAGTTGGGCCAGTAGTTCAGATTTTTAGTTGCTCTGTGAACTTTCTTTTTTTGGGGGTCCCAACAATGTTTTTTATTTTGTGCATTTTGATGTTTGGTGTCTTGTATTGTTGTGTTTTGTACTGTTTTTGTGCCTTGTTTTTGGTGCTTTGTTTTGTGTTTGGTGCTTTATGAGGGTTTGTTTTTTTGTTTTTTGTCTTGTCTTATGTTTTGTTTTATGCTTTGTTTCATGTTTTTTTTATTTGCATTGTATTTTTCTGTTTTTGTAATTTTTGTACTTTTCTTTTAAAAAATATTTATTTATTTATTCACTTATTTATAATTACAAATATTTGTAATTATTTAAAAATATACTTTTTTAAAGTTTTGTTTACCAAGTACAAGACCTGAAAAAGTTATTAGAATTATAAATAAATAAATAATATATGTATATATAATTTTTATCATTTAATTTTTTCTATCTTTTCTATTTGTATTTTTTCCTATCAAGACAAGTCCTTTCTGCAGTTTTGACCAGATTTCTGCCATTTTACTAGCTAAAATGTTGACAGGAATAATTGCATCCAAATGCTGAAGTTTGCAAGGTATAAAACTGCAAAAATCCTTATTGTTGAGCCTTGTCTTATATATTCAACTTATCTTGGGTGTGAAACGTGTGAAAAGACGAAAAAGAACAAAACACAGCGCTGCTCTATCTGTTTAGTACCAAATGCCGGTTTGGCTGCGATCAGTATGGAGTGTATAAGAAGTTTGAGCGTTCTCATGATTCGAACCATATGCTAAGTCCTTCATTGCTGACTGTGCTGTCATATCCCACAATGATGTGACTGGACCACAGTGCTTATGACTCCTTAAACTTCACGTTCAGATAATCCTCAAAAAATTGAGATGTGCATACTCCAAAAAACTTGTTTTTGGATGGCATCTCTCGATGCGTAGGCCTCCAAGTGCTTGAGGTCGTGTTCGTGCATGCATGTATGTTTCATCAATCAGAAAGCCGAGAGCATCGCTCAACATGTTTGTCTTCTGTTGCATTGAAATTTTGCGCTCGCTTTTTTCTGTATCCCACCACTGCGGTTGTCCTGGGGTGAATGCCACAGTAATATTTATACCCCAGAAACTGGGAGCAGATACATTTGTTCCTCTGGCTTCTCTTTACGAGTGTTGCACAAAGACTGGTGGTGCTTGAGGTTTTGGAAATGAAAGGGAAATGAGAGGGGAGTGTTTTGGTCAGGCCTGTATATTTTTGCAAGCCTTCTGCATGAGGACCGCTGTGCTTCTCGGTGCTACCGCAAAACACATGAAGACAAGTGCTTGGTTCCTCGCCCCGCCTTTCCAGCTCCTGACATTTCCACAGTGATTCAGCATAAGGCGGTTTGGAGAAGGAATCAAGTTTGATAGTTTGAGGATCAAATGATAGGCCTTTAGGTTTGTCTTCTCAGGCCACAGGAGAGAAAGGAAGACAATGAGTCCGCGTGGCCAGGCCTGACAACCATAATTCAGCTGACTCCCTGTTTGTTTTCGTCTATGGAGGGATAGCTTTGATTCCACAGCGTGCTTTCAAGATACCGAAAGTTATTGCATGCTAGAAGCTGAGCTAAGCAGTCCAGCTTTGTGGTGTCCGCTTCAAGGGTTGCAGTCTTTCATGACTAGATTACATAAACCTCCGAAAGCCTTTCTAGGGTCCAGCAGCGTTCTTTTTGTAGCGCTAATCAAACCTCAACACAAGCAGCTCAATGTTGTGATGTTTTTCACAATGGCACTTTACAAGCTCATGATTCATTTTAAATGTCTTAAATTCGCATTTTGCATTGCGATTCACTTTCTTTTCAAGATAAGATGCATTAGCTTGATGGCTTCCACTGTGCCATGTCTCGATACGAGACTTTCTTATTGGATTAATGGGATATGTGGGGTCTGTTCAAAGCGGTCAATGGAATGACTGAGTCTTTGTGTAATGTGAATTCATGTATTCAGTTATCAGAACAGCATGAGTCATTGATCTGTTTATGGCTATATGATTCGGGACGGTCGTCCTGGCGAGAGAGGATTGTACTGTAAATATCCGTCAGCTCAACTGGGAATATCCGAGGCAAATGCGCTCTTCCCCCCTCAGGGGTCCAGCCTGAGACTTGACTATATTTATGCACGGCTGGTGAGATGGACGTGGCACCAGGATGACCGGTTCACCCTGGAGTGTTGAAGAATGCATACAAACAGAGGATTGTTTTGCTTGTTTGAAACATAATTGGTAGCTTCTTATGTCGACCTGCTTGAGTTTGTGATTTAGCAATGGATCTTTCTTTTTTTGCCACTTTATTACACAGAGCCAGTAGAGAGAGATTGGAAATAAGGATAGATGAGTTGGAAGCCAGACTCAAACCTTATGCCACCAACACTGTCAGGAGAATTTTCCTTTATTTTATATTAATAAATAAAAAAATAAAAATTATATATATATATATATATATATATATATATATTAAATGTATTGTTATATTATTGTATAAAGTACTTACATTTTTTATTTTTTTTCATTTTATATTCTTAACTATTTTCTCAAAAAAAAAAGATTTATTTAAAAATTATTATTATTATTCTTTAGATACTTTGGGATTTCCTCCTAGTTTGAGGTGTTAGGTGGTCCACAAATTATATACTAGTCCACCATCTGAAAAAGTTTCTCAGGGGCTTCATATTTAGTTTTACCAGCTCACTAGCGGTCTCCCATTGTGCCTGGCAGGCTGGCACTGTTTGCGATTCATAGTTGCCTAAAAATAAAAGCGTTTGTATAGGAAAGCCCATAAAGTGAAACATGAGGACATGATTTGAGTCAGTGCGATGTCATTAGATTAAACTCCATAATTAAACCGAGTGCAGCAGTCGAGCGCGCCGGGGATGTCACAGAGGACAGATCCTCTACAAACAATGATGAGAGAGAGAGAAAGACACCTCTGGAGTACAGGCCACTGTTTGAGAAGATGCCGCCGTTGTCCCGCTCGATATTTGCACTGTACAGAGGTCTGTATCCTCTCAGCTCTCACCTTATTTGCTCAGAATTATCTCTCTTTCCCCCTCCGTCCCCCTGCGCAGCACATGATATTTAATCCTTCATCTTTGTTTTCAACAAACACGGCGCAAGCTGTTGCTGGCAGGCCATGAGGCTCAGGGCCCATCTGGAAAGCGGGCCATGTGCAGGGGAATTAGAGGGGAATTTAAGTAGGGGTTTGCTTGGGAAAGCCTGATAACAGTGTGGTACCGTGGCCTGTTGGCATCGTAGTGGCTTCTCTCCACCCCCCTTCCCAGTCTGCAATGTATTATTGATGCAAGGGGGGGGGGGGGGTGTTAGGGTATGTAGAGGCTGCAGCCTTTTGGTTTTATTTGTTGATGTTGACCATGTCGTATTGTGTCGGGCTTACCGGTTTTTAATAGCGAGGGATGGCAGGGCAATCCCCTGGTTCCTCGTTTGAAAGATATGTTGAAGCTAAAACGACTTTGGTTAAAGTAGCACGTGCGATCGATCAGCGGGCATTAGATTTCTGTCCCTGTCCTCGCGCAGCGGCCGTGCATGTATTTTACCAGAAATTACCGCGACGGGCCTTGATGAATGCACTCACACCAATAGCGTGCGTCTCAGCTGTAGCCGTTCCCATGACTCGATCAGCCGCCGTGCTACATGTTTCTCAATCTGTATCAGAATTAAATCAATAGAACATGCTGACGGTGGGCTCTTGAAGTCCGGGCTTTAGTTCGGATTCAAAGGATTAGCTTTTGATTTGTTGAAATTGATTGGAATTAGAAGCATTGCGACTCGGCGTGCAAATAAATATGGAGCTTGATTCTCACGGTTTAATCCGAGAGCGAGAGAGAAAGATTATAACGGTTTATTTGAACATCTGTTAGCAATGAGGTTTCGATTGTAACTATAATTTTTTTTTAACCTTATTACGAGGGAAATGCTGTAAGTGCCTATTAGACGATTTATAATCTCAATTCTGACAGCTACATAATGCAGAAGTTAATCAGAAGTTAAAAATATTTGGCTTCATTTTACAAAAAATAAATAAATATATATATATATATATATATATATATAATGAGAATCTACAAATATATACAAATGAAAAAAATACATAAATGAGAAAATTAACGCTGAAGAAAAATGTAAAACAAATAATAATAATTTAGTTATGGATTATTTTAGTCATAATGAAAAATCTTTGAGAATCTAGTTTTTTTTGTAAATTGGTATTGATTGAATGAATGAATGAATAAATAATAAGTATAGTTTCATTTAGCTTTTTTTAGCATTTTTGTCAACTAAATGTATTTTTATTTAACCTTAATCAATTAAAAATATGTATTATTTATTAATACTAAATATTGATCTAATATAAATAATTAATAAATAATATTTAGTTTAATGTAGCTTTTTTACATTTGTCAACTAATTTTTTTATTGTATTAAATTATTATTGTATTAAAGTTGTATTTGTTGAAGCAATTCTGGTGTCATTTAGATTATAATTAACTTCAAATTACTAAATAGGACATGACAAAGAATTTAAATCTTATAATTAAATAAAAGATAATTACAACAATATATATTCAATATAAAAGACAAAAACAATGACTAAAACAAAAATCTATCTAAATATAGAAGAATACTAAAGAAAGTTATTTTTGAGTGAAAAAGTTTAAAATGCTTTCTTTATTTATTTTTTAAAGCGTATCCATGGATTCATTTCTTGGCTGCTGGTCTACCATTTCTGCGCTTTCTGTTAGGTGCAAGAAATACCCGTCATGTGTTACATTTTTCTCTGCCTTGGGGCTCAAGCTACTTTTGTTCTTGTGGCGCACCATGCCAAGTTAACCCATCTGCATCATAGTGTTATCTCTGTGTTTCTGTCCAGAGCCTTCTGGCGTTGCCAGGTCATTAAACTGTATCTCCACGCAGCTGAGCCTGTTCTTTAGTCGTAATAAGCATCACAGCTATTTATTAGAGTGTATTTCTGCTTTATTTATCAGTAATCGGTTGTGAAGGGACTAGCTTGAGTCTCACAGTAAAAAGAGAACCATATGTAGCTCTCATTTTTATGCCTTTATGTCTAGGGTGTTGTTTTATTGACTTGCATTTGTTCTTCTGAGTCTTGTTCAGTTCAGTTCAGCCTATAAAATAGGCGTGTGAAGTAGTGGACGCAATGGTGAAGAGTCCTGCAGGGCTGTGAAACTTTAGAGGCATACGTGACAAATCCCCCAACCTACTTCCCCCTTGTCTCACGCCCCTCCTTTTCCTTCCCTGCACTCTTTCACCCTAAGAGGGGATAAGTCTCTGATGAGAGCCAGACCAGTTTAGTAATGCTGTGTATCACCAGTAAAGTCACGATACGATACGTATTACGATACAGAGGCCACGATACAATACGTATCACAATACGGGACTGCACTGAATTTCACCTCAGAAGAATTGAGTAAAACAGCTGTTTATTAAACACTGCATGCTACAGGGCGCTTTCTAACTATAGGCAGAGCAGGCATTTGACCTCTGCATTATGAAGGGCTTCCATAACCGTACCACAGTACAATATAAGTAATGGCATGTGTTTAATGTTTACATTGGGCAGTCCCCACCAGGTGAAATATTCTGATTGTTTGCATCTTCTTTTTAAGCCCATAAATAATAATAATGTACTTGTTCTAATAAATCTATATTGTAATAAATGTAGTCATACATTTGATATATTTAAAAAAGCATCTTAACATTGCTGGTAGGTTATCATTGCACAAATTAACGCACTCTACATTTAAAAAATACAAATTAGAAGAATTCTAAACTAATGCGCTGTCTTTACTGCATCTCACGCACACACACACACACACACACACACACACACACACACACACACACACACACACACACAAGCTCAGTCACTCACACAGATCACGTTGCGGCCACACACAGATATTCAGGAACAAACTTTTAAGCGCTGCTCCACAATTTTATCAATAAAATAGTTTAATCACTCAAGAGCTACATTGTCTTTCTCAACAAGGAGCTGGTAGCATCATTGTTTCTAAAGGAATTAAAGCCACAGCTTGTTATGATGGTAGTTCATATATATACACAGCATCTCTCTCTCTCTCTCTCTCTCTCTCTCTCTCTCTCTCTCTCATAAGTGAACAGTTGATGAATTACACTTTTCTGAGAACAGAATACTGAAGTGGAGATCGCTAAACTGCAAGCTAGCCGGTGTTTTCAGAAAGCAAGCGCATTTATTCACAGTGGAGAGAGCACGTACACATGGTTGCCAGGTTGACAAAGATAAGTAACACATTTAGCAGATATTTCCGTATTGCGCAAGTGGGAAGTTGGGGATTAGGTCTGTTTATATCAGGCAACCCAGTAGTGTTCCTCTGCGGCCAGGTTAAATATTTGTGTTAAACATTTTAAACTGTGTTCTTGTATTCAAATTAAGTGCAGTGCACTGTTGCACATGTGCCACAATATCGATACAGGGCCAGCTCTCCGTGACGATACATCGTTGTATCGATGTATCGAACACAGCACTAAAGTTTAGCCTGCCCCACCAGGAAAGATTTTTCCCATCCTTCTCTTTCTCTCTCTCTCGCTGTGTTTTCCTTGTTTGTTCTTTTTTTCACTCTTAAGGTGCAAAATTTTCAGCGATAAAAAATCCAGTGTCTGTTGTCAATAGTGTAGTGATGTATAAAGCACATCTCACACAGATGCACTTTCAAAACAAGTAGCTTTTTGTTGGGCAACGTGGAAAAATCGTGAGTGGAATTTTTCGGAATTCCTAATTGCAATGATTTGTATTGGTCTGATTGGAGTTTGTCTGCGAAAATTTGCAGAACATCAGTAAATTTGACTAAACCTTTATTTGCATTAAAACGTTGCTTGAAGAAAGTGGGTAAAGCAAATATACCCAACTAACTGTATCCATGACGGTCCAGTTTTTTTACATTGCGTTATTTTTACCTTAACACACATTCTTAAAATCATCCATACGTGTTTATCTATGCATCCCACATCCACAGTTAATTTGTGTTTGCGGAACTCAATTTGACTTAATGTCTTCACTTAAATATCGCACACTCCAAAACATCCAACCCTTATTAGATATGAGGAGGGTGTTTATGTAAGACATATTGTAGCATTAAAAAACAAGCCCTCTCATTTTCTCTTTTACTTGATGCACCACCGTAACATTCATACTTTATTCTACACATCCCACATCCACAGTTAAACAATGTTTTTGCTGAAATATCATCGCACACTCCAAAATAACCTTCACAAACTCAGTTAACGTTTGTGAAGAACATCTAGTTGAATCAAGGCTTGTATTTGGGTTCAACCAACCCTTATTGGATGCATTTATTAGGAGGACATGTTGTGTTCAAAAACAAGCTCTCTCGTTGTTACGTTGCGCCACAGTTAATTTGTGAACGGTGGGCTAAATTTGAGTTAAAGTGAAATATCATTGCGCACTTCAAAACAAACTTCTCAAACACAGTGAATGTTTACGAAGAATGTCTAGTCTAATGAAGGGTTTTATTTGTGTTCAACCAACTTTTATCTGACACAATGTTGCAAGGTCTCAGGGTCTCTCATTTATACATTGCACTATTTTTTACGTGACGCACCATTCTAAATGACCACTTATTTGAGACGGTCATATTGCTTTTAGATGTTTCTTTTTCTAAAATCCCAAAATACTTTTTTCGTCATATTTGTTCAACAGTATGCATACTTCAATTAAAATAGTTTTCGTACTTTGTATGGCTTCGAAAACACGCAGGTGATTTTAGGAATCACTTGATAATGTAGATGAAAATATAGCACAAATCAGCCATAAACATTAATGACATAAGCATTATAATGAGAACTTTATAGAATGTGAAATCTATAGTAAATCCTCTCCTTGTCCATGTCTCATGCGTTGATGAAAGGGCATCATGGCGGGAGGTCTCTCTCTTGTGCGCACGCATTTCAATCTCTCTCTCTCTCTCTCTCTCGCGCGCTATAGCTCATAACTTAAAGTTCACTGGCATATGCATCCTTTTGTGCAGATACAAGTTGTAATGTTACGTCTATGTTATGTATCTAAGTTATCTGATTAATATCATAGGAAGTGTCATTGAACGGGTTTCAGTTTATTGGCATACAGTCAGCTTCACCTCAGGCAGCTATTCTTTTTAGATGTTTTTTTTTAAACATTGCTGCATCATAATCATAATCTAATCATGTGTTTATGTTTTCATAGACATGTTTTCATATCATATTTTTATTTTTAACATTCATTTTCATAACAGTCTTCAGATATTTTCATTATCTCCATTACGGCCATGCCCCCCCACGCACACACACACACACCCCGCCCCCTGAGTACTCTAATTAATTATTTTAACCTATCGATGATCGAAATAAGAAATTGCCAAAAAAGCCCATCCCCAATTTGAGTGTGTATGTTAAGACTTAAGACTTTTCAGAGATAGTTAGAATGCTAATTAAAAACTAAATGTAAATCTAAATAAACTAGGTAATTGACTAGTAAGTTGTTGGACTGGCGTGACCCGTCTCTATTAGGCAGTTCTCCGTTCAATGGCCAAACGTGGAACCACTGGCAATTAGGAAATGAGAAGTCCTCTGAGCGTGTTTCCAGGCCATTTGAAGTCAAGATGATGCACTTTAGACACACTCTCAGACACCCATCGCTCACTGTAAATCCTAAGCACTTCAAGAATGCTCGCCCGTGGTGGGGGGTGGAAACATAAAAGCGGGATCAACAGAAGGGTTGCCTGGTAACAGTAGACGGCGGTCACAGAAGCTCATGGGATCCCAGACGAGGCGCGGGGTTGACCCTGTGCCCTGACGTGACTCCCTACTGACTTCATATGCTGGAAAACTGTTCTCGTCTCAAACCTACAGGTTCAACCTGACCTTATTACTACTAGCACTATAACTAAATATACATTTTTTTTTTTTATTCATTTCAAATATTTTGTATATATTTTTAGTGTTTATTATATGGTGTAAATCTTTTTTGTAGTTTTAATGTGGGTCAGCTTATAATTAATTTGTATTTAACTTAAATGTTTAATAGTTTCCCATTTTAATTAGCAAAATATAAGCACTTTTAATCCAAAAGTTTAAATATACATTTAATTGTATATGCACAAAAATACACTATTGTTATTACATTATTATTCACATTTATTTATTTATTAACACTTCTATAGTTTATTTGCATTTTGATTTTATTCAGTCAAATGTTATGTTCATTTATATAATTTTTTATTTATTTGAATTATAACTCAAAAAGTTATAATTATACTTAGATTTTTAATTGTTTCGTGTTTACATTGGCAAAATATAGGCCCTTATATTTTATAAGTTAATGTTTTATAATTTATATGTTTTTAGATATTGATATTGAAATTGTTTCAATTTTATTAAAGTGGTTATAGTAATTTATACTTATTACGTTCTGATTTTAGAGCTTGATTTTTGTTTTGTTTTAAGCTTGTATGTTTTATATATGGGCTTAAATATTATATAAATAATAATAATAATAATTATTATTATTATTAGTGACATCTGCTTAACCAAACGAAGGATATAAAAATAATAAAAAAAAATTGTTTTGGGCACCACCAATATGGTTGACAATAAATCAGACATCACCCAAACAAATGTACTTGCAGTGAAGCATTTATTTTAATAGTTTAAACGAGTTGTTTACCTTTGTTTACGAGGTGACTGTGACTTTGGGCTTTTATTATTATATTTCTAGTGTGAATTTGTGTCCTACAGGAACAGGTAGGGTTCCAGAGCTGCATGTGTGAAAGCCGTGAACTGCAACAGCTGGCTGGCCAATATTAAACCCCCACCGTCTTCTACAGCACTGCTCTTCTCACAGCTGTGATTAGTGGCCGTCCGGTCTGTCCTGTAACCTTAAGCTCAGAGTCCAGACCTCTGTGGACAGGAAGTGAGACCAGCGAGTTAGTCTGAGACTATACACAGTGAGAGAGGGAGGGGGGAAAAGCAAAGCCGATTGATTTGATAGTTTGTTATCATTGGCCTGGGGATCAACATGCTGGCTGGTGCGGGTGGTGGAGGGGTGTAGCTGATACACCCGGTAAGCTGATAAATATTTAAGAGCGTTTGGAGTCAGAGGATGGTACAGTTGGAGCTCCTCATCTGGGTTCTTTAATTAGGACGCATTCTGCTCCAGTGCCCTCTGCCTCCCGCATCCAGGGAGACGCGGGGTAGAGAGAGAGAGAGGGGGGGGGGGGGCAGCGGGGTGGCTTGCCTGGACCCTCAACCGAGAGAGAGAGAGAGAGAGAGAGAGAAAGAGAGAGTAAAAAGATCAGCGCAAGTCTGCCAGCGTCTGCTGGGTGACATTAAACATCAACAGATGCTGTGCACATATTGCGGGTTGAGATGCGGCGCTTCCACAGAAGGCCCTCTTTTTTTATTTGTCGTAATCACAACATCCGTTCAAACAAATGACGAGGAGCAAAGCCCTGGAGTAAACAATTAAAAAAATGCAACTGAAATGAAAAACAAAGGCATCGGCGACCACACAAAAAACGTACAACCCCATCCAGCTGTGTATCGCTCGCCGTCTCACGGTGGCTATTTTTATTGGGCCCGGTCGCGTCCATGTTTTTGGATGATGTGAAGCCGTGTTGGATGTGTATCTCGGGGTGATGGATATGATATCTCGGCCCTGCGTGAGGGCTGGTGGGGGTTTGGAGAGAGAGCAGAGCTCTGGTGTGTGGTGTAGAGATCAGTGGTATCCCACCTGCTGCTGCTGTTGTCACAGACCTGCTTGATCACAGGGTTTGATTCTGCTCACAGATGGGCTGCTAGCTAGCCTGCTCTCCTTTAAACTGCCAGCACAATCTGTCCATCTATCTATCTATCTATCTATCTATCTATCTATCTATCTATCTATCTATCTATCTATCTATCATTCTGTCTATCTATCAATTATGGGACGATACACCTACCTCCCAATTCGATACTATCACGAAACTAGGGTGCCAATATGACATGTATTGCGATTTTTTTAAAGAATTTTGATTATACAAGTACATATATATATACATATATTGCGATTCGATATTGCTATGTGTTGCGATTTTTGTTTTATTTTTAACTCTAGACCATGGGAAAGAGTTGAATGATGTCTACACTTAATATACAGACTGTCACAATTAAAAAAACACACATCTTAGCAGTCACTTGCGATTCGATATTACAATTTATTGTGATTTTTGTTTACTTATTAAAGACTGTTATGAGAATAGTTGATTAAACCCTTAAAAGAGACTGCATATGATGAGTCATATTAACAAAAACAATGCATCACATCTTTCTAAACTTTTATTTCAGGAGCATGCACATACACAGTGTATATTTAAAGTACCTTGAACCATGAAACTTTAAAGTACCAAAACCCTGAACTTGCACATGAATGTAATAGTCTGTCTGTCTATCTATCTATTTATCTATCTATTGTTCTATTTTTCTATCGTTTTATCGTTCGTTCTGTCGTACTATCATTCTATCTATCTATCTATCTATCTATCTATCTATCTATCTATCTATCTATCTATCTATCTATCTATCTATCTATCTATCTATCTATCTATCTATCTATCTATCTATCTATCTGCCTGTCTGTCTGTCTGTCTGTCTGTCTGTCTGTCTATTTATCTATCTATTGTTCTATTTTTCTATCGTTTTATCGTTCGTACTATCATCGTACTATCATTCTATCTATCATTCTATTTGTTGTCCATTGTTCTGTCTGTTTCTATCTCTTTATCATCCTATTGTTTGGTCATATTTCTATCATTCTGTATATCTTACGTTCTACCCATCTATGGTCTGTCATTCTGTAAGGCCTATAGACATTTTAACTTCAAGGCTTTTTAAACTTTCAAAAAAGATTTTGTAAAGCCAGAATGGGATGTTTTCTCTTGACAAACTTTGCTTTTCTATTTTAAAAAAGTTACGAATTTCAATCTAAATTCTACCTCCTCAAAATCAAGTTGCACTTTCAGTTGAGTTGAAAGGCATTATCGGTTTAGCGGCGAACAGCACACAGCCCTGCTCCTCACGCTGAACCTGAATGTCACTGCCCTTCACTGCCGCCCCGCTGTGATGACCTCACACAGTCACTGCGTCTGTAAATAATACCGCTGCGCATTGCTTTGAAATGACAGCGTCCCTCTGCGTCTCATAAATGATACTGTCACGCGCCTTCCATTATTGAGGAGGCTTGCGGTTCCAGCTTCACCTGCGGATAGACCAGTTGCGTAAATTGCGTAAATCTCCCGGTTCTCTGCTTCTCGGCTCGCCAGCGTGCACGGAGTCTTACTAAGCCTCGAAACTGCATAACACATGGACAGTTAAGCTATGGGATGTGTAATTAAACAGAAGTGAACACAAAGGGCCCAGGCAGTGTGTGTGCATGTGTGCGTGCCCTGCCACGGAGCGCAGGTGGGTGGCAGGGAGCACGGAGCTGCGAGAAGAGGCCAGGTTAAGCTTGCATTACAACTCATGAATCATTCAGATCACCCTGCTCAACAAGTGCACGCCGTTCTCACATTCTCTCGCGCACGAATGTGGTTTTTAAAATAAATAACAGCTGAAAATGGAGGTATAGTAATTTAAGAACTTTCAGTAGGATCAGGGTGTTGTGCAAAAACGAGGATAAGAAGCAAAGAAATAAATGCAAGACGTATCCTTTGAGGTGTGCCCCTGACCTCCCTGCATCACTGTGGTCGTATTCACCGCCTCGACTGCAGCAATAAGGAGGCTTTATGTGCACTGAGCCTGGAGCCATAGCGTCAGGAGCTGAGGACCTCTGCACCAGGAAATGCTTTAGGGATCTGCTCTTTTGCACAGTCAGTCTCCCACGGACTCCGGGAGACCATTTTATCTCCAGTTGCTAGGATAACAACTCTAAGCTTCCAGCAGTCAGAAGGGCTGCTGGGCCTTTCTTTGTCAGACAAAAAGAATGCAACATTTTATGAAGGGGTTTGTTATTTAAAAAAATATATGCTTCATTCCAGATCTGAGCTGTTTGTTTGTTTTTTTACATTTATACATTTTCTTTTTAAGTTATATTTTTGGAGTAGTCCAAGATAGGGAGGGAACCCTTTTTTATCGCTAGGGTTAAAAAGACAAAGAAATCATGGTTCGGCGGGGCAAGGTACTAATGAAACGGTTAAATTAGATAAATGAGAAGTGCAAGGGCCACGGCGACTCTGACTGACTGCGTCCTGCCAGGATTAAGTGGACTACTCCTGTTCTCTTTGTGCACTTTTCCCAGCAGCACAATTGGGTCCGAGTCGCAAGCACAAGTGCTCCGCAAAAAGCCGCACAGCAGCCACTTTCGGTCTCCATTCTTTGGTCACGGCGAGACACGCTGGCCTGTAATTACAGGCCTCTTTCAGTCACCCGCAGACCCTTCAGTCTGACCCCAGACACCTTGACAACACCTTGCCTAACAAGATCTGCGAAATTCTGCAGAATTTTAGTTAAACAGTCGCTATGCTGCTTTTATCAGACAATTGGTTTGGTTTGTTTGGTCTTCATTCAAAGTGCAGCAAATGAGACTTCAGTTTTGAAGAAAACAAGACTTGTATATCTATCTATCTATCTATCTATCTATCTATCTATCTATCTATCTATCTATCTATCTATCTATCTATCTATCTGTCTGTCTGTCTGTCTGTCTGTCTGTCTGTCTGTCTGTCTATGGTTTTATCGTTATATCGTTCTATCATTCATTGTATCTGTTGTTCTGTCTATCATCTTGTCTATCTGTTGTGTCATTCTATCTAGCTTCTATCATTCTCTATCTGTCAATCTTTCTTCCGTCTAGGTGCCCATCCCTCTGTCTGTTACTCTGTATGTCTTTATGTCTATTTCTGTCTGTCGTTATATTGTTCCATAAGTTCACAATGCCTATAAACCTTCAAAACTTTTTTAAAAAACTTAAAACTTATTAACAAAAGTAGCTTTTCTAGTTAAAAATCTTTTAATTCTACCTCCTCACATAAAGTTCTGCATGATGTTTGCTACCTCAATTCAATTAAGCGGCTGGACTAGTGTTTAAAGTTTTTCTCAATTGCTTTGGCACATTTTTTGAAACAGTCTTAACATTTTCTAAACTGTGAGTGCAAATGTCACAACTGTTTGCTGGAACTTCAGAACTTTTTTGCATGTCTGTAAAATGTAGTTACTCACCCAAAACATTTCATTCATGCTTCAAAACCTAGTTATCGTGTCAGTAATTTGGCCAAGGCCACCAAAATATAAAGTATATCGTTTGAGCCACACTGGTAACAAATGTTTAGTTGTTTTTTCACCATGACCAAAAATCTGATATTTGTTGAGAAGAGTCAATAGTACATAGAAAAAAAATGATATGAACATTTGTATTTATACAGTACATTTATTTTTGTACGGATGTATTACATGTAAAGTGAAATCTTGCTTGTCCAATTACTGTACATTTCATATTTCTTATGTTTCCACAAATACACAAAAATAAAAAATAACATCCATAAAAATAAATATTCTTGGTGGACATCCTGTCGCTCTTGGTGGTCAGGCCAAAGATTTTCAACAACATCACATCTGATGTTTTCCATTGCCATGCACCGGGAAAAAATCTCCTTGAATACCGCACACATCCCCTGCAAAGATCCGCTGTGATGTCCTCACATTCAGCATTCATGGCATCCAACAGAGACATCTGATCTTGTGCTCTACATATATGATCTACATATAAATGCTCCCAAACTTGATTGGTTAAATGGTTGATTCAAATTGTATTGCAATTATAAGTCATTTGCCAATTTAGCAGACATTACAAACAATGTCAATTTCTTTGAGTTAAAAAGCTGACTTTTATTTTGACGGGTAGAAGTGAACTGAGGGGGCAGTAATATGCATTTGAAGCGTCTAAGCTGCCGCAAATCACAGAAGGAGGAGAAGAAGAAGAAGACGGGTAGAAGTGAAGAGCTTTGCGTGTCAGTGTATTTGACAATGGTTTTCTCAAATAAAATGATGAAAGGATTATTAATTGTTCTCTCTGTGTCAGTGAGGCTCTCAGTGTTTGTCCTCAGATAGCGAGACAGCAGACGCTGTTAAACACTATGAGTGGCGCCAGCGTGCATTCTTGAGTATGTAGTACACGACACAGCGCCGCTCCCTCAAAGAGAGAAACGCAAAACAAGCAGATTATATTTTTATGTAGCAGTGTTTATTTCGCTTTAATATTCACAGACACTAGACCATGTCGTGATTTGACAGCTTCTGTTTTTGATTTATTCATCAAACCATCAAACCGTTTTATGTGACATCTGCATTATAAATTCATTGTCATGACTGGATTCTGGGATTCAATACGCATCACGGAAATCATAAGGCTTTAAAGTTTAACCTTAAGTTATAAATGGGACATAACCATATCTGCACAGAGGGATGGTGTTCTGAAATATAGGTAAACATGTTCGATGTGTTTCCTCTTTTTTTGCAGCCGCTTTGTGACCACAGTTTTTGTGAACTGCGTCTATCCTCGAGGACAAATAAGCGTTCGTCTTTTCTATATTCAAATTAACGTTATTCCCATACTGCCAATTTTGATTTATATTTCGACGTGGGATATAGATTAGAGATAACGGCCTCTGTCTCTGATGGTGTCTCCGCTGCACGTGTGGTGGAGCAAGAGAACAGTTAAGTGGAAAGTTGTTGTCTAGGTGCAGGTGAGAAACTGCTTCTTTTGTTTTCTCCAAATACCGTAGATAAGCAAATGTACACGGTATGGTAATCGTACGTGTTTATATCGTGATATATCGTCATACCGATATATCATTACAACCCTAATATACAAGCCATATGCAATTCGTTGTTGTGCAAACTGCAGACAATTGTACTTACTGTTTGCACACATGTCCCAAAGCATTTTAAATTTGCTCAAATCAATAAGAAATTCCAATCTGATGTGAAAAAGAAGCTAATTGTTCAGAAATTTGAACTCATTGTTTAGAGAAAAAAAATGTAATTCGAGAATTGAGCCAAAGCAATTGAGAAAAACCGTAAAAGGCACTGTCTGTTCATTTCTAAATGGCCCACAGCCCTGCTATAAAGACTTTGTTTGTTGTTAGGAAAAGAGGCACCGGACTGTTTCGGGCACACATGAAAGCACAGCCCAGGTTAGTGTGTCACACAGCCTGTGCTCCAGGCTGCTTACGTGGCCTACTTCCCACTGTGGTCAGTGGGTCGGCTGTCCCGGAGTGAACCCTTTTCACTCTGTGGCCTTCCTCAGTCTAATGATACTTAGAGCTTAATTGCTCTGGACTTTACAATTATGCCAAGGCTTTAGCGCACTGCTCCTTTTGCAGCAGCAAAAACATAGTACTTCTTCCCCGCTTTAATCCAGGCGTTGAAAACGGAGCCGTTGTTGCAGAATTATTGCAGTTGTGTCAAATTTACAGTAGTACAGTACATCCCCGATTGCTCAGCCTGTGGGCAGGGATTGTTCTCCCAAGAAAGAGGTGGAAGGGATGAGAGAGAGAAAGAAAGAGGCTGCTGTTGGCCCACAGGGACAGAGGGGTCGCGGCAGAGCAGACAAGAGGAACACACTTTTTTTGTGGGGGTGTTGTGTTGGTGGAGAGGGGGGTCAGTGCGAGGGCAGCGCTGAGGGAAGATGAAGGAAACGCCACAGGCTGACAGCCACACAGGAAGTACATAACAGTCAAACCTAGCGAAGACCCCCCCAAAGTTACCCTCCCTTGTATCGCCCCCAGCCCACTTTGGGAAGTTCTCAGTGTGGTTTTTGCCTTGTGATCTCCACTCTGATGTGATGGGGGAGGTGGGGGTTCAGTCGAGGAAATCCAAAACTCAACAGCAGGCATCATTGTCTCAGATGATGTTAGTCTATATGTCAAACCTGCTAGAGATGTTAAACATACCTTCATGAAGAACAAAAGAGGCATGGAAAAGCTACTCTCAGAGTTAGACGCTTTATTTGGTTTCGAGCATTGTCCTTATAGGTTTCCTCTTGTTTATTTATTTTAGTTAATAAATGATGATTATAATAATTGATGATTTGGAATTTTGGGAAACAAATAAGATGTAGAATCACAATTCAGATTTAAGGAAGTAGAATGAAAATATAGCTTCAATTAATAGTTTTTTAATTAACAAAATAGCTGTTTTAACTACATAAAGAAGGATTGTCAAGGCCAATGTTTGACAAAGCCATGTTTTGATGTTTGAATACGTTTTTAAAAAGTCTTACAGACAGATAAATAATGTGTGCAGAAATAGGATTAATTTATATAAAATGATGCTCTTTTTTTATTGTATAATCTTTTTATTTGTTATATTTGTATTTTATTTAATCATTTATTTTATATTTTATCAGTAATTTTATTTTATTAGTATTGTTTTATTCTATTTATTTTAGTTTTTTATCTGTATAATTGTAATATTTCATTTAATATTGACATTAATTGTATTATATATTGCCAATGTAATAATATATGTAGAGAGTACTTTATTTATTATTTCATATTTACATGTATGCATTTAGCAGACGCTTTTATCCAAAGCGACTTACAGTGCGTTCAGGCTATGCATTTTTTTATGAGTACGTGTGTTCCCTGGGAATTGAACCCACAACCTTTTGCGCTGCTGACGCAATGCTCTACCACTGAGCCACAGGAAAATGTATTTAACTTAATGGAAAAGCACTCAATTTCCCAGAATGCTTTTCCTGTTGATTTTTTTTTCTAAATCTATATTTTCTAAATATCTCTAAAAGTAATTGAATGGAGCTTTTCTCCAGTAGCTTGCATTTTATTTCTTAGATGTTTAGCAGTTACAGCTGGAGAAGCTGTTTTTAGCCATTCTTCTTTAGTTTCTCAAGCTCCTCTTGGTTTTTTTCAAATCTTGATTATTTCAAGATCCGCACTGTAAATCTAATCTTCACTTCTTGGTTTATTTATATAGGCTATAAAGTCCGTGGGCCCTAAAATATCTCATGAGGCCTGACACTTATTCATAAGCACGTGTGCACGGATGCATGTGGGGCCTCCGAGAAAGTGCTTTCTCTGTGTTTGGGTCACATTTTAACACCCAGGTCACAGGGGTCAAATGCGCCTGCTGTGGAGCAATCTGGGTCAGCGCGGCAGTGACGGAAAGAGCTGGAGAAGTTGTATGTCACAGGAACAGGTGGCCCTCTTTGACACTGTGCTCAGTTTAGAGCGGGGCCAGGGGAACCGGAGTTTATGACAAAGCTTCAGTTCGGGACAGCTATTTTATCCTGCAGCAGCTAGTTTTCCAGCTCGCCCTGGCCTTTAGCTCGACAGGCTCATGTAGCTGTTTAGCCTTTATCATAAGCTGTGTAGCTAGTCTCTTTGCCTGGAGCTATTATTATTCACGAAGGAGATCAGAGTGTGTAGGGAAGTGTTTGGGGGTGGGGGATGCTCGCAGGAGTCCACTTTGGCTTGCAGATTAACAACAAACCAAATCTTGGAGCGAGTCACTGTCTGCAGTGAAGAGTTGTGGTTGGCGCTGCACAACGGGCCTTGGAATATTTGATTCAACTTAAAAAGCTTGTAGGAAAGCGAGAGGGAGAAGGAAAGAGCTGGCTTTCAGGAACAACTGTGATGTGACCCAAACTCACACCGTCTCATCTGTGTGCCAGATTAATGAGCTCAGTTTGGTTTCTGATTCATAAACTTTCAATATAGATTTCATTTTATTCTGTTTGATTCAGATTCTTTAGGTATATTTCATCTCCGTATTGGCTGGGTATTCATTCGGTTCTTTTTGATTCTGATTCACAAGCGTGATTGATTTATATTTATTTGATTTACATGTAGATTTTTTCAATTTAGTTCTGATTTTCATGCTTTTGATTTATAAACTCTTGGTTCCAGTTATGATTAGATTCCAATTTTGCCTCTTTATACTTATCAATACAGATTTCCTGATTTGATTGAGATTCACAAGACCAAATCAGTTTAATTCAATTCTGATTCATAAACCTTGGATTCCAATTTCAGTACAATTCTGATTAATTTACATATATTTCCTCTCAATTTGGCTATGTATCTTTTCTGATTCTTTTTTTATTCTGATTCACAAGCTTGATTGAATTAGCTCAAAATATTTGATTGATAAATTCTCGATTCCATTAATGATTTGATTCTGATTCGGTTGGGTATATTTCAGCTCAGTATGGCTAGGTATCATTGCTGATTTTGATTCTGATCACAAGCTTGATTTTGTTCAATTTAATCAAATTCAAATTGGAATTAAATTAAATCTTATCCCAATTCATAAGCTTTCAATATGTTGCAATTTTTGATTCACTTATTTTTTTTTGGCTCATTATGGTTATCAATAGAGATTTCCTCATTTGATTTATTGTGATTAGCATGCTCATTTTTATCCAATTTGATTGAATTCCTGGCTCAAAAGCTCCTGGTTCTGATCTGGATCTATCTGGGTATATTATAATTATAATGTTATTATTCAAATGTTTATATTGTAATTCTGACACTTATATAGAACAGCGTTTCAGACTACTTCAAAAGTAACTGTATTCAGTAAAGAACCAGGCTCATTGGAGTCCTTATTCCATGAGTCAGATTACACTGCTTCCACTCTGTTTTTGATTCACTAAAAATAATCATTTCACAAGAGTCATTTTTTTGTGAATAATTTAGGCTACACAGTTTGTGCTGTATATTTCCCTAAAAACAATCAGCCCAAATTAGTGATTTGTTCATGAATTGGGCTACACGGCTCATCCTGTCAGTTTTGGGTTCAATGAAAAGAGTCAGCTCAAAATAATAATTTACTTGTACTTCAGAATTTTCTAATCATGCAATGTGTTTGAGATTCACTAAAAAGAATCAAAAACTCATGAGAGTTGTTTATCTTTTTGTATTGTTGGCAAAGTCTCAAAGCAATGTGATATGGTCTTTATCAGTTAATGTGCATCATACTCCAGACTCGGAACGGCGATTCCTCTTGGTAAGGAAGAGAGGATCAGTCAATAGACTCTCGTCAACCTCATTTGCTCTGCTGATGGATAATAAGACGGCTGTTCCTTCCATCTGAAACCTGAGCTCCTTTGCATTTTATGGACTCGCTTTTCTCCATTAATGCTCTGGTTTATTTTTGGGCCTGGTTTTTGCTTGTTAATTAGGTATACAGAACACTGGCCAATTCAGGGAGCTGTGTAGGAGAAGAGGCCAAGCATCTCCTTCAGGAAGAGGCCAAGTAATCCGAAAAACTTGTTCTGCTCGTATAGTATCTGCTCTTCCGTAGCCTAAGTTTTTGTTTCGGATTACTTGGCCTCTTCCTGAAGGAGATGCTTTCTGGCGCAGTGAGAATTTGAAATGTTCTTGAGTTGTGAGGAAGCCTCTTTCCATAGGCTGGGATCGTTAATGTGAGGTCGTCCCCCTTCCCAGCTTTCGGCCAGCATGTTATTTATTATTCAGTGAGAGCTATTACTGTGGATAAGAGGCTCCTCTCAGGCCTGTATCGATTGCTTTAATTGCTCCAAAACATTGTCAACTCTTAAGATAGATATTAAAGAAAGAGCCTTCCAGCATGCATGACAATAAGACGCAGTGGAAGGGAGGGCCAAGTCAACGCCGTTCAAAAAATGTCCCTCGCCGCCGTGTTTCTCTGATAACGTAATCAATAACATCTTGTGAACATAAGCATTCGCTCTTGTCGAGAGGAGACTAAAAGAGCCGCATCCAGCGCCTTCCCATGCTGAATCGATACGGTTTGGAAAAGAAGGCTGCAGTAGGATGGTCAATGACGTGAGACGTTTTTGATTTCTTTATTCAAAATTGCATTAAAAAGGCAATTGATTTAGACGATGATGTATGTACCTCTTCTTTGAGCATGTTTCTTTGTTTTTTGTGTTGCATACATTTTGAGGCTTTTTATGCCTAAAATGTAAATATAAAATCGAATAATTATTTATTATGCGTTTCATATAAAGATTTTTTTTTTATAAAATGTATTAAGTTATTAGTGCTGTCAAACGATTAATCGCATTCAAAATAAAAGCTTTTGTTTATATAATATTTGTATTTGTGCTGTGTATATTTATTATGTATATATAAACAAACAGATGCATGTATATATTTCAGAAAAATATGTTATGTTTGTATATGAAATATATTTATTTATAAAATAAATGATATGAATCTAAATATAGAAATACATATTTCAAAATATATGCATGCATGTGTGTGTGTGTGTGTGTGTGTGTATTTATATATATATATATACACATAATAAATATACACAGAATACACACATATACTCTGCAAACAAAAACTTTTATTTAGATTAATCGCTTGACAGCACTAAAAAATATAATTTTTAATTTCTTTAATTTATTTTTTATTATTTATTTGTATTATATATATTAAATATTTTTTACATTTACATTATTTATATAAAAAAACTACTTTGCACCAAATGTCATGTGAGGCAACCAAAATGCAATCATAAATAAATATATGCATAAATATAAGCTCAACTCTTTTTGTAAAATGTCATGCAGTTTGATGCTACATGAACATGTAACCTTTCTTGAGAAATTGTGCATGTTTTTAAAACTACCAGTAATATTTGGCATGCTTTTAAATATATTTTTGGCGTTTTTGCTTTATTATGAAATGACAATCATTAGACAGGAAGCAAAGTGGGAGAGAGAGGGGGGACGGGATCAGGAAAGGTCTACAAGCCGGGACGGTTCGCAACGGAAGCGCAACGGTGCTATATGTCAACACGCTACCAACATTTTTCCTTTCCTTTACCGCCGGCACTCTTATATGTCATTGACCCAGTGGGTTCGTGACTCTTTTAAAGGCCACAGTGTGAAACGCAAAGACGAATGCATCACCTGTGGAGCCTCAAATCACCCATAATCTGCCATCTCTAATCTCAGCTGCCCATGCTCAGTCTGTAAAACCAGATGGAGCGGCACAATCGTTTACTGTTCGTCATGACTCTCTGATCTCTGATCTCGATTTCCAAACCTTGCTGAGGTCAGCCGAGGCTACGTGCCCGTTGCGCATCAGAAACGTAGACTCCCGTGCCAAGCAGCACTGCTTACTGCATGACGTCCTCCTCGCTCGCTTTGCGTGTGAATTCCAAGAGGAAGAGGGACGTTTTGAGAGTGCAGAGAAGGAAGACGAAGAATAAAAGTGTTTAAATAGAATGGAGGAGGTGGAGATTAACATTGAGCTTTAAACGTCTCCCAAGTAGCACAGAGAAGCTTAAAACTCTGGTCCGTCACACTCGCTGTCTGAACGATTTAAGAGCTGGAGAAGAAATGGTAGAAAACCTGTGTATTAAATGCACAAATTTCAACTAATTTAACTGTGACTAAATACACACCAAAGTGTGTTGCTTTGATACGACTGTTCAGTCGGGGACGCATGTCAAACTTTCAAGGCGAGACAAAGACCTCTTTGTGTGCCGGATCTACATGTTTAGACCTCGCGTTATCAACTGGATCATTTAATTGCATTTCGTTCCTCAGAGGACCAGCTCTGATGGAACCCTGGCAGACTGCGGTCCTTGATTAATCCCTGAGTTAAACACCGTCCACGTCCTGCCCAGCTGGACCCGTCCTGCTGCTCCCTCTGTCCTCGATTACCCACTTTGAGATGGAGAGGAAGTGCACAGGTGCGATTTACTAAAGGAAATCCACGGGTAATCCAGCAATCCTGTCTGATTAAAGCTATTAGCCTGACTTCCCGAGACAGGAAAAGATGGAGAGGCCCAACTCCATCCCCCAACCCTAACCCTGCATGCTTCTGTGCGAAGGGGCACCCAAGGCTCGACCGGCTCGGGTGGCACGCCTGACCCCATCTGGTTGCACGGTAACCTCACTCACTCTTGGATTAGTGGACACAAAGCGGCGTTCCCTCGCCCCCGATTGTCCTACCCTGCAGCGCCCCTTCCTATTAGTTTTCAATCATATGGTCCATCGGTCATGTGATTAATAGCGGGTCAGCTGTCTCTAAGAGGGCCGGTCTTGTGGAATGTCAGATAGTGGACTGTCTGTGGGGGGCTAGCAGGTCAGGGACTCTCTTTCGCTCGCTTTCGTTCTCTGGGACAAAGTTAAGTGGCATGGCTTACAGGGTTCACACGCGTGCCATTGTCAAGTTTATAGACAGTTTAAACACCTTTAGTCTAGTCTCAGGGCCACGATACTGGCCAAAACCATACTTCTTGCTGTTATTAAAGGAGCTTAGTTCCCAGTACAGAAAAAGTGGAGCAATATATCAAACTTGGTGCTTTTGCAGTCAGTCTTTCTGGTCTCTCGATATAATTTTGGGTTCAAATTTCAAAGCTCAAAGTGCCGCAAATAGTTAGATCTTTCAACACCACTTGCACTAATTGGGTCTCTTTTTGGGCAAAAATTATAGTGATGCAACTAAAAAGAAAATTATTGCCGAAAACCAAAAATGTTAAGTAATATGTATATAACCAAGTAATAAATAAGTAATGTAAAAAACAAGCACACATACACATATATAATCCAAGAATTTATAAAAATACATTAATTTACGTTAAGTTATATATATATATATAATTGTATTGTATTTTTAATATAGAGAATTATCTCTCTCTCTCTCCCTCTCTCTCTGTGTGTGTATATATATATATACACACACACAATTAAAAGACAGTTATATAATTATATATCAATTTGGGCGAATATAATAAATTATATAAAAATAAAATTATAAAATAAAATTCTCTCTCTCTCTCTCTCTCTCTCTCTCTCTATATATATATATATATAATTTTGTGCAAATGTAATAAATTACTACTTGTTTGATTATTTTCATTTAATTTTAGATATAATACTATCTACATTTTATACAAATTATTATTATTATTATTACTATTATTATTAGCCAACAAATTAAAAAGCATGTTTGACTTTTTGGTCACCATTTGCATGAAATGCAATTGCAGCCAGGATCCATTAAATTTGTGATCCATAACAAAATGTATTCTCTATTTTCTGTATTTCTCCATGTTGGCCTAAATGTTATTGGATTTCAAAGTTTTAACAGTGTCTGTTTACATTTTCGTCCAAGCATTTCATCCTTTTTTTTCTCTTCATGCAAGAAACCCAAAAATGTCATTTTGCAGCCAAAATTTGTCTAAATTTAGAAAGCAGCCTGAACTTCCACACAGGTCCCATAAGCATAGCCGTTTCCTATCTTGAGACTGAATCGCACCAAGACACTGTTTTCTTACATCAAGTGGCTCAGAAGTGCACATCAGCGGTTTCCACCCACAAGAGCGCTTTCAACCATCGGTCCCGCGATGTTCTCTTCACCCCGCCATCCTCGGCGCTTGCTCTCCAAACCCAAAGCATCCAAAATATTTGAGAATGACCTTATAAAGCTGCTCGTGAGAGTGCCTGGGATAATTTATATATAAAATGTGGGCTTTGAAAAATTGCCATTTCCATCTTTAGGTGGCCGGGGCTCTCCATTACCAAAATGGGCTGAGTCACCACACCATGTGAATCTTAATAAGCAGCCTGCCCACAGCCTGGACCGCCTTGTCTCTTTTCCCCTCGCTCTCTTTCTCTCCCTCCCTTCCTCTCCAGATCAGATGAAGCTGACTAGCTACTTTTTCTTTTACTCCTTTTGATTAATAGTTTTACGGATATCTGAACAGAGCAAAGTTTCTCGAACAATACCCGTTTCGGTTGGATCTTCGTCTTGCGTTTTTGCGCATGTGCCATTGTTTCGCATTCAATAATAGATTGCCTTTTGTCTTTTTATTAAGAGCCTTTTAAGAGTCAGAGAGTGCGACGTCAATGTTTAATGTCGATGTTTACTCTTCATTTAATGAAAAGACTAAAGCGCGCTCTGCCTTTGCAAATTGCCGAGCTGGAGAAACGTGGCCGATTCCGATATGGTTTGAATTAGTTTGTGTTTGTGTTTGTGTGCGCACATGGTAGAAGGCATCGGGCCAGCGCCGAGACAAAGGGCTCTGGAAATGTGTCGAACACAAGCTGTGGTTTTCCCTAGTCTCCCACTTTCCCTTTCCCTCTCGCGGCTGCCTCCCTGACCACACATTTCCCCCGTCACCGCAGCCCGAGTCAGAGCCAAACACAAACAGCCCCCCTCCGCGTTTCCAGCCCGATAGGATGTCGTCACAAATGTATATAACACCGAGAATACTCTCTCCATTCTCAGCCCAGACAGGAAAAGCAGTTTCAAATCCCCTCCAACAATAATGAGCCTAACACTGGCGGATCAGCCGCCTTATCCCAGCTAAGGTCATTAGCGTGCCGGAACAAGTCGTTCTCTGCGCTGTAAGTACTTTACAAGGGAGAGCAGCTGTTTGACAAATCGTTGAAATTATTTCTGTCGTAGGTCTTTACTTAAATAAGATTTTTGATGGATAAAGGAAGCCCCGTAACATCCGCAATTAATAGCTAATTGCCATCATTTTCCTAGCGGTACTGCATCATTAACATCTGCATCCAACAGGCTCTCCAAATTCGGTTCTCCACCCTGGGAAGGCGGTCACTCGCTGTGATTTCATATTTTTAGTAAGCACGTTTCATCCGTCCCGTAACTTGGCATAATTCAGCCAGACCGGCCAGTTCTGCCTCTAAAGACTGTTAGCATACGTTTGCCCATTTCCTCCTCTTGCAATAATGATTTAGCACTAACCCGAAGGAGTGCACTGGCAAAAGAAGAGACGAAACTGTAACCTTGCTTAAGGGCTGATAGTGCAGCCGGACGTGCTTTGTGGAGGTTCAAGAAGAGAAGAGAAAAAAGATAGTGAAGAGAATGATGCTGATTGTGAATTTTTACAGATAATTTACAATGCTTTATTACTCTGTGTTCAGCACTTAATAGTCGCATTAATTAAATACGAAATTACTTTGAACTTGGAATGAGTGTAATGTTTAATCGGATGAGTAGTTATAGTTTGTGGCCGCTTCTTTCATAGCTTGAATACATTGGGAAAAATATTGTTAATAATAATATTTTTTTTTAAAATACATACATAAATAATTTGAAATTATTAATAATTTATATATTAAAAAAAATGTTTTATCAAATTGATATTCTGGCTTCTCAGTTATTTACAATTTTGATAATGTATTTTTATTATTTTAATAAATAGTAATTATAATATTTTTTTATTAAATTACAAATAATATGTCATATATTTTAACTTTTTTATACTCTCTCTGGAACTTAATAATTGTTATTAATAATAAATTATTCAAATGTCATATAATCAAATAGATATTGAGACTTTTCTATAACTCAAATTAATTATTATTATTTTTTCTATTAATAATGACCAGTTCTAATTAATTATTATGTGTATCAGTTATATTTGTATTACTAAATTATAAATGTATTTAAGTCAAACTGATATTCTGGCTTCTCATTGGGTCTCAATTATATATAACTAATTTTAAATTGACAAATGTATTGTTAATTTACATGTTTAATCAAAATGATAATCTTTCTGAAACTCAACTATGTGTAATTAATAATACAAATGAACTATAACTATTATTAATGACCAATGTTTGATGATTTATGACATTCTGACGATTATATAGTAGTAATTATTCTAATTATTTATACTTTTATCAATAATAATATGTATTAATATACAAATTATTAAAATGAAGACAGACATATTATTGTAGCCTGATTATTCAGAAATTTTACAATTTTGCAAATTCTAAATTGTTAATAATAAAATGATACTAATCATAATTTGCGTTCCACCTTGTTACATCTTCAGTAGCAGGGTCTCGAGCATGTTATTATCAGCTCGTGTGTGTGCTTGCACGAGTGGAGGTGATCGTAGCTCGGCACAGTCTGTTATTGTCAGCTCCTGTTGTACAGATGCGTCTGCAGATGGGATTCCTGTACCTGCCTGCATAGCTAATGAATCCGAATGGCATTCCCCCTTATAAAGCATAAATATGTAATTTGTTCAGCTGTTGTAATGAAATATGTATGTGTGAAACAGTGATTGTTTGGGTCATTAACAGCATGCTACTGTATATTAGCAACTTAGTGCTCAAGAACAACAGGAATAAATCCGTAATAGCTTGAAAAATTCATCAGAGGGAGGCATTGTGGACGGGGAGACAGACTGCATCCCGTCTTCGTCACGCTTTGAGTATTCCGTCTGAACTGAGGGCATGAGGAGGAAGACAGAGATCCCTCGATCAGATGCCATTACGTCTGCCCCAGGAGAAGATGACACTGATGTCCTTTGTGGAACGGCAACGATTACGACTCGACCGAGCAGGGGTCTGACATCCGCGTCTTCATTCGCAGGTGTTTACCTGTTAACCGTCAAACCTGGCCTGGCAAAAGTAAAAGAGTAGAGGTGCGAGAGGGTTTTATAAGCATCTTTTTTAATAGCCATGGTCCTGTCGTGAGGCCGCTCTGAAAGATAATCAGCTTGACCCGGCCCCTGCGGTTGGTGGAAGGGATCTATGGCAGGGTTAATTCCATCAGGCACAGGCCTCTGGGAAAAGAACATTCCACCGTTATCCTCTTTCATATGAGTCACTGATGCCTGGGAAGCCAGAAGACATGATGTGATTAGCCCCTGCACCTCTTAATGCCAGCGCCACTCGCCCAACAACAAAACAAACACTGAAAAAGGTACCCTCCCAGCTGGCATCTCTCGCCCGGCTCACCTGACCTGGGCTAATGCCTCCAGCTGGTCCTAGAAGTTGTCGTACAGATTGCGAATCAAATTAAGTCGCTATAAGACGTAATCAGACTTTTCCAAACCCTAATCTTCCAGCATGTAGATTGTGTCAAGCTTTTGGGAAACCTCACAAGGGCACTCGTGTTGGCCTGTCATGTGCTCGGAGGATTGTATCCAAACTTTGTCCATTGGTTGAGGATGCATCGGCTTTCCTAAATTGATTCGCCATTGTTTACCTGCAATAAAAGTTAATGCGATTAAAACGCAAGTTTGATATTGCCATGGTTGCACCGATGTAAAATAAATCATATTTCATAACACATATTGTTTATGTATTTCTAGTGAACGCAAAGCAGCCTTTTAATGAATCAAAACATACAGAGCAACCAGCGAAGTCTGATTCACATACAGATGACAGATCATGAAGTAGTTTATTTTAGTGATTCAGAAACATACAGCACGACCAGTGAAGTCAGATTCATAAAGCTCTTATTATGATCCAGTTTGATTTGGGTATATCTAATGAGACCTGTCTTTTTGAAATAATAATTTAAGAATTGATTCATAAGGCGAATGTTTTGAATGAATTAGACTTCACTGATGTGGAGACTGACTCATGAGCATATTACTCGTATGAGCCAGTTCTTTTTAGTGAAACAAATACATAGAGTGTAACCAATGTAGCCTGATTCCCAAACAAATGACTCTCATGAACTAGTTTGTTTTAGGGAAACACAAAAATACAGTGTGACCGGTGGTCCGAGTGTCAAAACAAATCACTCTAATGATCCAGTTCTTTTTAACACCCCAATTGTAGGCTGATTCGAAAGTAGATGACTCATATGAGTCAGTTTGTTTTAGTGAATCAAAACCATACAGCGCAACCAGTGAAGTCTGATCCCGAACAAATGAGCCTTATGAATCAATTATTTAATGAATATTTCGAAAATACGGGTTGCCATCTCTCATTAGATATAACCAAATCAAACTAAATCAAAATAAGAACCGAGAGCTCATGTAATTAATACCTGACCCAACAAACATGTTTCAGAGTCACCTGTTAGTGTGTTTCTTTTGCCACTGCATGTTAGCGTGTCTGTTTTGGTCTAGAAGTTGACGCAGCATCCGTCCCCATGTCACCCCCTCTGAAGGGGGTATAAGCCTTTTAATGCTAGCACTGTGCTAATGCCAGCCAAAGGAAGTGTCCTCCTTCCTCTCGGCAACTGCGCGTCAGCTTGCCGGACACAGCACAGTTAATGTTTTTTCCTGGCCCACTGTCAAAGTTTCCCCTTAACTGCCTGTACCAGCCAGTGCTTGACAAAAAAACAAGCCCGCTTCATCTGTTTCTACTCAATGCTGTCCCATTCTCCTCGTTGCCGTCTTTTTTGGATTAAGAAAAAAGTCTTAAAAAAGCATTTAAAAGAAAAAAGAGCATCAGGTTCGCTCCCTTTTTGGCAGACTTTTCCCCCCAGCCGCCATTTTAAGATTGGAGTAAGAGAGAAGCAGAGAAGGGAGGGAGGGAGGAGAGAATGTCGCTTCCAGCCCTCCTTACATGGCGGACGAATTTGCTCTGCTTCCTGACCAATAGGAGATAGTCTTGATCATGTGATATGCCACGATAGCACGGAGAGTCTCCATCTAGCACTTGGGCTCTGTCCCGTGTGTCTCCCCTCCTCTCTTTCTCTCTCTCACTTTGCTTCTGTTTTTTAAACACACTCAACCCACTCATTACTCTTGTCACAGCGCAATTAGATAAGCCAGTTCTCGTCTAGAGGTTGATAGTGATCCTTCCCGTGAGGTGGGCGAAAATTTCGTCCCATTGTAGGGATTCAGTGGAAAAGTTCAGTGCAGTCGCGCAGCTCTTGTGCCTTTTGCATTCTTCATGTTTCATGGATTTCCCTTCCTGGCCTGTGTCCAGAAAGCAAGGGATGGGGCTGAGGTGGAGGGATGAGTGAGAGAGAGAGAGAGAGAGAGAGAGTAATCCTCGATGGGACAACTTCAGAGGCCTTGAGACACCCCTTATTTATATATTTTCATAATTAAAGCTAAAATTGGACAGTGAATCTTCAAAGAAAATGGCTGTTCTGAGTTCCTTTTAGTCAATCAAAAGCATGCAGTGTGATTAGTAGTCCAATTCCTGAATAAGTGACTTATGAGATGTTTCATTTTGCACATGCAGCACAATCAGTGTAGTTCCCGAATTAATGAATCTTATGAGCCGGTTCTTTTTAGTGAATCAAAAACATACATATCAACCAGTCTATTCTGATTCTTGAATGAATGACTCATATAAGCCGGTTCTTTTTCGTTAATCGAACATACAGCATGATCAGTGTAGTCTGATTCCTGATTCCATGTTGGTAAAGGAAATGTATGTATTATGACCAATTCAGCCTGATTCCTAAAATAAATTACTCTTAGAGGCTTCTTTTTATTTTTTTATTTTTTTAGTGAGTCAAAAACATACAGCCTAATCAATTTAATGTGATTAAAAAAACTAATGACTTTTATGAGCTAGTTCGTTTTAGTGAATCAAAACATGCATTGTAATCAGTCTAGTCCAATGAAGTCCTGAATCAAATACATTGTGTCCAGTGCATTCTAAATTCCCAAACGATTGATTCTTATGATGCTTATTTTTTTGGTGAATCAAAAACATGCACCATATCCAGTTTGGTCTGATTCACAAACAAATGACTCTAATGATATGTTTCACTGCAATCAATTCAGCCTCATTTCCTAAATGAATGACTCTTAGAATCCAGTCCGAATGCCACTATGCTCTCGAAATGAATGGGAAAATACATTCTTGAAGAGCGCACGCATCCACCCAGACCCGAGGGTTGAACACACAATCTCTTTTCCTCAACTTTCTTCCTTTATTTCTTCCTCCCATCACCAGGATGACTACAGAATTGTTTGGGAAACAAATTGGCTCTGTCTTTGGGTGGGAGGTGAAGATAACACAGGGTTAAGAAGTCAGACGAGGCACTCTTGTATTCCCCCCCCCCCCCCAAAAAAAGGAAAACGATACACTGGGCCTGCAGATGTTTTGCTTCAATATCGGATCATCTCTAGTCCAATTTGCTTTAATCTCTCTCTAATGTTCAATGAAGTATTGTGTGGCGAAAAGGCATTAGGATTGATTTTTAATGGAGTACGGAATCGGATTGGAGTGGAACTGTCTGTTCTCTGTTTCCTCTGCGTCTCTTATCAATTTTAGCTTATTCTCATCTACTTTCAGTTTACAATTTTGAGTCTGTTGCATTGTTGCGTACAGCTGGCAGACCGCCGGTTCTTTCGCTGATCTTCAGCAGTGGCAACAAAGGGCTTTGTGGTTGTTTTTGTTTATGTGTCGAATTGTATTCAATTTTTTTTGCAGATGCAGTTTAAATTAAAATAATATCAACCAAACTTGTTGTTAGCCACTTTTCACATTGGGAGAGGCTTTTCGTCATTCGGCATCCAAATGCGTCGCTTGCCTAAAAACATAAACTGGGAACTTTTCCAAACCTGCCGTTTTCCTACCATTTTTCATGGTCGAGAAAAACGGAGGTGAGGAGATTACAAATCTGATGCCCCAGATGAAATTTTGGCAGTGTTTCTGGTCTCTCCCCTCCATGGTTACCTTTATAAGAAAAGCTTAAACTAGAAATATGAATATGATCTCCCATGATCCTCTCTGTTGGATAATCGGCCTCTGCAGTGACCATCCTTGCAATCCTGCTCCAGCCTGATAGCAGCTAGCGGATGATCATCTGCTTTGATCTGTTCGTTTTACCTCGGAGCTTATGGCTGGAGTCCTCTTGGGTTTGTACGGTGGAGTGGCCCGTCTGCAGATGCCTGAGGTGCTTTAACCATGGAGCTGCTTTAAGAGGATTACAAAGCCACTCATTAATATGATCAAATTCAGGGATTGATGGATAAGCCAGTGATGAGCACCTGTCAGTGAGGAGCGCCTCGGATAACTGTAGCACAGTAATACGATAAAGTGATTTCATGGCTAAGCTGACTTTACTGTTTGAATGTTTTTGATAGATCTGATTTGTTGTAGATGCAGTATTTTATGATAACAAGCCTGTATTTTTTTTTTGTTATCATCTGAATTCACAACATATTGAACTTACAGGATTTCTACCCTTCATAGATTCTGTATCGTTTCTGTCAAATTAAATATGCCGTTATGTAAGGTTGGGTACAGTATGACATAAAAATTCTCCAATTCAGTTTTATTCTGATTCACAAACTTTCAATTCGATTTGCTTTGATTTGATTCATTTATTTGGTTTGATTTTAATTCAGTTTATTTTCTTCTTCAGATTGACAACATTTCTTTAATTTTGATTGTTTTATTCCAATTCAGAGTTTCCAGTTTTGATTCAGTTTGATTTGGGTCTATTTGTTTTTATTCTGATTCGAATTCAGCACAGTTCCAATTCACAAAATCTCCTTCTGTTGATTGTAATTTTCACAAACTCTAGATTAGATTTGTTTCAGATTTTGATTTGATTTGATTCACTTATTTATTATATATATATATATATATAGAATGGCCCTGAATGAGTGTATCAACCATATTTATACTATAATTTGAAAAAATTGACCGCTGTCTACGGGGGAAAAGTATTTCCTGAAATTATTAATTTACTGATAACAATATTTAAAACTAATAATAATAACAAAGTACTATAAAGGTGTATAGAACCGCTCTTTTTTAAATAAAAAGATAGAAATATATATATGTAATTATTACAATCATCGAGTCATTAAACTGCTGTGCTTTTAAAGCATTATTGGGGCCGTTGAAATTAAGATCTTGATTAACATGAAAATCAATCAAGGCTTTTCGTTAACATTATACGTACTGTACGTTATGCGTTGTGCCATGTGTAAGACCAGAGTGTCAGTGGAGGCATTTCCAAACTCCCATGAAACACTGCTCATGAGTTCTACCCACAGCCTTTCCTCTCGTTTCACATCTGGACTGTTCCATTCTCAGTCTGTATTCCTACGCAGAATGTGGTTCCCAGGATTAAAAAAGAGGAGGAGGGTGAGGAAAAGAGGGAGACCGTCAGAGTGATCTGTGGTCTAAACATGCCCAAACTCTTGAGTTTAGAGGCTGAGCTGCTAGGGCCAAAACTGTGGAAACAGAAGCCAGGCCTGGCCAGCCTGAACACGAACATGCTGCCTGCGTGTGTGGATGGCTTGTGTTACTGTCATTCCCCAGCTCCATCCATAACCATGTCTAATGGTAACACGGTTGTGGCCGAAAACCACAGCTTTTTTGGCAAGCGCTGGAGACGTCCTCCCTAAAAACCCAGACAAATGAAAGGGCCGCTTTTTTTCTCTCCCTGCAGACAAAGAGAGAAGCTTCGGGTGATGTAGATTATCCTGAACGAAATATAGATTTTTGTCGACCCGATGCATCTTAAATAATATATTAATTAAAGGAAAAAGTTTAAGAGTCTCAAGCTCACACACTTAAGTAGATTTGGAGTAATGACTGTGGAAAGCTATTATTGGGGCGCAAAAGAGAGGGAGGGCTGGACCCAATTATGGATGGGGGTGTTGCATATTTGCTGATTTATTTGTGAAATGGCAGACAGGGTAATGACTTCTCTGAGGCCCAGTGCCTCTTCAGTACGATAATGATTGGGGTCCTTAGACAGACCACATTCTCCTTATCATTGACCACACGCACACTCGCCATAAGACGAGCTACATATGCTGGTCACAGTTCGAAAAACTGACTCCAACTCGTAAGAAAGAAAATATCTCTTATTCTGCGTGGTAGTCAGAGTCCATGAAGGATCTGAGGGAAAAAGTCCTGCACAGTTTGAGACAAAGTCTGCAGAATTCAATAGGATCTCACTGATTTCTTATCAAATTCATCCAAGACCAAAATATATAGATAGATGTTATTCTGAGGAATTTTATACTCACCGTAAAACTGATTTGTATGATTTGTAATCAATGTAGAATAACTCTCTAGAGCTATAAAGTTCACCTGAGGAAAAAAGTTGATACGCTCATGTGTCTTTTCTAGAGTACAAGATCTCAAAAATGTCCCAAACTGGGCTCAGATTTGCCAAGATACTGCTGAGATCAAAAAATTTAGATTTCAATAAGAGCTAAAGTATTTTTCATAAAATTCATCACAGGAGAGGTCTCAAGATTGGTATTTTGGCGAGTTCTGGACAATTTTTATTGCAAATGTTGGTATCCTTGTGAATTTTTGCACATTTTAAGACATTTCTGAGATCTGTAGTGGAAAAAGCATCTCAGTTAAATTTGTCTTGAAAGGTTTAATGAGAAAAGTTTGGGTTTATACAAAAATGTCTGATGTTGATTACAGAATTTGACATCCTGTTGAATCTGTGCACAGTTTGAGACCTCTACTGAGAAAAGTATTGCTTTGTCATGGAAGCTTACATTAGCAATATTTCTCAAATTTTGATGGAAGACTTTGGTATCTTGGTTAATTGCTGAGACATTGCTGAGCTCTCTACTGCACAGCATTGCTGAGATAATTTAGTCTTGGGAAATTCAATGAAAGTTCATATTGAAATCTTTTCATTGCTATCCTTTCAAATCTGAGCACAGGTTGAAACATTGTTGAGATCGAAGTCGAGGACATCATTCCTAATATTATTTCGTTTTGTAAGATCTAAAGAGGAGATATTTTAGTTCTTATTGAAATCTACAATTTTGATCTCAGACTTTGGTATTAGATAGTTTCAGATGAGATCTTTCTGTTGTAGACGTTGCTTAGATAATTTAGTATTGAAATATTTAAAGGGATAGTTCTGTCTATTAGTTCTAATAGTTCTAGATAGTTCTAATTCTGTCATTAATTACTCACCCTCATATCGTTCCAAACCGTAAGACCTTCGTTCATCTTCGGAACACAAATTAAGATATTTTTGATGATTCTGATACGTTCAAGGCCCAAAAGGGTCCATGTTGAAGACAGACACAGAAGAGCAGAAATTGCTGAATAAATTTGTTATTTTTGTTTTCTTTGCGCACAAGAATATTCTCGTAGCTTCATAAAAATCACAGTTGAACAACTTATGACAGATGGACTATTTTAATGATGTCCTTACTACCTTTCTGGGCCCTGAACGTATCACAAGATGGAACGACATGAGGGTGAGTAATTATTGACAGAATTTACATTTTTGAGTGAACTTATCCCTTTAATAAAAAATGTTTAAGTTTGTATTGGTCCTGTGGCTCAGTAGTAGAACATTGCATTAGCAGCGCAAAAGGTTGTGGGTTCAATTTCCAGGGAGCACACATACTGATAAAAAAATGCATAGCTTGAATGCACTGTAAGTTGCTTTGGATAAAAGCGTCTGCCAAATGTAAATAGCCTATCCAAGACATTGTTAAGATCTTTGTTGTAAAAATCATTTCTCAGATAATTTTGTCTTGGAAATTTTAATGAGAAATGTTTGCGTTCATATGAAAATCCGAGGTTTTGATTCCAACTTTGGTATCCTGGCAAATCTGAGCAAAATGTGTGAAATTTCAGTACGATCTCAAACATTTCTCATGAAGGATACTATCCAGATGAATTGTATACTCAACAGCCTGATTTTTATACAGATTTGATTTCTTCTGAAGTATTTGAGGAGAAACATCTGCGACAACGTTGATTCTCAAAGAAATCGAACTCTCCTAAGCTATGAAAGAGCAACTTTGAGTAAAAAAAAACTCAACGTAAGCCGTAATCAGCACATACTGTAGGTCAAAACCTCATCCGCACACGCTTGTTTGGTATCAGTTAACCCCACTAGACAAACACAGCTTGACCTCCCGTGTGTCTTGCGAATACGGCTCTCATTCATGAGGGATTAAGGAGTGTCGAGGAGAAAGTTTTGTGGTGGACTTTGAGCCTGCTAGGCATTCCTTTTCATTTCTGCCGACTTTTACTATTGCCGTTTTCCCTTTTCGACATAGCTGGATAATGAGAGATCTGTAAAACTGCTGTAAGGAATTAAAATACTTCAGGTAAATGAGAAACACATGGACATGCTTGTCGGTAACAGCAACCCCAAATCACAGCAAGAGGGGCACGTTTGTTATATATATATATATAATCACAGTGATAGCATGTGTTTATCTTTGGTTTTGGGTGAAGCCAAAGTGTTGTAGCTTGGTATTTCAGCTTTTCCAAAATAGACTTTCTGCCGTTTGAGGGTTTGTCGTGGTTTTTTTCCTCCTCTGATTATTTATTTTTCCAAGCCAAACCGCAGATCCTTAAACCCTCCTCTCTAATTCATTTAGCTCAGGCTTGCAGAAGGAAACACAGACGAGGGACTCGAAACGAGCACTCCTGATTAATACGGGCTGAGGATTAGACGTGCTCCCCGAGTGTTTATAAAATGCTGTGCTCCGCGAGGCCTGCGGTCCGGAGTGGACGGCGCTGATCAGGAGCACGTAACCACTCTTTTCAAACAAAAACAGCAGGGAAGGGAGAGAGAAATGAGCGCTCTTCACCAGCAACACCTAGCAGAGTTTAAGAGATCCTTTGTAGGTTCAGGTAAAAGCAAAAGAACAGAGGCTTGTTTGAATAATCGGTGTAGTTCGAAATTTGTTAGAACAAACTCACTAAACTGAATTCTTTGGTTTTACATCAGTGGTTCTTAAACTGTGGTCTATGAAGGTCAATGAGTTGACTGGCTAATTTCAAAAACAATTTATATTATATATATAGGGGTGTAAATCGGATGGTTTGTCACGATTCGATACAATATCAATTATCATACCTAGCGATACGATATTTGCCGATACCTCAAAAAATTATATGATACGATTACGATTCGATTCGATACAGGAGTATATCGATATTATGATATTATATACATATTTTAAACAACATCTACATTTTTATTAACTCACAAATGCAACCAAAAATATATAACATGAACATAAATCAAAAAATGCTACTATGTGCTAAAAATATTTTCTACAAATACAGATCCTGTAGTTTTGTCTGTATTTATTCATCCATGCACAAAAAAGCAGAGGAGAGCTCAATTCAGTATTCGCGCAGAGTTGACACGGCTGTCTGTGTCAGTGGCGGAGCCAGGATTTTTTCATAGGGGTGGCCAGGGAGGGGCCAGCAACCAGCCTGGGGAGGCACATAAATCTTCATTCTTTCAATGTAAAAATGTGGTTGACTATAAAATACTAGACTATTTTAGTGCCTAAAACACAGTTGAATAAAATTAATTTCTACTTAATTGTAATTGAGATATTTGTGAATTGTTGTATCACGTAATATGACAATTTTTGTATTATTCCTCATCTCCAGGTATTTTAATAAAGGGGCTCACAATAGCTTTATTGCTCTGTCAGTTTGGTTTTGGTTCTAAAAACCCCCCTGAACTTGTTCTATAACATTACATACTCATGGATGAGACATGCAGTTAGTGATACGAATGTGAAAAAACAACAGCACATAAATGTCAGAATGTAAAATGAGTTGTTTTATGCTTTTAAATGGTTTCATTTTCATTTGTATTTTTAAAATGAATAAAAAAGGATATTCTAGTATGAGTGCACTGTGCTCACATTTACTTGTGCATTAAATAAAAAATTAAAATACATATCAAGCTTGCGCCTTATTGTGATCTGGAATCGCACGATAGCCTATATTTAGTATGCATTTGAGAGACGTTCTGATAATGCATACATATATGCATGCACAATTTGCAGCTTTAATCACCTATTTGGTAATTTCATGACTTAACTGACGACAGAACTACGTCGTATGCTCAAGCGCAGTTTCTTGTGCGCTTATTTGTGATCCCCATTTAGAGCGTGCGTCTTGAGCACAGTGACGGCTGACAGGACAGGAAAGTTTGTTTTACTTACATATAGCCTAACAGCATCTCATTGTTCAGCCGAAGCTCATTTGGCTGGTGTACCTTTTCCGCGCTCATTTGACTCACGCCTGGCGCTGAGGCAAAGCTGAAGCACGCGTCTGAAAAGTCTCCCGTTTGATTTGGATCCAAAAAAATACACCGGTTCTGCGTCTTAATAAAGGGATTTCTTGTCAAGAAAAAGGGGACAAAAACTGTTTTGAGCAGGGTGGCCAAGCTTAGATCAGTGGCTCCACGCGCTTCAGATGTGTGCGCAGAAAACTTCTCACACAGCGCTCGACTGTTACTCCAACTATCCCGAGCGTCTTTTATGATCGCCTTGTGCCTTCGGGCAGTCCTTATATCAAGTCCTGATACGTGAGTTTGCACGAGAATTCACGCGTTGGCTGTAATGCATAGACAGTGCCAAAATAAAGGTGCCTTTTTATACTACAGACATCGATATTTTACGTGTGGCATCGATGCATCGTATCGTCATACATCGTATCGATATATCGATCCATATGGATGAATCGTTACACCCCTATATATATATATATATATATATATATAGATTAGTGCTGTCAAAAGATTAATTGCGATTAAAAATAAAAACGTTTTTGTTTACATAATATATGCGCGTGCATATACTGTGTATATTTGGGGGCAGTCGTGGCTCTAATGGATAGAGGACTCGTCAGACTTGCAACCCGAGGTTGTGGGTTCGAATCTCGGCTCTGGCAGGAATTGTCCACGACTGAGGTGAGACTCTTGAGCAAGGCATTGAATCCCCAACTGCTCCCCGTGGGCCGCAGAGTTGGCTGTCCACTGCTCCAAGTGTGTGTGCACTTGGATGGGTTAAATGCAGAGAACACATTTCACTGCTGGTTATACTCTGTATAATTATGTATGTGACAAATAAAGTTCATCTGAGCTTAATAATAATAATAATACTATTTATTTTGTATGTATAAATACACACACATGCATGTATATATTTAAGAAACATTTTATATTTGTATATTAAATATATTTATATATAATATAAATTATATAAAGTTGAATGCTTGAATCTGATTGGCTGACGAACATTCTGAAGTGTGCAATTATTTTCAGGGAAACGTACGGCGAACGTAGGTCCAGGCAGTTCTCTTGACCGCATTACATGACCATATCACTTCGCCAAATAATTTATGTTATTTCAAAGGTCTTACAACACCAAAATAAACAAAACCCACAATGACATTGACCAAACAAATAAATACAGTAAATAAAAGGATAAAATCGACAGATATTGTCTATGTTTTTGCCACAAAATTATGTTTTATTATGTATGGAAAGCACATAGTCTAACTCTACTCTCTCTTTCCCGCTCTAGGTCTCTCCCTCACAGACGCACATAACGTTATAGTTTGCACACACCTTTTCATAAGCGCTAATTTAGTTAGCACTACTCTGATGATTTTATCAGTAACATAGTTTAAGAACTTAAAAACTACTCTCTAACTAAATTACTTCTCACAAGCGATGTAGCAACAACGGCTCTGTTCGTGAAGTAAAGGAACTTAAATTCTCACTATAGACATTGCTGCCGATCACTGACTCACTGACTCTCTCTCTCTCTCTCTCTCTCTCTCTCTCTCTCTCTCTCTCTCTCTCTCTCTCATAACTTAGTTATTAACTGTATTAACTGCATTAGTCAATGGCTGAAGCGTCCGTTATGGTTTAAAATTATGTTTTGGAATTAGCCAGGGAGGCGTTAGATGAGATGCGGAAGAGATAATCCTAAACACAATAGCGATTGAAGTAGAAAAACCGGACGAATGCTTTGAAATAGATCATCTGATCGATGTATTTCAGTGTGGCAACCGTAGTATAAGCGGAATAATTGAATCCGAGCCGTTGAACATGGGTGTGCATTATTTTTATTATAATTAAATGGCCCGTCGTCAATTATTCCTTACATATACATGTAATTAATTTCAATATATATATATATATATATATATATATATATACTGTATATACTTATTTGGGACTGCTTACATTATTTATACTGTATTCTTTTTTTTGTTTTTTTGCTATTTTTGATTTATTTTGCATGTTTTAACATTATAACACTTATGTTGGAGCCGTGGCCCAGCAGTTAGTGCCCATGCACACTATGCAGGTTTAAATCTAGTTTACACTACTATTCAAAATTTTAGGATCGTTACGATTATTTTTTATATACTTTTATTCAGCAAAGATGCATTATTACACTGATCAAAAGTAACAGTAAAGACATTTATAATGTTACAAAAGATTTCTCTTTCAAATAAATGCTGTCCTTTTGAACTGTTCTATTCATCAAAGATTAAAAAATATTACAGTTTTCAACATTTACAATGGTAAGAAATGTTTCTTGAGCAAATCAGCATATTAGAATGATTTCTGAAGGATCGTGTGACACTGAAGACTGGAGTAATGATGCTGAAATTCAGCTTTAATCACAGAAATAAATTATATTTTAAAATCGATTCAAATGCAAAGCAGTTATTTTAAATTGTAATAATATTTCACAATATTACTGATTTTACTGTATTTTTTATTAAATAAATGCAGCCTTGTTGAGCAAAATAGGCTTTCAGAAACATCTTACCAACATCAAATGTTTAAATGAGGGGACAGTTTTCTTTTTTTATTTCCATCAGAAAAGTGGAGTAAAAATGCCATTTAATTTGATTAAATTACATTTTAAATTCTTTTAAAACCAATCATGCTGCTTGTTGTGGATACAGAGTAGCAGAAACCTCAGTTCACGGTTCAGAAAACGAACATGTTCAGCTCACCTCTCAAGCCAGCATGCTCTGCCATAGACTAAAGACAGAATTACATGTTATTTTTAATTCTTGATTAAAAAACGGCATGCAGAAAGAAGCCAAAAGAGGATCAACTTTTGCACGGCCAGCTTAGTGCGACGTTTTCATTCACGCTGTTAATTGGGGTGCAAAAGCTAAAAAAAAAATGTTGCACACTCCAAAATAGATTATCAGAAATAGCGGCTTTTTATTTTATTTGTCATTTTTTCCGAGAGGGACCTCGCAGTAACATGCGTTTTAATACATGACACAATAAATAAATCAATCCATAATGTTCCTTCCCCCTTACTCGCTATTAATAGTAAAGAGGACAGCTATGAATCCAGACAGGATTAAAATCTCTTTTGATGTGGTTCCACTTTTTTACAGAACGTGATTGTTATTTATTTTTTATTTTTTCCCATGTTTATTGCACAGAAACTTCAGAACGGAGGCTGATGATTTGGATGTGTGTGATACTATACCGAACACAAGCTTTAGAGTGCAATGTGTGTGGGTGTGTGTGTGCGAATGAGAAAGAGAGAGTGAGAGGCCTGGGGAGGATCAGAGAAGGAATTTAGCAGATTCGAGTGTATTGAATGATCAGAGGAATAAACGCTGCTCAAGATGGAGAGGGGAATCATTGGGGTGGTACAGCAGTATATGAGAGAGATATGGTAGAAGAAAGCACACGTCAGATATCAAAAGAGCATCCGTCATTGTTTCATTCAAGCTGAGCACAAATGTCGATCTGCCAAATGATTCTGTTTGTTTGAGCATCCTTTGATTCGCTCAAAAGACGATTTCGTTTTTTTACCCTTTTTTGTAATGATTCTCAAGCTGTTTTTTAAATCACCAAAGTTTGTGAGTTAAAATGATAAAGTGAGGATTTTAAAGTCATTATTAACTCAAACAGATATTACAATTGTAAGGCTAACAGACATAAACACAAATATATATACATGTACTATAAATGCACTAATATTTATATTTTTAAAGACGTCTCTTATGCTTACCAAGGCTGCATTTATCTGATGAAAAATACAGTACAAATAGTGATATTGTGAAATATTATTGTGATTTAGAGTAACTATTTTGTATTGGAATATGTTTTTAAATGTAACTAATTCCTGTGATGCAAAGCTGAATTACTCCAGACTTTATAATCCTTCAGAAATCATTCTAATATGCTAATTTACTGCTCAAGAAACATTTCTTCAATGTTGAAGACTCCTGTGCTGCTTAATACATTTGCGGAAAATTTGTTAAAAATACGTTTTAATGTTTCAAAATGGATCAAAAGTGACAGTAAAGACATTTATAATGTTACGAAAGTACAAATAAATACTGCTCTTTTGAACTTTCTATTCATCATAGATCCTGAAAAAAAATTATCACCATTTCCAAAAAATATTAATAAAATACATTTGAATGAGTTAATAAAGCACCAATAATAATCAGAATCCGAATCAGAAAGAGCTTTGTTGCCAAGTATGCTTGAGCATACAAGGAATTTGTTTTAGTGACATAAGCTTCCAGAACACAGAGACAACAACACACAGGCAATAAAAATAAGATGAGAATAAAAAATACACATGTAAATAATATAAATGGACAAAATTTGTAAAGTAATTAACATATTAGATTTTAAGTGAATAAAGTGAATCACAAATTCCGTTTTTATTCGTATTGTAATTTAAAAGCCTCTTTTTAACAATTTTTCATCTCTTTTGCAGTAGAATTAAGGCAAATTCGCTACAGTCTAGCCATTCGGTTGAGAACAGAGCTATCATCTACACTGGAAGTTCAGGCGCACGCTCACAGTGCAGTTTCACAGTGAGATTAGCTCCATTTACAAGCTGTAAGACTCTGCCTGTAGGACACAGACAGGGAGAAGGGTTCGCCACAAAAGGATAATGGCCAAACATTGAGCCGAGGCTTGAAAGAGCCAACCTGCCCCTCGCTCACCGGGGGTAGAGAGGGGGACGTCTGGGTCGCCCAGAGCCGCGCTGTGAGGATTTCAGGGAGCCGCTTGACCACTTTAAAGGGCCTCTTGTCCCTCCTTGTCTCCAGACTTTTTGCCCCTTTTGCCACATTTATCGATGGCATGGTCAAAAGTGTCCTTGCACGGTTCACAGTGGTGCTCTAATTATCAGCGGCATGTGGAAGCGCAGGCCACAGGGACCGGAGGAAATTTCAGGAGGCTCATCAGCATAAAAAAGGAGGTTTTCAGGAGGCACACAATTTTAGCACTGACGGTGGGTCAGTGCTAAAATCAGATAATGATTCGGTAATGATGGCGTATTGTACATACCTTAGACACACGGGGCCACAGGAGGGTGATGGAAGGAAGTCTTTGTCCAATGTTGTTTTTTTGGCGAGATGAAAAAATTCACAGGTTTTCCAGCATATTTTATATTTTTAAGAATTCGGAAAGTGGTCTGAAGAGCTTTTTTATCCTCCAAAGAAGCATTTAGCACAACTCAAGCAAAATAAAAACTAAATTCAAATCAAAGAACCATCGAAGAACCTTAAAAAGTTATCTTAGATAAAGGAATATATCAAAGTTAAGCTCAATTGACAGCATTTGCAGCATAATGTAGATCACCTCAAAAAAAAATATTGCGACTTGTTCCTCGTTTTTGTAAAAAAAAAAAAGAAATGGTGAGACACTGACAATGGAAGTGAATGGGGCCAATCTTTAGAGCAATGTTTCCCAAACCTGTCCTGGAAGACCCCAAGCCAGGGCTGGGAAGGTTACTTTTAAAATGTATTTCACTACAGATTACAAAATACATGCTTTAAAAAGTAATCAGTAATGTATTTTGTTAGATTACTCAGGTTTAGTAATGTAATCTAAATACTTTAGAATACTTTGAAATACTTAAGCTATGTAATAACAAGCGAACAAAAGCTACTTGATGTCTTATTTTTATGTTTTCCAACTCTAAATAAGTGATATACCAGTCATAAGATTTGTGTTTTCTTTGCATTTTTTAACAACATCAGTTTTCCTCCGCATTTCTATGAACAACAAAAAAGTGTTTGTCATTTAAATCCACCAATCAATATAAATTACATTTTAAAACAATGAATGGGCTTCAAAATGAAGCCAAACACACCAAACATATAATAAAAGTAGCAAAAACAACTGGCACAGTTCTCCAAGTTATACAATAGATTTGTTTAAAGAATGGACCAAACTTTAAGTGATTACTTCATAATCCTCTCTATGGAGAAGCGATCGGCTCAAAAGAATCACAAAGTCAAAATTGACAGGGCTCGTTTCCCAAAGCAACTATGGTTGCAAGTAATGTCGTTGTCGTTCAACGTAATTTAACAACCACAGTTCGCTAATTTTGGGAAACATACCCCAGATCTATCCAGTTTAAGGTGAACCATTCACACTGGTTTTGTTAAACAAAATAAATAATTAATTTAAAAGATTGACTCAAAAGAATCATCTGTTCACGAATCGAATCATGAACTCGCATTACCACGACAAAAGATGATCTGTTCTTGAACATTACAGATGAACTTGAAGCCTTTATTCATTCGAAAAGCACAAAAAGCTATCGTTCAACTTTATAAACATTAATTTCATTCATGATTCGTATGGATCTGTTAACTGATGCAAAGTGTGAATTCTAGGAGAATTTGGTGTAATTTTTCAATTAAATTCTTAGAAATATTAAACATAGCCTAATAATAACCATTCAACACTCAAAATACGAGAAAATTGAAAAACGAGTTACTGGATAACATTTTTCTAAGATCAAGAACAACTTCCTTCAAGATGCTTTTTCATATTAGACAGTGTATCCTTCGATGCTGAGAGAAGTTTTGTTGCAGGTAGGCATTGCACTGCACAGATATTACGTCCTTTTTCAGATTTATAAACTAGTCTTTGTATTTCCACGAGAGAAATGCATTACGCTAATGACTTTCTGTTGTGTCGTCATCATGAGCGTACTCTCACTACGAGTTACTAAATGAACAGGCGGCTGCACACAGTTGCCTTATTGGTTAAAATCCCCAAACTGTTTACTTAAATATTAAATTAAGAAATTACATTAAAATTCAAAGTAATAACTTTGGTAATCTAAAATACTTTTCGGATGTAACTGTTATGTGATTACCACCTATTTAAAATGTAATTATAACAAAATACAGTTACTCATATTTTGTATTTAATTACGTAACGCGGTTACATGTATTTTGTTACTCCCCAACCCTGCCCCTTGCCCTGCACATTGTGTATGTCTCCCTTATCTAACACACCTGATTCATGTCTTGCAGTCTCTACTAACGAGATGATGAGTTGAAATTGCTGTTCATTAATTGATTTCTGACACATCTTACTATGAAAGTGATCGATTGATGACACTGTTACTGCGTTTCATTTCAACCGTTTGCATGTACTGTATTGGATTACTATAGCAGTAACACAAGCTCTGTTATGTAAAGTGCGACTCTCTTGCAAAATTTGAAGCAGTAGGAAAATGTACAGGTTATTATTTATTTCCATAATCATATTAATACGTACTATTCTATCATGCAGTCCATAGTTAAATCTGAAACATTTTATGATTTTTATATATATGTGCATGTGTGTGTGTGTGTGTGTGTGTGTGCGCGCATGTGTGTTCCTGGAGGTCTTGTGTGTCAGTGTGTGTGTGTGTGTGTGTGTGTGTGTACATCAATGAAGCAGGGAAAGGGAGGGTACGTCTTCACTGGGTGCAGACAGCTGTGAAGCGGGGCTTGGCGAATCCTCCTCCATATGTTCTGGGAGCGTTTCACACAACCACAGAACCTGATTTCAGGCCCCCATAAACCTGGAACACAACAGCAGGGGATTTTGTATTTTTTTCTGTCTATCTCTCTCTCTTTCTTTTTAAAAGGCCGTACAACTTCACGTTTTTCCGCATTCTCCTATGCATTTGCCATCGATACATCCACGTGTTTTCCGAGCAGAACAGAGGGTTCGCCGGGGACTTTCGGATTCCATGGTGATGCTGTCCCAGCATGGCACAGGCGCACGCATAAAGACGGCCCGGCACAGCTGGCATCTCCTTTTCGCTTTTTCGTAGAGGTCCGAATTCAAAAACAACAAGCGTTCACTTTCCTTTCTCACATGTGTCCTTCGAACCTTAAGGGAGGGCATATGTCCGACTTTGCGTTGGGAGAAAGAAAGGGGTATGGAGAGAGAGATCGACACCTAAAAAGGCGGCGACGGGAGCCATCTGCATAGGGCGGCGTGCCAGTGTCTTGCCAATGTGCTCAGACCACCTGGCCACGACGCTAGCCAAGTATGCCAGCCTGGGCCTTGTAGCCTCCAGACTGCTACCCTCTTTCACTTCTTTGAAACTCCAGTGGCCCTGGAAACAGGGGCTGCTGCCGCTCCCTTGCCAGTAGCTTTGTTTGAAGTGAGACAGGCTGTGTGGTGCTGGGGGAGACCAGACAGTAAACAGTTCCCCCTTTCAGGACCCTCTCCACCCCCAAAACACACACATACCGTCGTCTTTGTGTGACTTGGTGCTGTTTTGGTGCGCGTTTTGGGGGTGGGGGGGTGGATATTTTCTCAACATCACCACGGTTGTGTTTTGTTGTGCGACGCCTGTGCCCGCATGCAGCCCCCTCCAGCCTTGGCATGGGCTCCCTGACAACCCTGGGAACCAGTGATTCCGAGTGGCACTCGAGGGCCGCTAACACTGGCTCGGCTGCCTGCTTCTGCCTTTGTTCTGTTTGTCTGCGCTTGAATATCAATGAGTGCACACTTGTGTCGTTTATTCACCAAACATTTAGTCAGCAGTGACAGATTTATGTAAATGCTCGTTTGCAATTACCGAAGCACGCTTTGAAATTATGTACGCGCCGAATCGATACTGAGAGGAAATGGGATTAGGAGGTATTGCGGTTTATATTAATGAATCCAGAATTAAAACCTGTTTTGTTTCAGACTCGATTACATACGTGTCTGAGAAGGGTCGCGAACGGTTGGTTCCCACACAGAATGAATGTGTGGAAAGGGAATTGCGTTACAGAAAGCGCCGCAAATTAGGGAAATGGGAGTTGGTGCTTAGCAAGGTGTGGCTAGGAGGGTTAATATAGTTTTGAATTCAATTTTTAATGTTTATGTATTTTATATTTAATTTTTAATTTTTAATTAGTCTTTTCTATTTATTTTAGTTTGAGTTTTTTTGAGTTTCCTAGTTTCAAATTCTAATAATCTAATTAAACATTTTGTATTTTAGGACTGCCATAGTTAATATGCACAGTCTAGTGGCATTTTCATCATAATGCAGATATTTCATAACAGTAATATACCATTTATCACAAAACCAAATATGTGGCTATTTAGGGGGAGGGTTAGTTTTTCCCATTTAATTGTATTTTTAATTTATTTCAGTCAATGAAAATGTTTTCATTTAGTTTTCATTTTAGCTTTAGTTTTGTTCTAGTTTTGTTTTCGTTCTTGTTTTCATTTTAGTTTTCGTAAATAATAACACTCTTTGCAAAGTGGCTGTTTAGTAGTCAAAGCCTCTTTGATGTTCTGGTCTCTAGATATGCCTCTTATCCCTCTCGTTATAAGTATAAAAGGTTTTATTTTGCCCATTCTATCATCCATAAGACAAAACATTTCTGATCACTTAGACAAATAATAGCACACCTCAACAAATCACTTGATTTGAGCTTTCATTCATGTATGGTTATGCTGGTCCGTGGTTGACCCTACCATCGGCTGATAACAGACCCGTTTTACCCTGAGCACCGACTCAGTGTGCCGACCACGTGAGAGGAAAGGAGGGAGAAAGAGAAACAAGAGAGAAGTTCAGGGCCTGCGATTCCAGGAAGGCAGACTTGTAACAGGTAGTGCCAGGCCGGAGGGGCCAGGTACGCCCACTGAAAGACTAATTGATTACTGCGGGAACTGCTGGGTGATAAATAGCCTGATGCATTGCCTCCCTCCAGAGACACTGTCCAAAGGCCAACTGAGGATATTCTAGTAGAAGTGAAGGCAAGAGAGAGCAAGAGAAAGGGAGAGATAGAAGGAATGATTGTAAAGAAACAGGCCTGACATTGAGATGTTGCCTCTGCTGTGTTGCAACCTGGTCCGTGGAGTGTAATCCACACGGGTGACAGGGTGCTGAAGTCGGATCTAGCCATGAATTCAGGTCGGGATATTTGACAGCTCTAAAAGTGGCCATACACGAGGGTCAGGAGTCTGCTTACATACATGTGCATGCATTTATTTGGTGTTTTGCACTGCAGTTTACTCTTAAAAATGCTTCTGATTGAAAATGTTGTCATATGTCATTCCAAACCCACCTGAGCATGTGTGATTGGGCTCCATAATGACAAAAAAGTCCATAAAAGTGATCCAAACAACTATTTTATTGCATTAAACAGAGCAAGCATCTGCTTTTGTGTTCAACTGAATAAATAGTTGAATACAAAGAAATAAGTAAATATAGGGTTCGAAGTGAGTTTTGCTTTAAAACATTGTGTTTTAAATGGAGCTACGGTACGTTATCACGTATCAGTTACTAAATCTTTGAGCAAAAACCTCAGTCAAAAAAGGAGGGAGTCCCAGAAAGCAGTGTAAAAGACCAGGGAGGGAGACAGTGGTGTGCAGCGAGCGTGAGTGGTGGCCAGAAATCCTAGCTGCACTACTGCAAATTCCGTCTCAATTTCCCCCAGCAGAGATCGATACGTTGGTCGATGGGTTGGGCTGATATTGTCCACAGCTCAACAAGCATAGCCAGCCAATACACACACGTCTGTTGATCTGCAGGTTCATTCAGTCACTATGACATTTACAATCCACTTACTGGTGCTACTGTAATATTACTAGATGCTTTTGTGCGTAGAATGATTTTTTTAAAAGTTAGGAATATAAGCTTTAATGCTAATTGTTATTTTTTTAGAGAGACTACAGATATTTGTAAACCACTACGAGGACTACACATTCATTAAATATTTTTAAACTTTTTTTGTAAAAACAAGAACAGTAATAATAATGTAGTTTATATATTACTATTGTTATATATTTTAAACAATATAAATTTGACTACAGCTGTTTGTAAACCACTTGAGGTCACACTCAATCATTTTTGTGTACATTCAAATTTTGTATATATACTTTTTAAATAAAATAGTTAGTTATTTAAAAATGTAAACTAATAATAATAATTTGTATTATTATTATTATAAACAAATTATTTTTATTACTGTAATATTAGTAGTAATTAGTATTAATATGAATATTTATTGGAAGTGTTTGGATACAGCTGTTTGTAAACCCCTTGAGGTTTTTGTACAGTAATATTTTTTATATATTTTTAATTAAAATGATATAAAAATGCATAATAATAATTGTTATTATTATTATCATAATAATTAGTAGCACATACTATTATTATGAATACTAATCAGTTGTGTTTGGATAGACTCCAGCTGTTTGTAAACCACTTGAGATCATATTCAATAAATAATAATAATTATTATTATTATTGTTATATTTAATATTTATTTACTTTTATTTATCAATATATATTTAAAATATTAGACATAAATTATTATTAAATAATTCATATGTATATGATGTTGTTGTTGTTACACAATTTAAATAATAATTATTATTATTTATAACAACTAAAATAATAATTTATTCAATGTGTAGTATTAATAATAATAATAATAATTATTATTATTATATTTATATTTATTGTAAACTTGTTAGTTTCAGTCTGCGTATAAATCAAATGCAGTAAAATGGTTTTACTGCTTCGGAGGGGTACTGCAGGACTGCAGGATTGGGACGAGTGTGTGGTCAGGGCAGAGCTCCAGACGGGCTCGTGGGCAACACACACACACAGTAACCTGAGAGACGGTAGTCCCTTACAGTCCACACCACCCTTACCATACGCTCCTCTCGCTTTATCAGGACTGTACCTTTAGAACAGAATCTACTCGAAAATATTTGAAACGTTTTAATAGTATTTCGTATTTGCTCAAAAAATGGCTGTTCATCCAAACTTGGCTTACATCCAAGAACGTTTTCACTTTTCAATTTTATATAGTGGCGTTTTACTACTTCATAAACCAAGGTTTGGTGTAACACACAGAACAAACTTGCACTTGCACTAGCACTATAAAGGCTTGAGTCAGTGTGTAACAGAGCCTTCTAAAAGGAGACGTGCCAGGAGTCCCCTTTCTCCCTCTCTCCTCGACCCAGGGGGTTGCAACAATACAAGAAGCCCATTGTGTGGCTCATAGTAACCTTTCTCTGGTAACATTTTCTAGTTATCGATGACTGAGACGCAGAGAGAGGGAGAGGCCTGCTATGAGTCGGCACTTTGTGTCTATGTGGGTCTGACATTGGCTCCCCGCGCTGGCATTCTTCATCAGATCAGAGCGACCCTGAGAGGCAGCACGCCGCAGAGGCTTACGCTACAATAGTGACACGGAGAGAGCTTCAAGATAGTAGAGCCGTGATGGACGACTAGTTGCTTGTTGGATAAGTTATAAAGTTATACAAATATTTATAAAAGTATATTAATAAAATTAATGATATACACATTTATGTTTTTTTTGACTGAAGTTATATTATAATTAATAATTATAAGTATAATTGTTTTAGATATAATTAAATAATATGAAAAGGTTTATTTATATACAAATAACCTTGAACAATCTATTGATATTAAATATACGTATATGATATTATTCTAAGTATATATATACTTAGAATACTTAGAATATATATATAATAGTGTGTTTTTCATTTAAAAATAGTCCAACTTTTATAAGCGTGCTTAGATACTTCTGTTGTGCTTAGTACATTACAATATCACCAGCAGGGTGGATTATTGTAATGGTCTCCTCACCGGCCTTCCAAAGAAGACCATTAGACAGCTGCAGCTCATCCAGAACGCTGCTGCAAGGATTCGGACTAGAACCAGAACATCTGAGCATATCACACCAGTCCTCAGGTCCTTACACTGGCTTCCAGTTACATTTAGGATTGATTTTAAAGTACTTTTACTCGTTTATAAGTCACTCAATGCCTAGGACCTAAATACATTGCAGATATGCTCACTGAATATAAACCTAACAGACCACTCAGATCAGTAGGATCGTGTCCGTTAGAAATACCAAGGGTTTACACAAAACAAGGGGAGTCTGATTTTAGCTATTTTGCCACCCGCAGCTGGAACCAGCTTCCAGAAGAGATCAGATGTGCTAAAACATTAGCCACATTTAAATCCAGACTCAAAACTCATCTGTTTAGCTGTACATTTGTTGAATGAGCGCTGTGCTACGTCCCAACTGATTGCTCTGTATAATCATTTTCTATTCTTAACTGTTTTAAAATCACTTAAAATAATTTTTTGTATATATGTTTTTATCATTATTTTTAATGTCTATTTCACTTCCTTTTATGTAAAGCACTTTGAATTACCACTGTGTATGAAATGTGCTATATAAATAAATTTGCCTTGCCTTGCCTAGTGTAGCAGTTTTTTGAACACAAGAACGGATTTTATGTAAATTCTCCCTAAGAAACTCATGCAATCAGGTTCAGATGAACCCGAAATCATTGTAATTATACATGGCTTCCAGTTAAGAGTCGATTTTGACAAGTTCAGGGCTTCAGAAGTATGTCATTTGCATCTCTGGTTTTCCGATCGAAGCGTATAACCGTATGCATGTTCATACAGTTTCCAAACAAGTTCAGAAGTGGAGAGTTGATGAAAAAGGAAAATAAAGGATAAAACAAAAAGCAGCAGTGGTAATGCTATCCATTACAGCGCTGTAATTATGGTAAGTGAGGCAGAACTGAATCAATATGGCAATTCATCACTTATATCATGCTGCTACTGATGGCGTCCTTCACTGGCGCAATATCTCGGACCACACGTCAAGGTTCCTCTCGTCCTAATCCACTTTCCCGAGACGTCCATTATTCCACGGCGCTCTGCTGTAATGTTAATCATGCTTTCGTTAATTGATCTGCCGTCGCTGCTGGAATTGCCGTGGGTGAGTGATTCCTTGAGCATCTTAACAGAACAACAGGCATTATAAATGAAACTCAGGCCTCCAGGTCTGGGCAGAGGTCCACACTCATGCACACACCGCTGCAGTACATCAGCCGCTCGCATTGCTGTAAAACAGCCTGTAATATGAAACGTTATATGGCTGGTGTTGTGAATTCTGTGTTACGGCAGTCAAGCAAACATTTACTGTCCAGCGGTGCCTTGTAATGTGAACTGTGGAAAAATTCCTCCTTTATGCAAACCACTTTTCATCCTGCGGTCTACAGAAGTCTTCAAAAGATGCATTTTTTTTCACAGTTCAGTAGTTACGCTTTTATTTTTGGGGGTTAACAAAAAATATAATATTGTAAAGACATTTATTTTACTGTTTTAGTTACTGGGGTGATTTACTTATGAAAAAGTAAAAATTCTTCAATGTAATTTCAAAAATGTCATGTTTTATTTTTTTTATTAAATAAAGGGTTCTCTCAGGCTCACCAATGCTGCATTTTATTTGTTTAAAAATACAGTAAAAACTGTAAATGTATTATAATTTAAAATAACTGTTTATTATTTTAATATATTTTAAAATGTAATTTATTCCTGTGAAGCAAAGCTGAATTACTCCAGTCTTCAGTGTCACATGATCCTTCAGAAATCATTCTAATATGCTGATTTGCTGTTCTAAAAACATTTATTATCATTAGGGCAGCAAAATTATTAGTTGCGATTAATCGATTCAAAATAAAAGTTTGTTTACATAGTATATGTGTGTTTACTGTGTATATGTATTATGTATATACACACATACATGTATATATATTAAGGAAAAATATGTTTGATTTATATGTAAAATATTTATATTAATAAATAATATAAATATAATATATAATATATATATATATATATATTATATATGTAAGTGTTTACATACAATACATACAAATATTTTAAAAATATATACATATATATGTCTGTGTATTATTATTTATGTATACATAATAAATATACACAGTACACACACATTTACTATGTAAACAAACTTTATTTTTAATCGTTTTGCAGCCCTAATTAACATTATCAATGTTAAAATAATCTCTTTCTTTGAAACCATTTGTTTTATGAATAGGAAGTTAAAAAGACCAGCATTTACTATAAATATATATTTTATATTGTAATACATATATTTTGTAACATTATGAATGTCTTTACTGTCACTTTTGATCAATTTAATACACTTCCTACATGCATGCCAATTTTCTTATTTTAATTCATTTTTGTATAGATTGTATGTATTACATTGTATTGTGCAATATGATATTTTGACCTTGCATTCAATCATTTTTATTGTTGGTGGAACCACAGAACACAACATTAGGCATCGTCACTCATTTTCTATCTTATTTCTATCAGTTTTTCCCATTTTGTTTGCCATAAGAAAACAGCAAATTATGGATTTGGCCACCACGGTTGCTAAATCCTGAGGAGCCTATTGTTCGCCAAAGGGTAGCACAGGGGGATGGCATGCGCTCAAATAAAGAGAGGGCACTTTTAAAATGGTTGCCAGAGCTTTTAAGATGGCTGCCAGGGTGTGAAGTATTAAGAGGAGTGAGGGTGTATTAGAGATAAATGGTAACATCTGCAACTCTGCGTTATTAATGAATCTTCCAAAAGTAATGGTTATAAGCGCCTGCATGTGTGGGATCGGACTTTTGTCTTTTTTCCCTCCTCTTTTTTCAAATCAGGATGTTGTTGAACTTGGCAGTAACTTCTTGGCAACTGCGTTTTCTGTGTCATCCAACAATAGAAGCAGCTAACGTGATTCTCTCAGTATTGCTGTGCCTGGCAGGACAATTTAGCAGCTATGGTTGGGATAAGCTTGTGTGGCGTAGGGAAAAAAAAGAACGATGAAGAGCACCAACGAGTTGCTTTTGGCACATCTTCCCGCTCTTTTGTTTACATACACGATTGTATTTTTAATTATTAGAACGATTGTGTTTGAATAGTCTGAAATACAATTGCGGCAAACAGACGATGATTTTCTCACCTGACAGGTCCAATTGTTTCATTTTGTGTTCCTGTCGAGAAGCGATTCTCTTAAAATGGTGGCATTCTGATCGGCACAAAATGGAGGTGGAGGGGAGGAGCTACGGTGTGGGAGCAGAGCCTGATGGCATTATATTTCCACATGTATGGTGAAAATGAAATTCAACATCCTACGTGAATTGTCAGTTCTCGTTGGCCTGTCTGTCTTGACGTGTGTTGGATGCTGTAGCTCTTTCTTGTCCTTCAGTCACGATTGAGACAGCACACGATGGTTTTGTTTGTAGATGGCAGCGCATATCTGTTTTTCACGCCCTCCCTGTTCTTCTACCAAATTCCCTGTTAGTTTAAGGGCCTGGAAGGGTTGAAATGACAACCTAGAGCTTTGGCTGGCATCTCTATGAATGCCTGGGGTGTACGCCAGGGACTTGGACCGAGTTGCCGTTCACAACTGAGCATTTGTCCAAAGGCTTTTCCTTCCCCAGCCTCTTGGAACCATTGCTTTTGAATTCTAATTCATGACACAATTGCGCAGCATAAATAAAAATGACTCGTCTAGACAATATAGAGCTTGTGTCAGGGCTTTGAACATAGTGCCTTGTTTGTGGGCTGTGGGGAGATTGTTTATGCAACACTTACTGTATGTGAAATATGGACATGGGTGATTTATGGGAAATTTAGAAAGTGCACAAGAACGAATAAGTATCGACTGGCTACATTTTGAAATTAGTTTGTATCATTTTCATTCATTGGATGAATTAAATCAATATCAAATGAAAATTCAAAAAGGATTGTATTTCTTGAAAAATTACGAAATTTGTCTTTATTTTATGTAGGCTGGCTGTTTCAGTCCTGTAACCTCACAATAGACCAGCTAAAAATATAATATGATGAACACAACAAAACAAATTGTACGGTTAATTGCAATAATATTTATAAGATGCAATATAATTTGATATGCAATATAATTTAAAAATATATATATTTTTTGTCATTATTGTTTTATATTTATGTAATATTTATCAAGGCCAAATTCACATAAAATTGAGTGAGAGAGAGAATCATATGTAGTATTTTTATATTTAATATAATTTAATAATATTATCATTATTAAAACGTACCTTGGCAAATAATATATTAAATATATAGTAATATTTTTAAACTTTTACTTTTTGTTTATATTAAATATTGTGGTTTATATATGAAAGCATTCATTCTAAATCCATTTATTTATGTTTTGTATTTTTGTCATAATTATTTGTATTTATGTAATATTTATCAAAGCCTCATTCACATATAATAGAGCAAGAGAGAGAATCATGTGTAATATTTTTATATTTAATATATAATAATTAAATATAATCATATATAAATGTATTTAATATGGTTATTATTATTAAAATGTACCTTGACAAATAATATATTAAATATATTTTAATACATTATACTTTTTATTTACATTAAAAATAGTATTTGTTTTTATGTATTTGTTTGTTTTTATTAATTTCATATTTTTTCATACATTTTATTTTTTTTCTCAAAAGTTTTGATGTTTTTTTTTTTCTTTAATGTGTGGATTTGTGGGTGGCCACTTTTTCTAGTGGCCAGGCTCCTGGGGGGTTTCCTCAGTGAGAAGCGGCTGGAGAGAAGTGCGTTGCAGGGGAAGTTGCGGGCTGGGTAGTGCATCCCTGGCTGTGTTACGCTTCAGCCTTGGCAAGTGTCTTCCAGTTTGTTCCCAACACGGGCTACGGCCAGCCACTCTCTAAGGAAGAGAGCGAGCCGATAGAGAGAGGAAGACAACGCAAGGAGAGGGAGTGAAAAAGTTGGCTGCCAAATTGAATCACCCCGTCTTTTTTTCTCCAAACGTTCTACTGCCAAGATCATGGAGACTTTCTATTTTCACTCATTCTGAGAGAGAAGCGAAGAGGGAGGTTTGAGACGAAGCTTCTTGCCCACAGCATTATAGCTGCTATCAGTGGCCAGCCAAGCGCACCCTCCTGTGCCATGAATGGTGCAAATGTCGCCCGCCACGTATTGATGCTCTGTGGATTTACTTTCAGTCATGTTTATGGGTGAAGTTGACAGTTTGTGGCCCAATAAATAAGAAAATCTGTACTGAAACAACCCAATTTGTTGCTTCTAGTCCATGTCTGGTAGATTTCATGCCATCTCTATGCTAGCTCTGAAACACATAAAGATTTAGCAATTAGTCTTTTTTTTCTGGGAAATTGGACCAACGTATTCATGACTCATCTTGTTTTATGCAAATTCCATCCAATCATATTCTCCCTAAAATAAAAACGCCCTCTCCCTCTAAATTATGAATACAACCTGCCTAAAGGGACTGTTCACCCAAAAATGTAAATTTTGTCTTTGATTACTCACCCTCATGTCGTTCCAAACCCGTAAGACCTTCGTTCATCTTCAGAGCACAAATTAAGATATTTTTGATGAAATCCGAGAACTTGCATATACAGCAACGCAACTGAACTAAAAATAATGTGCAAAGAAAACAAAAAATAACGATTTTATTCAACAATGTTTACTTGTAAACAGCTCTTGTGAATGTGCATCAAAGACTGACATGGACGAGAAGAAATTGTTGACATGGACTATTTTAACAATTTACTTACTACCTTTCTGGGTCTTGAAAGTGTCACTTGCGCCACTGTCTTTGCAGGGTCAGAAAGCTCTCGGATTTCATCAAAAATATCTTAATTTGTGCTCTTACAGGTTTGGAACAACATGTGGTTTAGTAATTAATAACCAATTTTTGGGTGTACTATCTCTTTAATTAGCAATAGCAAGTAGCAAAGCAAAAGTTTGTCTTTGCATTTCTTTATAGTACAAGCTGTCAATTGTGGGTTTGTGTGGGAAAACATTTTAATTTGTCCTGCCTCAACTTCCCGTTGAAGAAAATCTAAAAAGGTTCCCCCATTTCATGGTACCATTAATTTCTATATTAGAGTTTGTGTTTTGTGACTTTGGAGTGTGTGTTTTGAATAAGGTGTATTGCATGTAAAAAAAGTCTCATCTTTCACCTTACTGTCAGCATGATGACCGTAGCAAGCATTGACACCTCCGTGTCAGTTGGAGGAGGACTACCTGGCTACAGGCGGTGGTTGTTGTGGAGACAGGTGTGTCGGCGATCCTGACAGCAATGAACACCCACCATGTATGTTGCACGTCTGCAGCTGGAGCCTGTCAGCTGGGCTCTTGGAGAACGATGAATTACGGTGCACACTTACATACACACATAGACACATAGACCGTGCCACAAATGGAGGGTCTCACGGTACTCACTGAGATTATATCCCTGCCAAATGACAATCAAACTGACAAAACTTTTTTTCCGATTCAGTACCGCGTCCTCAGACACAACTCCGCTTCGGCAGGAAATCAGGCCTGACAGAGGTCAAATGCAAGCATTCTTCTCTCCTTACAGCACACATAAGCTCAAAGTCAGGAAGAACAATGCCAATACTGCCTATTGTGTTGTTCTCCTGGACCCCAGGGGCCACATGGAGAGCCTGGTTCTTTTCTTTTTCAAACTATATTTGTCGAAAGATACTCGCTGTCAGAACAAGGACAAACTTCTCCACCTGTGCCATCATGTGCGTTCAACTAGGGCAAGCAAGAAGCGCTCTGAAGACAAAGACAGGATGTGCCTTGAGCTTGCGGAAGTAGGCATCGCAACAATATGGCTTTTTGTTTGGAGTAGCGTATGATACTTCACAAGCCCGGCTGTTTCCAAAGGTCTAATTTTTGCCTAATCACTTCATTCTGGTATTTTAAATTCAATCTCACTGTCAAAGTCTAATATATTTCGGTTTGGTTTGTGTTCTTTTCTTGTTTGGTGTTGCAGATATTCCCCTCTCCTCATACTCCCTTTGCGGAATCCATGCTCACACAGACACTTGACCCACTCGCAATCTTTCTATTTCTCCACATCAGGGCTACAGGAGGTCGCGATACACATTAGATCCCTGACAGCTTCGACTTCTCTCTCACTGCCCGGCTATTTAGAGAAGGAGAGAGGGAAAGAGAACTGCAGAGAGTAAATTGAAAGTGGCCCCAGGGCTGTATATTTCACTATATCCCAGGGGAATTCTGGGATTCTGATTCTCTCTCACTCTCCCTTCCTGGGAAAAGGCCAAGAACTTTTCTCCTCCTCCTCCACCTCCTCCTCCTCCTCTGCTTGCCTTTCCTGCTTTTTCCTAGAAACTGTAGTTCATATCAGGGGAGTCGAGAAGCACTCAGGAAGAAAGAAAGGGTTTGCCTACAGGCCAGGGGAATACATCTTTTCCCTAAGAGGAGCTGCTAGAATTGAGGATGGTCCACTTTTTCCTTCTCTCCCTCAGGAACATTTTGACCAGCCAGAGAGAGAAGGATGGAGAGACTAAGTTATGTTCCAGTGCCCTGCGTAGTGTAGGAAGCATATATGTTCAGTCCAAAGGGCACTGCAGCGTAGAGAACACGTGTACATTAAAATATCACAGGAAGTGAAGAGGAAAATTTACCCACTCGATACTACACAAAGTTTGGCTAAAATTAATGCAGAGAAAAAGTATATAAGTATTTATATATATAAGTTTTTTGCAGTGTTGGAGAAAGTTACTTTTTAAATAATGCATTATAATATTGTGTTACTCCTTGAAAAAATTGTATTAAGTATTAAGTTTGTATTTTACGCAGTGGTTTGTAGTCACTTATCACAAAATTTAGGACCATGTTATTCAGTATTTGTGCATTCTCTGTATTTTATATTTTTCAAAGTATCACATTGTTAGCTTAGTAACATGCTAACAGCACACTTGCACTTTTGAGTATACATGAACTTTACAAATCAGTCACTCACTGTACAAGGTTATATATTACCTATGTAGAGAGCAGGACAGATAACTAGGTTATAAAACTGAGCTATTGACTTTTCCGTGTTAGCTTTTCTTTACTCCACCCTCCATCTTGCATTAGCTAATAATGATATCTTGATCCCAGTACCCCCACCAGTCCAGGGGAACAAGGATTTGAATAAGTCAGGAATGTCCCACTTTTGTGTCTAAGTAACGGTAGCTTGGCAATCCAGACAGCTTGTCTTACTCTGCTAGCACAAGAGCTGATTTACAAGTTCAAGTAAGGAAACACGGCATTCCTTTACCGCGTTAGCATTTATTGATAGCTCTCTCTTATAGTCTGATTTATCTTTATATTTGCAGGGGGGAATAGCTCAAGTCACACTGACTAAAGAATAATTGAGACTCGGGTAGTTTTATTGCTTTGTGCCGGATTTCAATAGTTGGTTTACTGTACCACAATGATCCCATTATGTCATCACTGGGAGACCGCAGAGTGGATTCTGCTCATTTTTACACACCCTGCTCTGGTGTACGAACTTGACCGAAGCACATCAAAGCCTCTAGGACTCCCTACCTGGATCCCTGTCATTTAATGTGCATTCTGCATTTCTCAAAAGTTACATAAGAATGAAAGAAAACACACCAGTATTACTATTCAAAATCCAGACAGGATCTGTAAACATGGCCTGTAACACTATACTCTCCTGTCTCCCTTCCCGGTCCTCCGAAAACAGCAGTGTAAACAAGCGACGCTCCACAAGAGAAGAAAAACAGCACAAGCCTCGGCAACGGGCTGATCTATAGAAGAGAAGCAGAAGGGTCCTGTCTAAACACTGCCTCTTATTAAATACGGTGTGACGTAAAAGCGCAGGGGGAGAGGTCAGGGTTACTCAAACACTGAACACGGGCAGCGGCCTGAAGGAAACAAACGTCTTTCTCCACTTCCCCGCGCAGAAGAATGACAACCTGTCTTGGTATGAAGTGGTGATAAAGTGTGTGTGTTTGTATATATATATATAGTATACTAGCATTCAAAAGTTTGGGGTCAGTAAGTTTTGTTTTTTTTAAGAAATCAATCATTTTATTATTTGAAGCATTAAATTATGAAGTTGCAAAAAAAATCTTTTAAACTTCATTCTCATCAAAGAATCCTGAAAAATGGTTGCAGATACATAAATTAAGTAGCACAACTGTTTTAATCTTGATGATAATAAATGTATCTTGAGCAACAAATCAGAATGAATTATGATTGTCATGTGACACTGAAGACTAGAGCAATGATGCTGAAAATTCAGCTTCGCATAGCAGGAATAAATTACATTTAAATATATTTGAATACAAAACATTTATTTTAACTTGTTATAAAATTTTGCAATGTTACTGTTTTTACAGTAATTTGTCAAATAAAGCAACTTTGTTGATCATAAAAAAATCAATTGCACCTACTACTACAAATACTAACAATTATTAACTATTCATTCATGAAATATTATGGCAATTACATTAGTTTTCAACTGAGCATCATTCATTTGACCATAATGTAGTTGTCTTTTGGCACAAATCTTAATATTTTGTCATGTTGTTTTCCGTTGTTTTAGTCCATTATGCTTTAAATGGCATTTGATTTCAGGTGAAACTATGAGTAATATTTTAGTTTCTAAAAATCCAGTGAAAAATGTTTTTATGTTAACATTTTTTTATTTTTCTAAAAGCATTCAATTATAAGAGATTGTTAATATTACATATTCCACTTGATTTACTCGTTCTCTCTTGCTTTTCCTCCTTTTTTTCCTCACGTCGCTCACAATTTCAGGTTTCATCGACATGTTCCCCATCTGACTCATTTCAGTTCCCAGAAATTATTTCATTTTTTTCCCCTCCCACAAGTAATTTTTATGTAATGTGCATCATGGCTCAAATATGCTGCTCCCAAAAAAACCCTAAAAAAACATATTTGTGTTGCTGTGGCGATTGCTCTAAAACACGTTCCTTCTGAGTTCCTCGAACAGTCAGAATAGTCTCGAGTATCATGCAGGAATCCGGCACCCACGATCTCATAATGTCTGTGGCAGGCCGAAAGAAAAAAAAAATCTGGGGGACGATACTTGTGGAAACAATGCTCCAATCCCTGGAGCTTCACCTTCCATTGATACTCCAGAAAGGCTCGTTTGTATTTCTAAATTAAGTTTCTGCCTCCTTTTATGGGCCTTCGTGTTCCTGAGCCCACTGTAAAGGGCCTTTTGAAAGCGGGGTTTTAACACACAATTGGATTACAGCAAAGCACTTGGTGAGAAAGCGGCAGGTTGGGACGAGTGGACCTGCGAGAAGTACAGATGGTTTAGCGCATGCATAATGAAACAGACCAAGCGGTGTGTGTGTGAGTGTATGCGCACTCCCCCCTAAAGCCCTCGGCCTGGCCTGGGAGAGGAAGGAGACAGTCGGAGTCAGAGGCAGGCCAGGGGGCATAACGCTCCTGCCCAACCTGCCTGCCGCCGCAAGCCGGTCCTAATGATCTAATAAGGGAATCACCTCGCTGACTAATTCGGCCACGTTCAAGCAACCTGAGCCTGTCTCAATTATCCCAGGCTTGTTATCGGACGCTAAACGACGTCGTTTTACCTCGGCGTCCCTTTTCGATTGTTCCATAATGAATTCCATTGCCGAATCGAGGCGGAATAATACGTCGACTTAGTCACTCCAGGTTGCTTTTCTTCTCCCACACCCGAGCGGCGTTCCCATCTTTTTGATGGTGTGAGAACAAAATTAGAGATACGCAGGAACCGTCCCTCCTCTGTCTTTCAATCGCCGGCCCATAGAGTGGCTTGTTATGCTCTTGTATAGAGGATTTAGGCCTGGTGAATGGGCCTGTTTGTGCACAGTATTTAGTTGTTTGTTGTTTAGTGTCTTTTTTTTGTTTATTTCAGGCGGGAGGTTTTTTTTTGTTTCCCCCTCGTTCTCTGAGAGCCCTCGACAGGGGGTAAATGCAGATGTGACACACAGAGTCTGGGTCTCACGCCTCATTTGCATATTTAATTAGCAATGGGCACTGTGTGAGAGAGCACTTGGTACGCGGAGGGCAACTGGGAGAGTGTGTGAAAGTCCCTGCACACACGCACCCACCCGGTTTCCCCGGCCCCTTTGGTTGCGCTTTCACATATCTCTGGGCTGTTGCTGGGGGTGTTGCTGCGTGTTTTATTTTATTTTTTTCGTTGTTTCGGCCCACTCTTCAGATTGCCTTTGTTTTAAACTGCTGATGCAGACGGCAAGCTGAGCTGAATGCAAACAAGGCCCTAAATTGTTTACTTTGTCTAGAAGCAGATGAAGGGGCTGGGCAAACTTCATTTTTTTTTTGGTGGTGGGGGTCTGGGTTTTGCTTTTCTTCTTTTATCAAAAGTTACTTTCCGTGATTTATCGTATATGTTCATTTTATTTAAAATTGGAATCATTTTTGTATGGTAATCTTGCACAATTTAGCCTATGGGTTGCATTTATGTTCCAAAGTGACGTGTTCTGTCAAAAATTAAGTGGAAGAAGTCATAAATCTTTTTCTTCTTTTATCAAAAGTTTATTTCCGTATTTATCGTTAACGGCATTTTTGTATTTTAATTTTCGTGCAGTTTAGCCTTTGTTACATTTGTGATCAAAAAGTGATGTTTTAACGTTTATTCTGCCCAAAAATAGGCGAAAAGGTCATGAATATTCTTCTTCTTTTATCAAAAATGTGTTTTCCGTGATTTATCATTAACCAAAATGTGAAGAATTATTGTACGCTTATTATTCCGCAATTTAGCCTGTTAGTTACATTTGTGTTCCAATGTGATGTTTTAACGTTTCTTTTTCCAAAACCTAAAGTGAAAAAAGTATTTTATATTTTTTTTTATGGGCATTTTTGTTCACTAATTTTTGCACTGTTTAGTATTTTAGTTTAATTTTTGTTTCAAAGTGATATTTTTAACAAACTGTATATTCTTCCAAAAAATTAAGTGTAAAAAGTCATGAATCAGATTCCGATCCCAACTTCGCCAGCCATTTTGTTTTGTGTGCTTGCTAGCGCGACATAAGTGATATTTCTCCCAGCATGACTATTTTATCCCCAGTGGGAAATCAATACTCCCCCCAGCTTCTAAAGCATCTTAAAGGGTGTTTCTTTGCAATTTTTGGCTGTCGTAGAAGAGTTAAAGGGACCCCGGTGAATCTTTGCAAAAGTTCCCTTAACGTCACGGCACGAATCATTGCTATCGCAGCTAATTGCACTGTTAAAGAGCACTTCTTGGGAGAAATCGGAGCCCATCAAATTTATAGGGCCTTTTTTATGCAGTTCATCCAGGTCTGAAGGCTTTCTCTCTCTCTAGACTTATTTCCATAAGTGCCTCGGCTGCAAATAGCACACTCAGTGTGAATTCACAGCCCAGACCCCACTGTCGGTCTGACCTACCGAGCCGCGTGCCAAAAGGACATTGGCTAGAGTACAGTCAGACCTTCTATTCCGATATCTTCCCTTTGCGTCTGAAAGCTAATAAATACTGTCTGAAATTTACGGTTGGGCCTGTCAATTGATTTATATAATCAAAATGTACTTTTATTTAATAAATTGGATCTATTTACCTTTTATTATAATTATACATCTTAAAAATATATTATAAAATGTAATTGACCTTATTGTTCACATACTGTATATGTATTTAATAAACCACATTTATTAACCTGTTAAATTACAGCCGCAGTCATTTAAAGCCTAGAAAGACGGCATATTTTTAAGACGCATGCAGTTGTCTGTCAGCCTATACTGTGGTAGCAGGCAGCTCGATTGAACCGGCAACACGGTGGCCTCCTGTGTACACACATCAGCATAGGGTTTCACCTGCGTGGCCAGTGTGCGGTTGGCTGCCAGACTGCACGGTCAGCATGATGATTCCTTGGTACTCTGGACTAGATGTTTTGTATCTTGAGACTTTTGACTGCAGAAACAGTTTTCGAGAGGCTTACATGTGCATGATTTCACTGTGGTCATGAAACAAAAGTCTCACTTTCTTTTTTCTTTGTGTGTTTTTCTATAGAAACGGGGCAGTCTGAAAGTCCAAACCAGCCCAGTGAAGGCGACATCAAGGACCAGCCAGAAAATGGTTAGTGTTTCTTGTCACATTTCGCAATATATCCAAAAACAAATCCCGAACATTATCCAGGTTTTTGCAGCCATTTCCTAATGTTAACACATTTGTCCTAGAGGACCTTTGGAGCTCATACATTCTTGAAAATAAAGATTATAAATGGTTCCATGAAGAACATCCATGGACCCTATTTCTTTCTCTTTATGTATTCCTTTTAGGGGTGTGCGATAAGACGATTTTTGATCGTCGACGATAAAAATGTCTCCACGATCTGCTTTTGAAGAAATATCGTAGTATCGTTCTACAGCACACATTCTATCAGCTGCAGTTCTGGCGCTGCCGTCTCTATGTACTGTACAGCGCCACATACATTCACATCAGTGTTAACACAGCCGTATAGTTACTCTCACGGGACACTCTACTTATTTGCAATTACAAAAGTACATTATTTGCATGTTTTAATGTCTTGCCGGTTAAACTTTTCATTCACGCGCTGTTCTGACATGCGCTTTTTCTGAGCCCGTACACTCGCTAAAAAGCCTGTCTAAGAGCGCCTGATTACTCAACTAAGTTATCTTTTGAGCTAATACGGTCAAAACACACAAGGTTTACATATAGACTCGGTTGGTTATGTCTAAAATGAATGTAAAGAGCCGAGACAAATGGATGCGTGCCTGGATATTAGATGCGTTCATGTCTTAAAGGGACAGAACTAATCATGCAGCCGACAGTAATTAAAGGGATATTTCACCCAAAATTATAATTCTGTCATTATTTACTCACTCACGTGTTGTCCCAAACCTGTATTCATTTCTATGTAGTGCTGAACACATAAGAAGATATTTTGAAGAACGTGGGTAACCAAATAGTTAATGGTCCACATTGACAGAAGTCAGAAGTCAGTGAAGACAAGCAATTGTTTGGTTTTCCACATTCTTCAAAACAGCATTTATGTTCAGCAGAAGAAAGAAACTCACTCAGGTTTAAAACTAAACTTGAGTAAATGATGGTATACATTTAAAACACTATGACAGAATCGACAAACAGAGATCCTTTAATACTAAAACAAAAAAACACAAAGAGAAAAAAACAACTCCCTACTCTTGACTGAAAACAAATGTATAGTTGCTTTAATAAGAATCAATCTATATAGTGTTTTATTTTTATATTTGTTTATTCAATTTCTTGAATGCTCTTGCTAAATATTGTACCAGAAAATTAAACAATGTTTGTTTTATTTGTATATTGTTGTATTGTGTACAAATATGTGTATTTGTAATGTGTATCTTTGTTCGTATTTTTTAATAACAAGGATAAAATAAGGACACAGATTCTCATCTTGGCCCACTTTGTTCTAAATATCCACGATTCTTTTTTATATTTTGTTACCTTGAAAGGATTTGTCTTTGTAATAGGGAAATTAGTTTGCTGCACTGCTCAGACCAACATGACAAAGAATCGTGATAAAATCGTGAAATTGTGATATTTAAAAAAAAAAACATGATAGTGTACTTTTGCCATATCGCCCACCCCTAATTCCTTCCCTTGCTAGCTTGCACTTATTAGAACAATGCCTGAAACTTGGTATTATGAGCGCTTCCTCTGTCTGTTTGCTTCTTTAAGATGAATCGCTTCATGTATTCCCCAATTGTGAGTTGCTTGGGCTAAAAGCATCTGCAAAATGACTAAATGTAAATGTCCATAGAATCTTTTCATTGCGCAAAAGGTTCTTCATTGGAGGAAAGAGTTTAGATAATTTTTTATATTATTAAAGGGATAGAAAAGGAAAATTCTGTCATTAATTACTCACCCTCATGTCATTCCTAACCCATAAGACCCACGTTCATCTTCACAACACAAATTAAGATACTTATGATTAAATCCGAGAGCTTTCTGCCACTTCAGACAGCAATGCAAATGACACGTTCAAGAACCAGAAAGGTAGTAAGAACATCGCTAAAATAGTCCATGTGACATCAGTGGTTTAACCATAATATTATGAACTTATGAGAATACATTTTTTGTGCAAATTAAACAAAAATAGCCACTTTATTAAAGTATTTATTCTCTTCCGAGTCAGTCTTCGACGCACATTTACTACCTTTTTGGGCCTTGAACGTGTCGTTTACTGTCTATGGAGGGTTAGAAATCTCTCGGATTTAATCAGAAGTATTTTAATTTGTGTTCCGAAGATAAAATGATTCTTCCATTGCATCGGCATTAACATCCATGGAACCATTCCATTGGAAAATAGGTTCTTCCCATTATTAAACTGCTCCTTACACTTTGAGAAAAAATGCTTTGAGAAGAACTGCTCGCTGAAAGGTTCTTTTGGTAACCAAAAATGGTTTTAATAAACCTTTTGAAACCTTTATTTTTTAATGTTGTATTGGAAATGCTAGCTTGAATCTGGCCTACATTATTTTGTCCCCAATATATTGCTAGTTCTTGTTAGCTAGTTGAGCTATAGTAAGAACTAGTTTAAATTTCTCACGTGGTCGAAGCTCCGTGATTCGCTCTCTCCTCTGAGAAGATTAGCGTGAGTGTGTTAGTATAAGCCAGAGGTGGGTGATTACTCTTAAGAGGATTGCGTCCGCGTAAACTTGTGCGAAAAATGGCATGTTTCCAGAGCAGATGGAGAATTGTTCTAAACGGGCTCTTTTAAAACAAACACAGAGCTGCAATTCCGCTGATTTTGTGTGTATTTACAAATTATTAACGGACAATAAAACAGTCTGTGTCGACTGATTTACAGTTTGAGAAAACATAAACACGATGATTGAATTGAAACAGTTGCTTGTTTGCTTGAGTTTAAACAGAGAATGATGTCGAAAAGTCCCGCTTTATCCTCCCTCAACCCCCCTAGAGCTCCGTTACGTGTGCGTCCCTCAACACTGGATTATAAGGCATATTTTCCTCCTAACTTAAAGATTATCGCAGATGTGCACTGCGAAGCTTGAGCTATTATTTCCACGGCCTTGTGTGTGACACCAACATCACCCTGTTTACTCAGATCAGAGGATACAGACAGATGAGCGTGTTCATCTCTCTCATCCTGCATGCAGCTGATATTATCTTTTCATCTCTCTCTCTCGTTGTGAACTGAAGATCACCCCTGAGTTGTGCCGATATAGGCTGCACATAATCACTCTGCTAATGTCTTTTTTTTCATATTTTCTCTCCTGTACAAACTCGGGTATATCTGTATCTGTCATCCATGATCTTCGGATTATTTCCAGTTTTGATCCGAAGCAGTATAGGCCAGTCCCAATCCAGTCTGAGAACCCTGGTTTTATTCTTTTTAAATCACAAAACTGGTCGCAGCTTTTGACATGCTGGATGTAAAAACAATATATTCAAACTTTACTTGAAGACCTGAGACATTATTTCACTGATGCTTAAAGGGATAGTTCACCCCAAAAAATACTTTCAATGTTCTTTTGCATTTGATGACATTAAATATATGATAACAGTTTTTTTATATGTATTTATTTATTGTGTGTGTGTGTGTGTGTGTGTGTGTGTGTGTGTGTGTGTGTGTGTGTGTGTGTGTGTGTAAATATATATATATATATATATACACTGTGTATATATCAATATTATCATATTTAAGCTTGTGTGTGTGTATTAGCACATAACTATCATATAACTTCTGTATTATATTACATTTTTACTAAATAAATTAATATTCATATATAATATATTAATTTATAGGATATGTATACATATTTTATTCATTTTATTAATTAAAATTTGTTTTTATATTTTGATGAAATTATATAATCATTTAATATATTTTATATATATATATATATATATAATCTTCTAAATCTAAATATATTGTGTCATGAAGATGCATCATAAGTGTGACATTTGAGAGCTACATAAAAATGGAAAAGAGCAGCCAGGAAAAATTATAATATATTTGCTTGCATGAAAGAAGGACAGTCATACGGGTTAGAAATGACATGAGGGTGACAGAATTTTTATTTAGAGTGAGCTATCCCTTTAAAGATCACTGACTCCTTTCACTGCTTGTTAAATACTGTCAGACACAGCCTCTGGCTCTAACACACTTCCACCTTTTCACTGTCACCGCCTCTATTTCTCCCTTATTTCTGTCTCCCTCTCGTCCCTGATGCAGGAAAACATGACCAACTCTTTTTTTTCATGGTTTGTTTTTGCTGGTAAACCTTGACCCTTGTGCTCTATGCTACGTGCACTTTCACAAAGCGAGCTGCTGCCTTTCTGGGACGGGGCAGCCATTGCACAATCCGCAGACTATTAGATAAGGCTAGAGGATATCCTCTCCTTTACAAGCCCAGGAGAAAGAGAGAGGGGAGGTGAGAAATCCATTACGGAGAGTACAAGAAAATGGAAAAGAATGTGAGAGACATTTGATAAGCTAGTAAAAATGGTTAAACACTTGTTTACTGCCTCTGGTGAGGCTTGTTTATGGGTAGTTGTCAAATGTCAAGCTGTGGATACTTCATCTATCTCAAAGAACATTTGAAAAAATATTTTTCTTGTTATTGTGCGTTATACATGTTGTTGGTGATAAAATTAGTAATTGGTGGACTAAATGAAATGTATGTACTTTGATTTAAAGTCAATACAAATCGAATTTGACTCTTTTTACTCACATCTGGTTTGTAACGGACACTTCACTATCCAATCATCAACTTGCTCAGCCTCTTCAACAACTCCTTGTCTCTGATGGCATCACCAAGGCCGTGTGTTGTATTAGATAATATAAACATATAGCAATTCAGCTAGTTTTAGCTAACTTTCACATCTGGCTTTATTCTGATTCATAATGCACACATTTCCCTAATCAATTCTTGATGGATAAAATCAAGCACCACCCCTTTTTTCCTCATTGAATATAATGTTTTACTCATTCCTGCTTTCTTAATACACAATCCTGATCAGTGCATGTTATTCTGAGAACAAAGACACTGCGTAATTCTTAATCAGAACTAAGTAACTTGCTCCGCCTCTTAAACGACTTTCCATCTCAGAGGCCACCAATGGCATTTTACACAAATAGCAATTTAGCCGTTGTTTTTGCTAACTCTTATACCCGCCACATGGCTCCATTCTGGTACTTAACACAGTTTTCGTAATCCAATCCTTTACCGATCGATTACAATCAAGCTCCGCCCCTTTTCTCATTGAATATCATGTTTTACTCATTCCAGATTTCTTAATGCACATTCACACTAACCAGTGCATGTTATTCTGAAAACAAAAACACTCCTTGTAATTCTTAGTCAGAATTAAGTAACTTGCTCCGCCTCTTAAACGACTTTCCATCTCAGATGACATCACCAAGGCCACCAATGGCAGTTTACACAAATAGCAAGTTAGCCATTGTTTTTGCTAACTCTCATTTAAGTCACATGGCTCCATTCTGGTACGTAACACAGTTTTCATAATTAGTTTTCACTTACTAATCAACTAAAAACAAGACCCGCCCCTTTTTATCTCTTTGTATATTTTTGTTTACTCATTTAAAGAAGCAAAAAGTTAGTTAAAAAGTGGCATAGTGACCAAAGCACATAAAATGTACACAATATCCTTGATACGTTCACCTAAAATCTTGACGTTGAAAAAAAAGTATTCTTTACTGTCAACTACTCAGATACAGTATAGGTGTGCTTTTTCTGAGGCCCAGTGTAGTTCCACACGACACTCTTGTTGCTGCGCTGGAGGCTTGTTGAGGTCTCGGTGCTGCTGTGAAAGGCAAACCCTGGCCCCTCCCTACATGTGTGCGGCGCTACAGTGGACACAGCTGGGAGTGATTATCTGTGTTGAGATATAGAAGCCCAGCTCCTTCCCTCGCCCCTGCCTCCCTATATGAGGCACTCATGGAAATGCCCTCAGTGAACTCCGGGTGCATATGCTCCCTATACTGGAATTCTAGTGACGAAGGCTCCTTTGCTCGCCCGCTCTCTCCCTCCTCAACTCCATTGCGTCATCCCTATATTTTCCAAGTAATAGTGCGCCTCACTTGTGCTCGGTATTATTGTTGTTTCACAGTATGTACAGCTGTGTGGAAACTTTGACTTTTTGCCTTTCTCGCTCTCAACTCTGTAGCCCACTGTCCTCGTCGCTTTGTCATTTTGTAATCTACCATGACTTCCTGCCACATGCCTTCTAACATACATCTCCCCTCCTTCTGATACCTCCCCAAACAAACTCTGTATCACTTCTTCTCAATCTCAGGGGCATCTGTGCAGGAATGGTCTCCGGGTCTGCAGTCTTTTAGCTCATGTCAGCACTTTCTCTTGCAATGAGCCGTAGATATTACCCCTCCCTCTGTCCCTTTCTCTCTCCTTCCCTTCTCTCTCTCTCTGTTTTTATTATGTATTATTCTGCCCGTCCACATGCTATACGTCTCCTCATCCAGCCAGTCAAGACTAAACTCATTTCGATTGTTGGTTTTATAGCTCGCCAGCCGCCGAGCAGCGCAGGAAGTCGTTTACTAGTTACATCACTTCTTAAGATTTATCTTGTCACCCCCCTCTATACATATATCTGGAGAAGGAACCTAGGCGAGCAATGCAGTGTCTTGTAAATAAAACTTTTTAAGATTATTTTGTTTTGCATTTATTTACATAATGTGAGCTGGTGTTGAGTTTGATCATTTGCCGAGTTCTTGTTGCCATAACGTCATTGTCATTGAGGATGTAATAAGTTTAAATAAAAACTAGCTTTTTTGTCACAGTAGAAATTATCAAGAACATGTTAAATTATTCAGAAATAAATATATAATTAATATATACATGCTATTTTTTGTTTTCTAAAAATGTATATATATTTGTGCTGTCAAATGATTAATCGCATTCCAAAATGAAGTTTTTGTTTACATAATATAAGTCTACTGTGTATATTTATTATGTATATATATATATATATATATATATATATATAAGCACACACATACAGAATATATATATTGAAAATATTTACATTTATTTACATGTATATATTTATATTCGTGTAATTTATATTATATATAAATAAATGTATTATATAAACATAACAGATTTTTCTTAAATATATACATGCATGTGTTTGTATTTATATATACATAATAAATATACAGAGTACACAGACACACATATATTATGTGAAAAAAATGTTTTATTTTGGATGCGATTAATCGTTTGACAGCGCTAATATATATATTTTATATAGTTTCAGTTTCACCCTAAATACATTTTTTTATGCTTGCCATTTATAAAAAAAAGTTTGTAATGAATATTGCAATCATTGTTTTGTTTTACGCAAATTCTTAATTCCTGTTATGAATACCAGTAAACGTTTTTGTTAATTAAAAAAAAAAATTTGTGCAAATAAAATACACTTTAAAAAAAATGTTTTACTTGTATTTAATGTAAATATTTATCTACACACTTATACAAATTATGTTATTTTCTCAGCAATGACTTTTGCGTGCAACTTATTTTCCGTTATTTGTTTATTTATATTTATGTTATCTTATAGTTTTCACTTTCGCAATTACCACATTTCAGTTGCACTCTATTAACTTCTAAACTAGTGCATTCTGTATTTACCATATCATAAGATTATGTCTAACTTGTGATTAATCTTGCCATATCAGCAGTTTTTCACACAATATGTAAGTGCAGGTCATTATGGGAAATGCAATTCACACTGACTGCATGTTTTGATTCCGTGGTGTTGGATGGTAGTAAGCTTAGGGTCTTCTGGTTGTCTGTGGTTGAATCTGAGGCTGATATGGGCTCCTCAAGCACAGCAGCAGCCCGCAGGATGTGTGGCAGGTTTTGGGTCAGCCGTAGTCAGCACAATGAACACAGTAATTGTGGTCTGTCTGTCTGCTGGAAGAGGCAACCAATTTCTGCCTGCCGCACAAAGAATGTGTTAGACTGAAATTTCACCACATATCATATGTAAACATATATAATCGTGCTTTCCTATGCAGCTCCTCGTTTATGTGTGTGCGCCGCACTGCAAAGAGCCTCTGCCCCACAGTACTGCAGACACTCATGGGACCAAATCCAGATGTTCTCTACCCTCAGTGTCACTCTAAACACTCCCTATTCCCTTCCCCACTGGGACTGTGTGTGCGTGTGAGTGTGTTGTTGACATAAACGCTGTCATTCCTCTGTATTTTGTCACGTTCATTCCAATAACAGTTTTTCTACTTTTTTCTTCTTTTAGGGCACCTTGGCTTCCAGGACAGTTTCGTCACATCAGGTGTCTTCACCGTCTCTGAGCTCGTGCGAGTCTCACAGAGTAAGATCTCAACAACTCCCTGCCCACTGCAGAAAACAGTTTTGGCTTGTTTTAGTTATCAGAAAGTCCAGGATAAATTTAGTCAAGACGCAACATTGCATGAGATGTTAAGGCTTGTTTTTATTCAATGTCTTTAATATGAGTATTTTTTTTAAATATGGGTCAATGACATAACACTTATTAACTTTTTCAAAAATACATAAAAAAATCAGTTAATAAATGATGAATATATTTCATGATGAAGATATTTTTAAATTCTGATAAAAATAAACATAATGTTGTGCAACTCCCCCTAAAAAAAGACATATTTATAAAGTAATATAATATCATTTATTTATCATTAAAATTAACATTTTACTTAACTTTTACTTAAATACATAACTTTTTTATTAACAAAATATAAGTAAAATAAACATATTTTAAAACAAATATTTGAAAAGTCCTTTTCCCATTATTAATCTATTGTCACCGCCGATATATATATATATATATATATATATATATATATATATATATATATATATATTAATGATACATTCTTTGAAAAGAAGTCTTAAAATGCAGTGTTGATTCTCATATAAATGGATCGTCATTTAAAGATTTTTTTTTATTTATATATTTTACATTTTTTACTGAAAAACAAGTAAAAATAAAAAAAACTCCTGACAAGTCAGTTACAACTGTTTAGAAGTCAAATCAATACTTCTAAAAAGTTTCCTTAGACTTGTTACACCCTAGTATGTGAAAGCCAGCAGCACAATAAAACGGCAACATCTGAAGCACCCCGGTTCAATTCAGCCCAAAGGTAGGATGAGACTAGTGATTAACCAGTGTGCTGGAGGAAAGCTTCTCTGGTTTCTCAGCGCTGTTTTCAGAACAATAGGCTGAATCCACTATCCATCCACTCATTAGAAATCGAAACACCAGCGAAATGCAGCAGTCAGCTAAAAGTGCTTCATTGCAGTGCAGTTCAACAGTACTTGGGACTATCTAAAGTACAAACTAAGTTTTTTGGTGCAGTCTTTTTTAGACAGTGTTTCTTTTATAAGCTGTTTTACGTAAATAAGTTGTACTTTTATTGCGGATGCAGTTTAAGCTAAATGTTTGGTGTTTAAATGTATTAAAGAGAAGATAGTGAGAATTTTCACAACTTGTGAAAACAATCAAGTAATTCCCAGATTGATTGAGCGATTAAGGCAGAATGCAGATGAAGAAAAGAAGACTTTCTCGAGAAGGGAGCGAGGATAAGATGGGAGTAAAAAACGTGACCTTTAAAAATTGCAGACGTTCACGGTGGAGAGTGACAGAGCGCAGCGCAATCCATACGTTCCTGTCGATACCCGCTAACAATAGCCGATCCAAAGCGCCTGTCAGCACTCGCTGGAGCCTTCTGATCAAAGGTGTATTGATCACACGCCTTCGTGACCTAATCCCGGGCGAAGGAGAGGAGAAAAGGGTGTCATGGGGCCTGGGCAAAGAGCCCACCGTGGTCTCACCTCGCAGTCTGCCTTCAAAAACCCTCAAAGTGCCTGCCAATGCAAAGACAGCGTCTGGAGAGAACAAACATTTGGGTGCCACCACATTCTGGCGACGTGACAGTAGACGGGCGGAAGGAAACGTACGGGTCAATGTGAGTCCATCATGTGTATGTGAGGCGATGCAAAAGGATGCGGAAAATGATGAAAAGTGTCAGGAGAGAGGGGAAGACAGCGATATTAAAACTCAGCCAGTACTGTGCTGCTTCAGAACTCCTGGCATATGATGGTAACAAGATTAAGGAATATGCATAATTGATACAGCTCTGCGGAGAAATCGGCTTTTATCCTAACATCTGTGACACATTGAGACGAAAAGCAAATGCTGGGTGGCATTTGCTGGATGTTCAATTCAAATCAAAGTGTTCTGCTCTCTTTTTTTCTATCGTTCTCTTTATTCTTCTCTCCTCTCCACAGTCCAGTGGCTCTTAGTCGGCAGGGGGTTGCCAATGTTGGTCTAAAAAGCATATTACTCTTGAGCCCCAAAGGAAGTTGAACAGGATTTTAGTTAAGTTTACCCTTTCCGCAAAAGTTCTCAACACAAACATTGAATGTTGGCTCGCTTGAAAGTTTTGAAAATACCTAGATAGATTTTCCAGAATGCAAGTTTCTGAGACGTGGCCAATTCATTCAAATTCACACTTTGAGCCTTTGAAATTGAGCCAGTTCTTCAATTTTGTGGTAATCCACAACAATAGTCCACTGATAATTTGAGCGGGGCATCTTAAAAACTCCTTCACCTCATCATCCACTCTCTACAGAACAGCGGGAGAGTTCACATAATCTCACCCTCCTGCGTCAACCGCTTTCTTTCCTTAATGGGCAATACCATCTAAGAAGTTCAGCAGTCAGCAAAGCCCACAGTTAGCATAAGTCCTCTAACAGGATTGCTCCTTATGGAGTGACTTTGAATTAAAGTGCTGTATACATGCACACTCATGACTTTGGTAGCTTCTTGTGGAAGGCACTGAAATGATGCTGTTGATTGAAGTGAAGAGGGTAAGTTCACCAGATTGGAAGATTGGTAGAAGAGGGTAATATGGTGTACTGAAGTGGCGTATGAATTGCCCAGAGGAGTTCCGATGGGGCTTCCGTGTGGGAGCATCTAGCAGATTTATTTAAGGGGTTGAGTGCAGACTCGTGCCCGTTCGAAAGATGAAAGGTTGTGATATTGAATGGACAACGGGCTGCCTTAGCTCTTCCCTGACTATACACTATGACCTTGGCTTTGTGCACCCATTACACAATTCAGTGGCAGCCCAATCGAATCTGCTTCTGTCGATCAATATCCTATTAAAGCACCACACAAAAAAGGAGAGGAAGAGAACGAGAGAGAGAAGGGGGGGGCTATCGGTAGTGGGGGAGAGCGAAATGAAAGTCTCCATAAAGTTAGCCGCTACAGCTACGTTTTTGTAAATGGAATTCCACATAATTGGCCAGTCGATACCAAGCTGGGATAATTTCGGGGATTGGGTCCGCCTTTCCATATCCTCCTCCCTCCCCCTGCTCCTCCTTCATCAGCTATTCCTTCTACCTTATTGAGTCTTGCATGGCTCTTAAATGTTACCAGGAAGAGCCTCGAGTTTGTTTTTGTCCTTACAGCTGGAAGTCCCCTTTATGAAGTCACAGCTTGGCACGCCATCAAGCTCAGGTGAGCAAGAGGACTTGTACGTGAGACAGTTTTACTGTTGCTGCCGCCCACTCAGAGCCTCTCCAGAGGAGATTGCGAAGGCTACAGAAGAGACAGGAGAGGATACTGGATTAGTATGAGGTTATTGTTATTAGTCCGCCTGCAAGAGCCTTGCAGAAATGTTGGCAAGCAGCAAGGCAGCGTGATCCAGGGGCAGGGACACCTGGAAATCCCTGGGTGTAGGCCGGGCGCTGGCACGCACGATTTAGCCATATGACCGAACAGGGGGAGCGGATGAATTATGGAGTAGGAGAGCAGGCCGCTGTGGCAGAGACACTGCCTAGCAGCACCAGTGGGGATACGCCCACCAGTCTTGTCAGCACTGTGCCAACACTGGGCCAAAGCCTGCCAGTGGGCAGTGCCATCTGCAGTGAAATTCACACATGAGGCTTGAACCTTATCAACACTAGCTTGCCGTAAAGTGCCTTACATTTTCACTATAGTAAAAATAGATATGCTGTAAAAGTGGGAATGCACCAATATGTCGATTCTTTTTAAATTGAATCATGCTCATATCATTCCAAACCTTTGTTCCATCTCTAGAACACCAAATAAGATATGCTGAAGAAATTTTTCATCCAGCTACAAGTTTGGAATGACTGGAGGAAATGATGTGATTTTTGGGTAAACTACCTCTTCAAATCAAACCAGCAAGGCGGTAAACCAGCTACCTGCTGATTGTCAGCTGTTCTTCACAGTGTTTTTACCAGAAGTAATATGCTGAGTCCAGGACTACTTCCTGACCTTCCTCAACTGGACATCGACCTGCATACTTCACCAGTGGGGTTCCTTCTGCCTTCTCTTCTCATTTGGCTTGATGGGAAACTACACAGTGAAGGTGTAAGGTCTAGCCCCATGCGAACCCTCTTCTCCAGACTGAGAACTCTGGACCTATGCTGTAGGTCTATATCCACACAGGAGCTGATCCAGCAGAAAACCCCAACGAAAAAGCTCACCAACTTTAGACCAGCTCTAGATGAGATCCCATCATGCCAGAGTCCTCTCGCTCAATAAAGCGATGAGGAGTAAGGCGGGGGGAAGATGGGATGAACAGACATCCAGGGTTTTGAAGTTGATTGCTGCTGCCTTTGTTGTCAAATGCTTCAATTTGAAAATCCGGCCTGAACAAAAGCCGACCCCCCCCCCCCTGGCTCTTTTCAAATGAATAGCCTCCCCAGCTTTTGTAGATGCTTTAGCGGCCAATGTTTGGGTGGAGGGGAGGAGTAGGTCTGTGTGTGTGTATGTTAAGAGGGATTGTCAACCCTTGAGACAAGAGACTACACCAAAAAACCTCCAACACGTCCAGTAGACTCGGTCACTTTGCTGTCCGACAACAACTTCCCGTAACTTGCTGGCTTCCAGTCTGAAACCTGTTTGCCTGGTTCTCTTTTATAATACTTTTACCTAGCTTTCTACAAAGCTTACTATTTGTTTAAAAAATGAATATTTTTTTGTTATTTTTGCAGTCATCAAGAAAAGAAAGGGACAAAACGCACCAATGCTTACTTTGACCCCAGAGGGTTAAATCGTAGCAATGGACAATATATATATATATATCAGTACCACATCAGTTATCGTCAATATTGGAGATACAGTGCCCTCCACTAATATTGGCACCCTTGGTAAATATGACCAAAGGCGGCTGTGAAAATAAATCTGCATTGTTTATCCTTTTTATCTTTCATTCAAAAAATTCACAAAATTCCAACCTATCATTGAAGTAAAACAATTGAAAGTGGGGAGAAAATCTTATGATGAAATAAATGCTTTCACTATTTCATGTTGGCCACAATTATTGGCACCCAGTTATTGCAACGTCCTTTTCCCAGGGTAATAGCTCTGAGTTTTCTCCTATAATGCCTGAAGAGTTTGGAGAACACCTGACAAGAGATCAGAGACCATTTTCTTCATACAGAATCTCTCCAGATCCTTCAGATTCACAGCTCCATGACGGTGCTTCTTCTCTTCAGTTCACCTCACTCATTTTCTGTAGGGTTCAGGTCAGAGGACAGAGACAGCAATGGTAAAAGATTCATTTTGTGCTCAGTGACCCATTTTTGTGTTTATTTTGATGTTTGTTTTGGATTGTTGTCCTGCTGGAAGATCAAAACATGGCCCATTATAAGATTTCTAACAGAGGCAGTCAGATTTAGATTTTTTATCTGTTGGTATTTGATAGAATCCATGATGCCATGCATCTGAACAAGATGTCCAGGACCTCCAGCAGAAAAACAGGCCCACAACATTAAGGTTCAAGGTTCAAGGTTCTTTATTATTTGTCACATACACAATCATACAGGGTATAATAAGTAGTGAAATGTTAGTCGGGACTGGTCCGCTCAATGGAAAGTGCGAAACAAATAAAATAAAATAAAAACATAAAAATAACATAAAAGCAATAAAACTATGAAACATAACACGAGAGAATATATATATAAATATGGTGAGAATGAAAATAGGACCAAATAATAAAATAAAATAAGGAGTAAGATGTGCAATGAGATAAAGTGTGCAGTGCAAGAGAATGTGCAAATAGGTTGTACCGGGAATGTACACATAGCAGCAGTGTGGATGATGGGGAATGATGGATGTGTTACAGTTTATTAAATTGAGTCCTGTGGATTTTATGATGTTATGAGACTGAGTTTAGGAGCCTGATGGCCTGGGGGAAGAAACTCCTCCTCAGTCTTTCAGATTTTGCCATCATGCTCCTGTAGCGCCTGCCAGATGGCAGTAAACAGAAATGATGGTTACCGGGGTGATACGAGTCCTTGATGATTTTAGCAGCTCTGCTTTTGCAGCGTTTGAGGTAGATGTCCTGCAGAGAGGGGAGAGTAGACCCTGAGATGCGCTCAGCTAAGCGCACGACTCTCTGTAGAGCTTTGCAGTCCTGATTTGTGGCATTATTATACCACACTGAGATGCACTGAGTCAGAACACTTTCTATTGCCCCTGAATAGAAAGTCTTCAGGATTGCTGGTGAGACCCTGAATTTCCTCAGCTGTCGCAGATGGTACAGCCTTTGCCTGGCTTTCTTCACCTGTGTTTGGATGTGTGCAGTCCATGTCAGGTCCTCGGAGATGTTTACACCGAGGTACTTGAAGCTACTCACCCTCTCCACAGGGGTCCCGCTGATCAAAAGAGGAGTGTAGGGCTGCTGCTGTCTCTTCCTGAAGTCTACAATCAGCTCTTTAGTTTTGCTCACGTTCAGAGAGAGACAGTTGTCCTGGCACCATGATGTGAGTCTCTCCACCTCATCCAAGTATGCGGCCTCATCATTGTTGGAAACGAGGCCCAGAACCACTGTATCGTCAGCAAATTTAACAATGGAAGTGGAGCTGTGTGAGGACACGCAGTCATGGGTGTATAGAGAGTATAGCAGGGGGCTCAGGACACAGCCCTGTGGGGCTCCTACATTCAGGGTGATGGAGTTGGAGGTGAACTGGCCGACTTTCACCACTTGTGGTCTGGCGGTGAGGAAATCTTGAATCCAGTCACAGAGTGAAGTGTTTAGGCCGAGGTCTGATAGTTTGACAGCTAGCTTGGTGGGGACTATAGTGTTGAAAGCTGAGCTATAGTCGATGAATAGCAGCCTGACATAGTTGCCATTTTTGCTGTCGATGTGAGTGAGGGAGGAGTGCAGTACCTGGGAGATGGCATCATCAGTAGACCTATTTGGCCGATAGGCAAACTGAAGAGGGTCCAAAGTAGCAGGGATGGAGGAGCAAATGTGTTTCTTTAAAAGTCTCTCAAAAACCTTCATGACTGTCGATGTGAGGGCAACTGGACGATAGTCATTCAGGCAAGAGGGTTTACTGTTCTTAGGCACAGGGATGATGACAGATTTTTTAAAGGAGGTGGGAACAGCAAATGTAGCAAGGGACTCATTAAATATGGAAGTAAACAAGCCAGCAAGCTGATAAGCACAGGACCTCAGAACGCGGCCAGTAATCCCACCAGGTCCTGTTGCCACATTAAAGATCCAGCAGTATATTTAACCGTGGACATGGGGTAACTTTTTTATCCCTGTTTGTACTAAACTCATCTGGTGGGGTTGCTGCCAAAAAGCTATTTTTTCAGTTTCATCTGACAATAGAAGCCAGTGCCATTTGAAGTTCCAGTCGTGTCTGACAACTGAATTTGCTGGAGTTTGTTTTTGGATGAGTGAGGAGAATTTTTCTTGAAACCTTCCCGAACAACATGTGGTGATTTAGGGGATGTTTGATTTTTGTTTTTTAGGTTTCTGACCCCAAGACTCAACTAATCTCTGCAATTCTCCAGCTGTGATCGTTGGAGAGTCTTTGGCTACTCAAACTCTTCTCCTCAGCATTCATTAGGACGATATAGACACACGTCCTCTTTCAGGCAGATTTTAAACATTTTTAGTTGATTGGAACCTCTTAATTATTACCCTGATGGTGGGAATGGAGATTTTCAAACTTTTAACTCTTTTCTTACAGCCACTTTCTATTTTGTGATGCTCAACAATCTTGTTCTTCACATCAGAAATATATTTTTAGTTTTTTCTCATTGTGATGGATGATAAAGGGAATTTGACCTTTGTGTTCCTCATATTTATAATCCTGTGGAACAGAAAGTCATGGCTGGACAATTTCATGCTCCTAGTCACCCTGGTGTGCTAAAAAATGTAAATATGAATGGGAACATACTTCAGAGATATTTTACTCATAAGAATTTCTAGGGGTGCCAATAATTGTGGCCAACATTCATTGGAGAAAAACATTTATTTCATCATGAGATTTTCTCCCCACTTTCAATTGTTTTACTTCAATGATAGGTTAGAATTTTGTGAATTTATTGAGTGAAAGATCAAAAGGATACACAAAGCAGATTTATTTTCACAGCCACCTTTGCTCATATTTATCAAGGGTGCCAATATTAGTGGAGGGCACTGTATACATTTTTTTACATTTTATGTAGTTTTTGTCTATTTTTCGTTGGATTTCTTTTGCAGTCAACTAATTAATAAAAAAAATAATAATTTTGTCAGGTTTAGCTAACTTGTGTGGCCCATTTTTGTCCCAGATGCACAGCTAAGTAAACCCACTGGCTGCACTGCCATTCCTCTGCACTAAATAAATAGAATAGATTGAAACATTTTGCTAATGTACTTTGCGCCCAGCAACTTGAAAGGTAAAGCAGTAAAGATCAGAGAGAGAGAGAACAGAAGGGGAAGGAGAGAAGAGAGTGAGAGATCAATGCCGGCCTGATAGCCACAGGCTTCATTTGGAATCCTCCAAGCGAAAGCACTTGATAAAGCCTTTAAGAGGTAGAGACTGCGGATTACCTTTATGATTGATTTCCATTCCAGTCAGACAGACTGCAGTGTGGTCATTTTTCTATGCAAACTGCAGCAGCAGGGCTGGCCGCTCTCGGCACGAGGGCGCGTTTGTGTGTATGTGTGTGCGCATCGAGGGCTGGCTGAGTTACTGCAGCCCGGTGCCCAGGTTAGCTCTCACACAAATTACTTCACATCCTACTATTAGCCATGCAAATGCAGCCGGCTTTACTGCTCGTCATAAATAACCCAGCGCTGCTGCCGCTTCTATTAGAGCGAAGGACCCCCCCCCCCCTCACCCCCCTCCAAAAAAAGTTAACATAAAGAGATGACTCATAAAATTATAGCACTTCCTTTCTCACTTCCTACATGTCCAACTTTTAGCTGTTGGCTGAACTGGCTCAGACCAGTGCACTGAAAGTGAATGTAAAGTGCACTGGCTCTCTCTCCCTCCCATGGTCCAACTTGCCCCTATAGCCGTGTCCTCTTCCAATGTTAATTAGGCAGCCCATTACCGTGTCTATCACAGTCTTCCATGCTGTCGTCCGCCCGACTCCCCCCCACACACACACATACATACATCTCTCTCTCCGCTTGGTCCTGGGCTATTATGTATGCAGGACCAGGGCCGCTCTCTTACACATTCGTGCTGTCCTCATCAAAAAATTGTGGTCTCAGTCACCATGAATATAAAGAGGCATCACGGCTTTATGTACTGTATGACAAAGGCGTTTGATAGAGCACTGCTCACCGATGACCTACAGAAAGAGGCACGGGGGGATTTGCAACTTGAGGTGACTCGCTCAGGGAGGAAAGTTTTTTTAACCAGCACAAGTGTTTTAGTAAGATAAGCAAATGTCAGTTGACATATTTTTGTATTTTGTTGAAAAAATAAAAAGCTTGAATCTAATTGAATTGGACACACCCAACAGGAAGTAGAATTTGAATGACAGAAAGAAGAAGAATTGTACAGAATATTATCTTATTTTAGCATCTATCTATCTATCTATCTATCTATCTATCTATCTATCTATCTATCTATCTATCTATCTATCTATCTATCTATCTATCTATCTATCTATCTATCCATCATTCTTTCATTCTATCGCTCTGTCATTCTATCTATCTATCTATCTCTCTCTCTCTCTCTCTCTCTCTCTCTGTCTGTCTGTCTGTCTGTCTGTCTGTCTGTCTGTCGTTTTATCTTTTTATTTATTATTCTATTGTTCTGTTTTTTTAGCTGTATTAACATGAAAATGTGTTTAGCGTGAGCAAAATCAGCAATGTTTATGATACAGTTGTCAGATTTTATTGCTGTTTTCAAATTAAAAAGTGAGCTTGTTACACAGCCAAAATAGCGGTCAAGTGAACCAAGTCAAACTTTACTTGTACTTCAGCCATGGAAATGAAGCTAAACTGCTTCGAAATGTGATGCGTAAGACCGTTTTTGTTCTCAGGTATTGATATTTGTTCTCTTTTCTGTGTGTGGCAGCCCCCATTGCGGCAGGGACGGGGCCCAACTTTTCGTTGGCAGACTTGGACAGCTCTTCCTACTACAGTATGAGCCCTGGGGCCATGAGGCGTCCCCTACCCAGCACTTCTTCTAGCAGGTATGCACTGGAAAGACACACACACACTCTCTCTCTCCTTCACTCTGTCTTAATTAATCAGCCGAGGCAGAGATTGATGTGTTGGCTGAGCATTCGAAGAGGCTGCAGGAGTCTGAGCTACACAAGCTTCCAGCATATGTGTGTCCACCTGGAACCTTCTCCCTCCGCCACCCGCTCAGCTTACAGGCCAGTCACACACACATACTGCTCCCGGATATAAAACCGTACTATGTGGCGCACCGTGTGTGGACAGATGTGTGTGTGTGTGTGTGTGTACAGCTGAAACGCAACATATAAATGGTCACTGTGATTTCACTGATTGGCCATATTTCGCTGTCAGTTTTACATAACGCAGCATACCTAAAATCCACATGCATACAAAGGTATGTAAACATTTGTGCTAATATTTAACATGTGCATTTGAAAATACAACAATCATCATGTGTATGTTCATTTTCGTCCATTTCCGTTAAACAAATTTGTTGAATATGGCAGAATGCGCTCGTTAGAGTATTTTTGGACATCATAGGTGCTTTTGATGCACAACAAATTTGTTTAGAGCACTAGCTCTCTAGCTTTGGAGCCCATGTGTGGTCAAACACATCTGTGTGTGTGTACATGTGTGCGTCTGCCCACATGCTTCAGTGGCCTCTTCAGCCAGGCCTGCCAAAGCAAACATCTGGAATAAGGACCCTGTGTGTGGCTGTATGCTAGAAACTAATTAAGCGATTATGAGTGAAAAACACCAGTAGGCCTTACATTAACAAATAAATGTCAGAGCTCAGCTTACAGCAGATAACTCACACACACATGACCGCCAGCCTCCAATGACTCCTCACTTCTTCAGTGTGTGTGTTAGATTGTATGTCTGTGTGTGTGTTTGAATAAGCTTGCACACGTCTTTGCTGTCCACCTTTTTGACTTGAATAAATATGTTAAATAATCTATATAAAAATCTAATTTTTTACAATTGAACTTGTTAAAATGTCTTTAATTATTCTAAAAATAAGTTTTTAATAATTTTGTACCAAAATATAATGACTTTCTTCTCCTCTGAGATAACTTTTCCGCTGATAAAGATAAGTAAATAAGTAATTCATTGTATATTAATTTATATCAAACTTATTGTATGATATTTATATAAAGTCCAGTTAATTAGTTATTTATTGATTGATTGATTTGATTTATTTAAATTTGAGAGCTATGTTAATAAATATCTATCTATCTATCCATCTATCCATCCATCCAACCATCCATCCATCCATCCATCCATCCATCCATATTGCAATAAATACATATCACAAAATGCAAAATAAATTAATGAATTCAGTTTTATATTTACATTTTTTTCGATATATTTAGATTTTGTATACTGTATTTTATATTTTTATTTACACATTTGTAATTGTTATTTTATTGACAGTGTTTATTTACAATTATTTTTATATATGTTATTATGTAATTCATTAAAATATTTTAAAATACATTTGTTTTATTAAAAATAAAATTAAATAAAGGATGTGTTTTTAGTATGGAATAATTTGTGTACTTTATATGTTATATGTAGATTGTCTTTATTTTCAATATTTTAAGATTTAACTTCTTCTAAAACGTTTTTCTTGTATTTTGCATTTTTATTTGTAGATTTTATATTTATACATATATATATATAGTTTTTAATGTGTCACACTTTGTCCTCCAAAGTGTTGATGGGAAAAACAATATTAAGAAATTGTATCATAGCACATTATTTATTATCCAGTCAAATCAAGTCTCGTCCCCAAAACACATCTCATTAAGACAATGAATGCACTTTAATGCTGCCCATAGCATTTATTTCAATCTGAATGATCACATTGGCCAAACAAAGCATGCTAGGAGAAAAAAAACATATATTTGCAGAATGAAATGCGTTCGATTTTACTCATCCACCCTCTTTCTATCTGTCTTTTGTCGCACAGTTCTGCAAAGCGTATCAAATGCATGGAGGATGAAGTGGACAGCCCGGGAGAGGAGTCCTACTACCCAGGTCAGGGACGCTCGCCTGGAAGCGGCAGCCAAGCCAGCAGCTGGCATGAAGTAGAGCCAGGTAACCGTCCACCCTGAAAGCCAGTCTCCCCTGGTGCTCACACACACACACACACACACACACACATTCACACTCTCACACACTGTGGGGTTGCGGGTGGAGAGCAAGTGATCAGATCTGCTTTGTGTGTGTGTGTGTGTGTGTGTGTGTGTCCTGTGCTGTGCGCTGGTTGTGGGACAGCAACAGCTGTGTGGGGATTATTTCTGTTTCTTCTTCTTCTTCCTCTTCAGTTTTTTGGGGGGTTTCAGCCTCTCTGATCCATCTCTCCGGGTATGACATTTCGGAGATGACACCCTCTGACTCAAATGGCACCTCATTTGTTTTTCTTTCTGAAATATTTCCGCCGTCTGCCCCCCTCAGTCCATCTCATACATTAACCTTAGATGGCTTGTAGATACATTCTCATTTAACTTCACATCCATGTGTCTACTAATGATGCTAACAATGTACGAAGGGTCCCGTATGCGTGAGTGCTGAATCTTTCTGGAGTGTGTACGTGTGTCCTGTGAACTTCGCCACATTGCCACAGAGCACAGAGAACTGTAAATCTGTCCCGCTCCGAAGCGTCTTCAATCAAGCCTCACATGCCCTTGATATTAGAAATAGACGCCACATAGTGGACAGAGATAGAGAGGAAACACGCGTTGCATTTTACTGCTAGTTCAGGACAGAGCTCCAGCAGGGAATCATTCAGATTCCAGTTCCACTTAAAGGTGCTTGTTCATTAATGATCCATTTAATGATTCTTTTAGTACTTTTGATAAATTCCAACAGGTATTTAGTGCCAGTTTTAGAGTTTGTTAGGCTATGTTCACACTTGGCGTCTTTTTTGAAGCTGCCAGCATCTGTTTTGCATTATAATCCTATGGAGTAAACCGTGTTTTCAAAAAAGTCCTGAGCGCTTTTTAAAAGGCCACGCCGGCGTCTTTTTCTGCAGCTAAGACCGTCTTTTCAAGTTGCAAAAAGTTAAGCTTTTCTGAAAAAAATTCCCTACGTCAAGCGCCTTTTTGACAGCTGACCAATGACAAGCAAGTGGCAAGTCGTTTCCATAACAACAAAAACAACGAGAAAAAAGGAGAAGATACTTCTCCTTTTTTCTGCAGCAGCACACAGCGCTAGTCGATTGTTGCGATTAGTCGACACAGCGATTTTCTGCAGCACACAGCGCTAGTCTACTGTTGCAGCTGTTGTTATAACAACAAAAGACGCCCTCGGCTGCTATTTGCAACCAAAACGCTGCCAGCTTTTTATTTGACTAAAACAGCGCTCTTGTCAAAAAAGATGCCAAGTGTGAGCATGTCCATAGACTGATCGAGGACTCAGTTTTTACACTTTCCACACAGATTGTGAGGAAATATGTGAAATTACAGACATGTAAATTGATTTTAACATGATAAATGTAGTTAAAAATCTACTATTTAAATATTGGAAATGTTTATGCAATATCTGTATGCTATATTAAAGAATATTTTATTTATTTATTAGTGATGTCAAACGATTAAGTGCGATTAATTGCATTTTAAAAGTTGTTTTTTACATAATATATGCGTGTGTGCTGTGTATATTTATTATGTATTTATAAATACAAATACATGCATGTATATATTTTAGATAAAATATGTTATGTTATATATTAAATATATTTTAATATAATATAAAATATAAGAATAAGAATATATAAATGTATAAACATGTAAATATTAAAATAATATATACTGTGTGTGTGTGTGTATTTACACACATAACAATAAATATACATAATATTTATATTTATAATTACATAATAAATATAAATAGTACACGTACATATATAATGTAAACAAAAACACTTTTATTTTGATGTATTATTTTATATAATATCATACTTTATGATTTATTATATATTATTATTTTACATTAATATTATATTTCATATTTGAATGTAATGTTGTATTGTTTTTTCATATTGCATAATTCACAAGGCTTTCTGGGGAGTTAGTTTCTGTCATATACGATAGTATAATTCAGTTCAGACTACAAGTTATGTTATTTTCTACAATAGAGTCTACAATAGACTTAAGAGTGGCAGAAAAAACACTCAAGTTTTTTAGTAACAACCTAAATGTAAAGTTCATAAACAAATGTCACAAAATAACTTGAGTTCAAGTTGTTAATGGTCAGTATTTCAATCTTTTTTTCTTTAACTTATATTACTGTATTTCTATTCTATTCTATAATACAATAAATAAATATATGTGTGTGTGTGTGTGTGTGTGTGTGTGTGTGTGTGTGTGTGTGTGTGTGTGTGTGTGTGTGTGTGTGTGTGTGTGTGTGTGTGTGTGTGTGTGTGAATATCTATATATACATTACAATTAATTACAAAAAGTATATATGTATAAAATACTAAATAATACTTAAAATAGTATATACATATAATATATAATATTATATATATAGTTTATTATTTTAGGTAATTTATTAACATAATTATAAAATGTATTTATTTTAATTAAAAAAAAGAATATATTAGTGTTTATTCTCCCAATACATCAGCTAATTTCTGTCCTGTAATCCCGCCTCACTTTTTGACATCGTGATGGGAATATCCCCAGATCCTTTGTCTGTCGATAACAACAGACGTGTGGTTTCAGTTACAGACCTATAGAAGAATACAGTCAGACAGTGACGGAAGTGAGGGCCATCCAAAAAAGAAAACCCTAAGATGTCGCCTGTGTGTGTGTGTGTGCGTGTGTGTGCGTGCGTGCGTGCGTGCGTGCGATCTGAGCGTGTGGCTGTCCGGCAGGTTCTGGACACATCATATCTGACATGAATGGTTGAACTGCTGAGTTATTGCACATTTGCTTCTGCACCTCTTATTCACCCTGCCTTTTTTGTTCTTTTGTCCCTCCTTGTTTCTTTCTCCTCCTTCCTTGTCTTTCAAAGCTGGATATAAACTGCGTGGCTCGCTAGCTAGTTCGTTCATCT